>VXBR01009085.1:0-45127 GCA_013400215.1 Cisticola juncidis
TTACTTTTCTTGATCATAAGACTGAAAGACCTTAGAAGACTCAATGACCAGAATAGGGCCAGTTCTGTATCTGCACTCTGGCACATACAGTCTGGCCTTCAGGCATGTGTTGTGTTGCAAAAATCAGTTGCCCCAGGATAAA
Source organism: Cisticola juncidis (assembly GCA_013400215.1). NCBI lineage: Eukaryota > Metazoa > Chordata > Aves > Passeriformes > Cisticolidae > Cisticola > Cisticola juncidis. The sequence goes on from VXBR01009085.1 coordinate 143, forward strand.
TTCAGTCAGTGGACAGTAACATAGGGTTAGGTAGCTACAAAATAGAGGCTTTCTACCTGTCTTAGCATCTATCTAAAAGAAGTTTTCATAGACAATTTTATAGAATCATGAGAACAGAAGAGATTTTAAAGATCATGGATTTCCAAAACCATGGCATGAGCAGGCACACCATTCACTAGAGCAAGTTGCTCAAAGCCCCATCTTGCCTGATCTTAAACAATTACAGGGATGAGACATCCACAATGGATATCTATGGGCAGTCTGTTTCAGTGCTTCACCCCTCTAAAGAATTCTAGTATCTAAACCTACCAGTTTTCAGTTTGAAGCCATTCCTCCTTGCTGAACTTGTCCTTGTTGAACTTAATGAAGTTCACACAGTCCCACTGGATGACCAGGTCTCTCTGGATGGCATCCCTTCTCTTCAGAGTGCTGATCATGCCACACAGTTTTGAGTTGTTGGAAAACTCGCTGAGGGTGCACTCAATGCCACTCTTCACATTGCTGATAAAGATATTAAACATCCCTAGTCCCAGTACCAACCTCTGACAAATGCCACTCATCACCAAGCTGTTGACTACAACTCTTTAAGTGTGACCATCCAACCAGTTCTTTAAATTCTTACTGATTGATCCATCTGTCAAATCTGTGTCTTCAGCTTAGAGACAAAGATGTCTTGTATGAGAGAGTCAATTTTTTGTACAAATTTAAGTACATGACCTCAGCTGCTTTTCCCTTATCCACCACTGCTGTAATCCCATTGTAGGAGGACATCAAATTTGTCATTTTTCAGGCACAGTTTGCCCTTAGTGACGCCCTGTTTTTGTTAGCACAGTTTTCAGGATAATCTGCTACATGATCTAGTCAGGCATGGAGGTGAAACTGACTGGAGTTCCCTTTGTCTTTCTTTTTTACTTTGTAAAAATGAAGGTTTTATTTCCCCTTCAGCAGTCACTGACAACTTTGCTGGACTACCATGATTTCTCAAATGTGATGGGAAGTGCTTTAGCCACATTATCCCCCAGGATCCATCCATGAATCTCATCAGGTCTCACTCACTTGAACACCTTCAGTTTCCTTAGATGGTCTTGAACCTGATCTTCTCCTGTGTGTGAATATACTTTTGGCTGCATAGAATAAATAACATAAAGAGCAGTTTTCCTCTAAGAAAATGGTATAAGAATTTAAATTACCAAAATGGGCAAAGCTTCACATGGACAGGATCTCCTTGGCCTTCTGTGCCCTGATCATAAACCCATTTGATGCAGCACAGCTCAGGGTTTCCATCATCTTAAGGGAAATAATATTATCTACACTATCCTTTCTTTTTTTATAACGTTAGCTCCCATATACAGCCTTTTTAATGTATACAGCTTTACAAAATCTGAGTCCTTTTCTTACTGGGATGATAGTAAATCAGCTCCTCCCGATATGAATAGCAATGCAGGTAATCTTTAATAAATTCTCATCAAAGGTATTAGACTACCAATGGTTTCAGAGTGAGACAGTTCACAGAGTTCATAGCAAGAATAAAGATCTTTATTTTTAAACCTACCACAAACGTGTTTTGATTCTGATTTACATACTACAGTAAATATAAAATTATTTCTTTTCTTATTTCTGTTGCTGCCAAATGCCTTTTTGTATTTTTTAGGTTTGCAGTTATGCACAAAACTTTGAAGTTACTTAGAGAACTCAAAGTTATAAAAACTGCAGAGTTATAGATCTGCAAATGTTACTTGTGAAAGTAACATTTACATCTTCTTAGGAATGTGAAAGTAGTTATTAGTAATTACCTTCAGAGAGAAACAGAATGAGAATGTTCACTGAAAATGTCAGCGTTTATCTAACAATTATTTTAGACATTTTTCCAGTAACATTTGGAACAATTGAACTGTAGGACAGTCTTGCTGTTAGGTCTCTGAGGCTGGTTAGCCAGTGGCAGTTACACATGTGCATAATATCCTCTGAGGGTGTCTGAGAAAATTAGTTTTCTCCAACTGAAACTACCTTAATACAAACTGGATTTCAGGTACACGTGGACAGTTTCCAATGCCTTCCTGTTTGATGACTTCCATTTGCAGCTTCTAAGACTACAAATCCACTTAATCTATAGAAATCTCTACCTGTGAAGACATGCATGTGATTTAACTTTTCTGGCATGGGAAAATATGTCTGATACAGTTGGCTTTGTGTTTTTTTTTCTATCATACTCAGTATAATCTGCATGGGAAGCAGATCTTGGTTTCTGATTTTACTCTTTTGTTTTCCCAATGGATATCACTACAATGCTTAGTAATGTGATTGAATATATCCATAAGATTGCAGGTGGGCCTGAAATTACACCTTCCAACACTAACTCTATTTTTAAATTACATTGACATTCTATGACAGGATACTTTTGGAGTTTCAAAATCAAGGTATATGCATGCAAACAGCTCCTTAGAACTAGTTCTGGAAATTCCTAACTGCCAAGGCACTGGTTCTGGTCATTTTGAGACAGTCATTTTGAGCAGTGTTTAGCATAGGTGAAAAGTATATTTGAAGAGCTGAACAACATAGAGGATCATGTACCAGTGCCCCGAAACTGTCTGTGGCACTGCTGTTTTAAGTGTTGGCATAGCCTAAGCAGCCATGTGCAGGGTGCAGATTAGCTTTGACCTAAAAGGCAAATAAAATAGGGGCATTTTAGTGGGACACTGTATTAAACTGTACTCCCTCCAGAATTTAAAGAGCTATTTGGTCAGTTGTGTGAATCCATTCTTTTTCCAGTCAGTTGTCTTGTTTTTTTGCTTCTCAGCACATTTTTATTTATTTGTCATATAAATTTACAGAGGCCTTCCTTTCCTGAATACATTCCTACAATAATAAAACATCTCTAGGATTTAACTTTAATATCAATGTCTTTCTGATACAAAGAGGTTAGACTTGTTTGCATTTCTTGCCACACATGCATGACTGCTATCTTGCTTTTCTTTATATCATTGATTTTAAATTTGGCTTTCACAACAATCTCTTACATTTTCTTAGTTTAGTACTAATTACTATTTTTCTTTTTTATTTTGAGTCCACATTTTTAGTGTCTACTTTTAGTGAGTATTCTGACTTTTTGGTGTAGTTACATCCTACATGGTTGTATGCATATCCCTACCTTTAAAATCTCATAAGCTGGAAGCAGGGGGTGATGTAAGGGAATCCACTCATTTATTAATGAACAATATTACCTTCTTCTTTTCTTGAGTGATTAAGTGAAGATTCTTCTGTCTTTTTCAACAAAATTCAACATGTCGTCCTCTAGCAAAGGCAGCAGGGAGAAGGGAAGGCAGAAAAAGGGAGAAGCTTAACAGTTTTAAAAATCTGGAGCAAAGCACATTACAGATGCAGACAGCTGTTTGAACAGAGTACACCCAAGCTGTGGTTTCCACAGTATTTAGATATTCAGAGGATTCTGTCACTTTGTAAAACACTTGAAAATCTACTAATGAGCACTGCTATATGTTTGACCTTGCTGCGTATTCTTCTCCCACTGCTACCAATATTGACATGTAAAACTAGGGAAAATCTTTGTATATTTTCTGATCTGACTATACTACAGGGTATAAATGTAATAGACAAAATGCTTTGGTATTCATAATTAAAAGGAAAAAACAACAAATTGATTTCTTAAAAATGTTAAACAACTTCGCAGTTTTTACTAACCTCAGCGGGAGTTGAACCTTTTTGAAAACAGGTCACATATTCAGGCACTTTATATTTAGGTCTTTCTTCTCTAACCCCTCAGGATAGTCTGTTTTTGTACTTGTATCTACAGTACTTACTCTATTGCAATTCTCATCTCAGTGACTTAGAGAAATGAAGCTGGTTTCTCTTTTTTTTTTTTTCTTCTTCTTTCCCCCTCATGTTCCCCCTTGCTTGTGATGAGAGTAATTGCATTGTAGGAGGTTTGACTGCCTAAACTTTTTTTACCCTAGGTGACCTTCTACCAGTATTTCAGCCACAACACAATTGTTTCTTTTCAAATCTTTATGGTGCTGCTAGAAATGGAAATAGTTTCAACTCAATTCTACAGTAGAATAAGAAGCCAAGGTAGGAGAACTGTATTACTCAGCAAATCTCAGTTCCATGAAAAGGCTTATTGAACAACTAGTGAAGCAGAGACTAGGTAAAATAACTCACTGTCAGGTACCAGCTGTCATAAAAGATTAGACACAGACATTGAGCACATAGAACTGCTAATTTGATTCAGCATTTGTATTCCTTTCTGGTGTAAGGCTCAAAGGTTTCCACTTCAGCTGTCAGTGAATGGACAGATTTCTCTCTGTGGCCCACTCCATAATCATTAGAAGGAGCAGAATAATACAGACTATTGCCTGATAGCAAAGAGGGGAAAAAAGCTCCAAAAGGCTTCTTTTTGATTGAAGATATTAGTTATTTTCCTTGTTATGATAATATTTTCTACATTATTGTACAAAATCCCAGTTTCATGTACAGGTAAGAGTACGCTATAAACCTTCTATTATGAAGTCAGACTACATTCAGAGGATTTTAGTGTAGGTTTTAATGGACTATAACTCAAAATGTGATTACAGCTCATAAATCTTAAAGGCAAAAGCACTTATTATGCTAAAGAATTTTCATTTAAGGTTTTTTAAAATTTGTATGCTAACTGTTGAAAGCACCTATTCAAATAGAACAACAGAATGGATAAAAATAAGGCTTTCTTGTGCACATTATCATTTCACAGGATCAGTGGGAATTCCTTGTCCTGCATTCGGTGATTCCTTGTCCTGCATTCGGTGGAGTTGCTCAATACAATCAGTCTTTTAATGACTATTGGTTTGAAAAGTCACAGGTCCTACATGATAGAGGTAAATTTCAGGTAGTTTTTACTGTATGGAACTATATTTAATGAAAATGTGAGCAACATGTGTATTGGGATCTTCCCTGTGAATTACATCATCTCACAGAAGACATACATCCTCCAGTATCCACCTTAGTGGTTTTGCATATAAAATTGCTTGTTTACTTATTTATGTTTTTGAAATACATTAAAAATGTCTTAAATATTGATTTATTGCTTCCAAATTAATCTTCAAAAATGGAACCAAGTCCCTGCCAATTTGACCCAGTCCCTGATATCTCGCTAGATATCTAATACTGGTAAAACTCCGACTTCTCAGAACTTGTTAAACTTAGGAGCCTTATTCCATTTCTAGAGAGAAGCTGTGAACAAAACATTACTCTTGCATTTGCAAAATGAAAACCATCTTATTTTTGTAACTTGTCTGTCAGATTGTTCCTTTCATATGGCAATCATATTTCTTTCGTGAAAACAAAGGAAGACAAGAGAAGGCAAGAAAATTCTTATTTAAGGTTTAAAAGGCTGTCAGTAAATTCTTTAATAGAATTACAAAGGAATAGGAAAGTTTAAACTACAAGGGGTATAGACCCAAGGAACTGAGATCTAGTTTATATTTTCAGAACAGGTATGAATTTTTTTATTGAGCTTTTCAGTAGTTAGAAATTTTTTTTTGTTAATAGAGATATAGCACATAAATGAAATGAACATGTGAGTTCAGTAATCACATAACCTCAAATGAAATTGACCCTGCTGTCAGAATGGCAGTGTTAACATGAATAACCCAATGTGAAACTATCAGTCTAGTGAAGGAAATGTAGTAAAAGAAATAAAAAGGAGGAAATAAAATTCAAAGATACACTACTGGCATTAGTGAGTCACAGTGTTATCATATCAGCGGACATTATTCAGTAATACAGTTTTTATAGAGGCTGTTGTGACTGATTACAAGCAGTGCTGTTTGAGCTGGAGCTTCTGTTTCCTGAAGAGGGCCCAGAGTAAAATGAATAATCCCTTCTTAGCTAATTCCAAAGATGTCAGTGCATATGTCTTCTCTGGTTCTTCTGTTGACTTGCCTCACCAGAAAACCAAATGTTTTCTTCATCAGTATGATGGTAAATAAAAATAAACTTCACATCTTTTGTAGATCAAAGAAAGGATACCTCTTCCATTCGTTGAATTTCATAACAAAGATGTTGACAAAAATTGTTTCTGTATTTAATGAAACTGAAATTGGTATTAAGATTTCTATTACTATAGGGTAGCTCAGTAATGGTTACCCACATGGCATCATCTTTGGAGCAAACCTTTCATTTCCTTTGCTTAAAATTAATAATTTTTTAGCTTTATGTAATTTTTCTCATTACTCATCTACATATAGTTTTTGTCAGCTCCTTTACTGTCTTTTCCTTACATAATATATAGCCACATGATGTTATTTTTGCTTGTCCATAAGGTAGGTTTATAAAACTTTTCTTTTATTTTACTATTTTTTATTCCTTTTCACAAGTCCATATTTTACCAACAAACACAGAGGGAAATTCTTTTCACAAATAGTTCTTGCTATTTTTTTCTCCTCTGTTTGTTGTTTAAAGTGATGGGCTGAGGAGGATTAATATCATCTTCTACCTATAATGCAACTAAACCATATCACTTCCTAATTAACTTAAATTGCTTAGAATTAAGGCAATATTACATTTTTTGAAGTAGAAAAATTACAGTAGAAAAGGTTAGAGGATAAAAATAGACCACAACCTTTTACTCCTTTGAAATTTGATGGTACATTTTTCTTTCCTATGTACTGCATATTGCTAAAAATGGAGTCATCACTAATGATTTGGTCATGTTGTACAATTCCCACAGTCTGTAATCCAGGTCACCCCAGTAAATGGTTTTAAGTAAAACAAACGAGTGTATTGTCCTGAGTTACATGCCACATGCCCTTTTTAAAAATTTGCAATGGAAGCAAAGCAGTGTCAACTGCAATATTCTTTTGATTTAATGTTCTTTCCTCCTCTTTGAGATGGGAGGTGAAATTTCTCTCACTTATTTCTCATTATATATGTATAGAAACTTGCTCAACTTTCTTCAGAGTCTTCGGTGAAACAAAGTTACATCTAAAATTTGTTCTTATCATTATTCTTGGCTTAATTTTATTTATGATTATGTTTACCATTCCAGAAACCATTTTCAATGGGTGTACAGAAAATCCTTTCTAAGTTCTGCCATAGTAGTCCTTCTCATCTGCAGGAACAGCAGAAAAATCTTGTCTCGTGAAAGTCTCAATATTTAAAAATAAACAACCAAATAGAGGGGATTTTTCACTTTTTCCAAAAATATTAAAATTAGAATTCTAGAACTGAACTTTGTTTTTAGCATCATGAAAAAAAAAAAAAAAATCCAGGTCATAAGAAGAGGATGAGTAAGTGACTACAACTTAATAGGTAGTATAGAACTTTGTGAATATTTCCAGACACATGCCAACTGCATCTGGTACAAATTAACTAGTTGGGTACTAGGCAGATTAGAAATGTCATTAAATTCAATAAGGAAATCAGTAAAATATTCTTTATAATTCATAAAGCTTTTAAAAATAGTTCTTTATAAAGTATTCCTTTAGGCTATTTGGTGGGTGAGACAGAGAGAAATGTTGTGATTCTTGCAGATTCTGTATATTTTCATACAGTCTAGAAATTCATAACATTTTTTTTCCTAGCAGAAAAGGGAGTGGGAGTAAAGGGACATAACCAAGTTACAAAACTGACCTTTATGCTTGTCCATTGTCAGGTTTTTCTTGAAGATATATTTTTTTTTCAGGAGGAATTAAGATTTCAAGTATATATATATATACACACTAATCTGACCAAGAAGACACTGAATTGAATCAACACATTTTAATTTAACTGACTAGACTGAATCCTGGATCAGGAATTTAAATAATTTTTGCTATTTCTAATATCCAAATGGTTACCTCACCTGGATAATATATCCAGAAATGTCTTTTTTAGACCTTAGTTTCAATGTAACCTCAACACAAGGTAACCTCAGATTCAATAGAATCTGAATCATCCAGAATGTACTCGAATTTCTAGCCACTTCCACATGTTTTATTGCTTTAGTACTTTAACCATGTGGGAATAACTTCATGAATTAAGGCAGGAACTCCAAAATGAGAGCTGTCTCTCTCTCATCTCAGTGTTAAACACTTGCTTCTGCTGGAGAATCCCAAAGAGTTCTCGTTTCTTCCTTCAAACAGAACTAATTACCTCGAATTAGCAAGTGGAATATAGATGATTGTGTATTCCAATGTGCACAAATTATATTTTTCATATGAGCACAGCAGACAAAACACCAACTTATTAATTTATACAGGCATATTACTGCACTATAAGGAAGGATGACTTCATCATTTTTCATTACTCTGATACCTTAAAACTTGCTTTATTACCTTAATTATTTCACACCTGCTAATAACACTTTTTTGACTGGAAAAACAAATTATATGATATAAGAGTTATATTATGCCAGAAGGCATGTGATAAAATAAACAAGCAATTCTTTTCAGAAATACTTTTGGTAAAAACTTCTTTGGAGAGTTAAGTGTTGTATTTTAATTTCTGGCTGCAACCAATAAGTAGTAATCTCTAGTATTTGCTGTTTATGGTATTGTTTTAATTTATGTTAATTTCAACTAAATGACCCAAATAACACAAATATTGGGTTCCAAATGAATTTAGCCTATGAAACCCCCATTTGCAACATATTGCTCTGAATTTCAGAGGAAATGTCTTAATTTAAATATAATTACTGTCCTGCAATTTATTATTCAGCCAGCACCATGATTTCAAAACTTTGCTTAAAAAGATATTTGATCAATATCAATAATAGAGAAAAATCAGGATTTGAGACAAGGATTTTTTAATGTAGAGATGCTTCCTACTTACCTGTTAAGTCTACAAAAACAATTACAATGAATAAACTTTCAAATGTGTCTATTTCATTTGTTCAATGCAAAATTTACTGTCAGTTACTTTGAAAAGGAAGAATAAGAGCAGTTGGACCTTCTTCAATGTATATTTGTCACAGTAATCTCAAAGATAGGCAACTAAGGATAGTAAAAAGATAAAGGATGCAAACATTTATCTAATATCTATATTAAAACAATGCAAAATGAGCTTTGCATTTTAAGGATTTAAAAAAAAAAAAAAGACTGAATTTTGTTCATAAACCCCAAATGTCTGGAAACTGAAGTATTTCATTAAGGCAATGTTGTGCCAAGTATAGACACAGGCAAAACTTTACAGATTTAAATAATCAGCATAATCACAAAACTGACATTCAGCACCAAAGTGTTTCTCCTTTCACCTAATTTCTTAAATGGTTGTTCTTTGTCTGTCCTTTCTTGATATTTTAAATTATCTCTGCCAGAGTTTTCAATACTCACTCTCTTTAAATTATGTAATTAACACCTGTCCTAAGTTTTCTTTATTTGATAATAAAAACTTGCACATTCTACAAAATTGTTTCTGCCTTTCACTTTCTTACTTAATTCCATAACCTGATGAAAAATTATGTTGGTACACTCCTAACATGGGGTTAATACACTAGCAATTTCATTTGATTTAATCAAGTGCATTGTTACTTTAGAAAATTATTCTGTGAAAAGAAGTAAAGAGGAAAAAATGCCCTGGGAATACATTCATTGTCTACGAATGTTTTTTTATCCCACATTCTCCCATTTAAGTAAACATTTGGATGTTCCTCTCAGCCTTACATACTCGGTCTGTGATTTGAGACTCAAGCTGGCTCCTTTCCATCTCATCTATTATCCCCAGTAATTCAAGATTTGCAGGCCAAATGAGTCCCTTGTCTGCACCTGTGCCCCCTCATGCCGTCACTGTGTTTGCACAGCTGTAATTGCCTGAGCACTGTAAACAGCTCCGAGGATGCACAGGCTGGGACTGGACCCACCTGCGAGTCTCTTTCAGCTGTGAGGACTCTGAGGTCAAACAAAAGAAGCAGCAGCAGAACTTACCCTTATGACTAGAGATGGTAGATGTAATTTTTTCAGGAGTACTCTGTACTCTGTGTGAAGAAGGAATGCGTTTTGTAACACTGCTAGGATGTATAGAACACAAAATAAATATGGTTTAGGCTTTCTGCAGATACCAGATTTTGAATTTACTGTCTGAGCAGTGGTTTGTAGTTAAAATAAATATATAATAAAGATAATAAGATTCATGTTCTGTTTTCGAAACATGGGGAATTTAAAAATGTAATAAAAATAAAGCTGCTAATGATTAGTATAAGATTGCAAGATAGTTCCTAATTTAAAAGGATTATAGGAAGGGATAAATTTTACTCTTTAATCAATAGAATTAAAAGTACTTTTAAACTCTTTAATCCACCAAATGTAACCTCTTACTGTTATGTAGAATTTATTTATTAATTTTTATTATTTTTATATATATATTTAATTAAAACCACAATCCCCGCACTAAACTGAGCAACAGAAGGCCTGAGTAAAAATATTGATTTTTAATTTCTGACTATTAATTTTAATCTTATCCAGTTTTTCTCTACAGTGAGGATAAGTAGAGCATGCAGAACACAGTATTATTCCTACTGTAAAACAGAGAGCATAAAGAAAAAAAATAGTTAAAAGCCCTTAATCTCTCAGGCAAACCCATCCAGTCTGCAGACAAGGACCTCTCAAATAGTTCTGAAGTCCTCAAACACAATCCTTTTAAATCTGGCAAATGCATATCTAAATTAGCTTTTATAATTACATCACCTACTGCAACAGGAAAAGTAGATTCTGATCCCAGCCTTCTGTGTCAAATAGAAGCATTCTCATTTATTTCAGCAGAAACAGGTTCAAAAGTTTAAAGAACTGATGATATTTGAATTCCAGCAAAATAAGTTATGTTTGAGTCTGATGTTTTCTTTCTCTCTGGGCAGAAAAATTACATTTTTAACAGACTTTTATTCCTTTGAACCTCTTTTCCCTTGATATCAGGTTGTAAAGTGCTATCCACCAAGGCATCTCTTCAATCATTAAAGAAAGACCTTTTGTGATGTTTTTAATTAGTTTTAACCTTCTTCACATCTTCAAGCATGGTTATGGACACTCATTGATTTTAATTACCATACTGATAGCTTACTGCTTTGCACTTCTTATTAAAATGACCCTCTAGCATTTCTTTTGAAAAAGTCCTCCATGTAGGGTTTGGGGTTTTTTTTCACTGTTAAAAAAAATAATTTGAATTTGTTTGGATTTTCTGTGTTAAAATGTTGAGTATTGTGAGAAAAATTTTCATTTTATCAATTTGCATAAACATAAGAGTTTTGAAGACACCAAATAACTTTATAAAATATTTTATTTTCACTCTTTAGAGGGTTTTTTGAAGGAGGAGAGTTATTTGCATTGTCACAGTGCCTTTTAGAGAACTCAGTCTCTCTGCCTGCCCAGGCCAGCTCAGGCACCGCAGCAGGCTGAAGGGTACAGCCAGGCGAGTCACACAAGCCTGCTGGTCCCTGTGAGTTCTTGTCCTGAGAGGCTGTGGGAGGCGGTGGGGAATGCTGACAGCGACAGAGAAGAAGAAGGGAGGAGCCAGTCTGGTAAAAACGACAGATTTATGTGGGGTCCCACGGGACCTCCTCACCACCTGCCGGATGCTCAAGCTGCCCCCGAGGCTCTCCTGCCCTGCCTTTTTATACAGCAGTGAAATGGGGCGTGGTAAGGAGGCTACAACCAATGGGTTCAACCAACGAGGTGGTACGAACATGGGGTTGTGGCAGTGTGTCAATTTGTTTTATTACTTTTGTATGAATTCAGTTCTATGTAACGGTTCAGTTTTATGTACCCCAGCCCCCCTAATTGATATTCCTTTGTCTCCTCACAAGCAATTAACTTTCCGTTACTTGCCAATCTCCCTTCCCGCCTTTGTAAATCCCCTCCTACCCTCTCCTGATTAGTCCAGGTTATGTTTCCCCTCCCCTGAATCCCCCAGTAACTATCCCTGGTTGGTCAAAAGTGATCAACCACTCCCCTTGCTCCTCCCCGCTAGCCGAGTGTAAAACTGTCTGCCAGAACTTTCTCCTCGGTTTTTTGGGTGCTGAGGAGGTGTTAATAAACCCTTCTTGTCTGCACCTGACAGACTCCTCCTTTCTCAGCCTTCGACATCGTCCACAATTCCACCGTCTGCTTGGTCCTGTCAGGACAAGAACCCACAGGAGTCAGCCCTGCTTGAGCTCCTTGCAGGCTGATCCTGGACTGTAGCTGTCCCTGTGCCTGGGCTGGCCGGTGGCAGAGACAGAGGTCTCGAGCAGGCACCGAGACATGGGGTGACATAACAGAAACCAATCAGGGACAACAGGGAGGGGTGTACACAGACCATGAGAAAAGATTGACAGATAACTGAAGAGTTACATGACTTTGGGGAATTGCAGGTTAATACCAACAGGGGGAAATGGGGTACAAGGAACATACCATTGTACGATCAACCTGCACAAACCAAATAAACTTATTGTGAACTTAATTCCACACCACCACACTGAATGTTTGCCACATAATGTGGAGCTTGTAAATTCATGACATCCATGAAAAGAAGCAGAAATCTGTTACCTACTGCAGTGCCCATTATTAATTCTCATTTGCCCTAGCTAATCTCACTAGTGGGTTCATCACCTAGAAACCAAATTTGTATACAGTAATACACCATATAAAGCACTACTCATTAAAGAGGAATGCATCCTCTGTTTCAAAGAGAAGGAACCTTCCAGCTGTCTGTCAGAAGTAAGTCATATATTTTCCCAGTTTTCAAATACATGTATTCCATCTTCATAAGCTCTCAGTCTGCTCTGCTCATTTTTTACATAAAGATGCACAGCATTTAGGCAGCATAACACGTTTTAATACTAGTGTGTTATTCTTGCTTCTTATCTTTCTCTCTTTCATGTCTAGGTCATACAAACTCTGCCAGTTTCCTAATTCATTTTTTTTTAAAACCTGTTGATGCAAAATCTTTCCCTACATAAGAGAAGAATTTGGAGAAAAATCATACAAATATTTCCCTGTTTGGGAACTAGTTTTAACAAAATCTTCTACACTAAGGATTATGAAATGGTAGCAAAATTGAAGGTGAGAGTCTTTCTTAAGAGAACTAACATAATAATGTTTTAGTACTTTTCTTGGGAGGAGGGTTATTTATCAACAGTTCTGAATGAAACATAAAGGAAATTTGACATTATCCCTTCTTTTTTTTTTTTTTTTTTTTTTTCATCAAAGTAGCAGCATGTGTTATTTCATCTGAAGTATGTTTTGTATGTGTTAAGTTTGTGTTCCTGTTAAGGTCACCTGTACTACTGCTACTGTAGATTTGTGGAGCACCTAGCTTCCAACTCAAAACTCTAGGAAATTTACAGAATTTAAAAAGCTTCCGTTGTTCTCTAGCTAATAAGAGACAGTCATGCCTCTTTTACTTTGTCTTCGATTTATTGAATATTTAATTTATTTGGGAACCATTTTAATTGTAGACCTGGTCCCCACTGCGGGTTATTATTTGGATTTAACCTCTTCTCTTCATTGGACAGCTATTTAAATTTTATTGCTGATTTTATGTTTTCATTGATCTGTGTCCAATATGCCATTCATAAGGAATTTATAAGAGAACAAATACAATATAAATACAGGTATGTATTTACAAAATCAAAGCAAATCTTTTTAATTAGAGAGGGAAGAACAGCTGTAAGAAAAATAGCTAATAAGGCAACTAGCACAGTGGTATCATGAAGTATCAGAATGTGATAATTGTTACTAGTAAAACTCTTTAAAACTTCGAGGTTCTAGTAAAGGAAAAAATATTTCCTTTTTTTGCTTTTCAATTGTGACAGTAAATATTTATATTAATTTATGTATATTTTTTAGAACTACTGTTCAAAAGGTAGCTGGACTGTGATTTATAGAGAACATTATTTTTTCCGGCTTTAGTTAGTTTGCAAATAGTCATTGCAGCGGAGCTGGCTATGAAGAAACCTTCAAGCCAGGTTTTCCTATCCTTTATTCAATAAAAATTTTTCATAGGAAGAATTTTGAATATTTTGCAATGATTAAGGGATAATGGACTGATATACTCTTTTAATTTCCATAAACCCTGGTAAAGTGACTTTTGGCCACAGCTAGGGCATGACATAGAGGAGTATCAAAACAGATAAACATTTCATCATTTTAATCTTATTTCAGTGTACATTTTCTTCACCTAATGCCACAGGTTTTGTTAATATCCTGAAAAATATAACACATACACAAACAAAAATTTCTCCTCCTGCAGCATTTTATTTCCATGTTCTTTTTATAATACCATATCCACATCTAGCATTTGCTGTGACTCAAAATGCTGAACTAAGGAAGGCAACATGATATTTGTGCTAAGTGAAAAAGTGATTCCTGGAATGTCCTTTACTTCAATGAAATAAACAAAGCCTTTTAAAGTTCATACTGGAATTTGAACTAGCACATAGTAAGAAAATAAATCTCTTTTATGTAGATGCAACTTTCATTAAAACATGAAACTCTGCATGAAGCTGAACAGCTGACTCTGCATTATTTGACGTGGAAAAAAAAAAACAACAACAAAAGAACAAATAATTGAACCCAAACATTATTATTTTTGTAGAATGAGGAATATACAGCATGTATTCTAAATTGCAGTGATGCAGACAATTCAACAAGTATCTGTATCTCAATCCACCAAGTGTTTGAACTACTTTTCTAAGCCACTAACTTACTGAAAAGCAGATTAAAGTTTCTATCAACTCCTCTCACAATGACTCTACAGTTATGGTAATAAATATTTTAGAGCTAATTTTAAGTGTTTATTTTCATTATATCTGTGTCTGTCTATCATGTGCTTATCTGCTTTTTATACAAAATGTAAATGTGAATCTAAAACTTCAATATTTGGTAAAGCCACAATGTTTTATGCTTTCTGATCTCCCTAGATGATTTTGGAATTACCCATTCTTATGTGTGAATATTTCCAGATACAAACCAACTGCACCAGGCATAAATGAAGTGCAAATCATGTGCAATTTAGATTAAAAGAACTCATAAATAAATCATCTGAACACTGCAATATCTCTGCACTTCACTAATAGAAGAACTCCAGGACACAGATATAGCCTCGTTTGATAACTTTCCAGCTTGTTCTATTCATCAGATTGTCCGATATTACAGAGTTCAAGGAACTCAAGGCCAGAAAAGGCAGTGTTTAATTTTACTTCATATATATCTCAGTCAATTAGTTTCTGTACAAGAAATTTCTAGCTGGTGTGAAACACTTTGAGATGTAAGCGGCTGCTCTCTGTGCCTCAGATGAGAAGGGATGAATATATCATGATACCCAAAAGTCCTACAGTGTCAGAAAATTAATCAGGTAATTCTAACAAAATACTTGTAGGAAGCAAATAGCATCCCACACAACAACAAACAAACAAACAAGCAAAAACACCAAAAAACCAAATCAAATCAAATCAAAACAAAACAAAACAAACAAACAAACAAACAAACAAAACCCAAAAAACCTTCAGTGGACACAGAGACTCAATAAAGGATTACACTCAATCCAATTTCTCCAGTTTAGAATTGTTTTAAAATAGTTCCACTTCTAAATGAAAATGAACAGACTGTTTAATGAGTAGTTACAAACACTCCATAGTCCCATAGTCCAACTCCTTAGCCCAACTAAGGTAACACTTAGTAAAGTGTTATTCAGGTGTCAAAAACAATAGAGACTAGGTGTGTTTGGGGTTTGTAAAGTGCAGAAGTAGATGTACAAATAACACCATTTTCATTTGATGGTTTATAGCCTCCACCAAGATTTCTTTTCCTTTCTGTGTCTGTACTATAATGAGCAGGCTCAGGAACATTTAAATTACTGTCTAGGTAGAGGAATGAGTTGTTCAAAGACTTTGAACCATACCCAGATTGTTCCCCTATCTCATCTAAATTTACTTTATCCAAGTGTAAGATTATGCTAAGACAAAGAATTGTGTTTTTCAGGTGAAGATCAAGTTAGGATTGTGTGTAGCTTGAACAAAAATCATTAACCCTTAAACATAGTGTATAATCAGCATCTAATCTTCCAGTTCATCAGTAAACCAAATAATAAGAATAATTTGTTGTGCACATGAGTGTATGTTGTAATTATCTCTATAGATGTAATAATTACATGTATAGATTTACTTGCTCTTTCATCAAATCCTTATTTATTTCTACAATATAGTTAGTAGATATCATTTCAGTTGTCATACGGCAATCAGGATAGTAGTTTAAGATATCAAAACAAGAATTTTTACTTTATAAAAAATTCTACAGATCAGTACAGTCCCTGTGCTATGTGTTGTCCTAGAATGGATGTTGTGCATTTATAATTGCCACTGTATTGCACCCTCTGTGAATAAAAATGAGTTAGTTCATAGATTAGCAAATATTACTGAATGTTTCCTCTCCCTGGTCCTTCTTCTCACTATGTTCTTTTGCTCTGTAACATCATATCTCAAATTTACATGAAAACTAAAATAAAATCAAAGAGAAATTAATACTTTCTTGATCCTAGAATAAAAAATCCTACCATAAAAAAAAAAAAAAAAAGAGTTTTACAGAGAAATCTCTGACCAGAAGCAATACCTCAAGCAAAGAGAAACTGGTCTTCTTACCTGAGGGGAGTATTATTCAAATAAAGTGGATTGATGACTAATGATAAATAAAAAACAATGTCAGAAAATTTAAAGCATATTGATGGAAAAATATTTGTATTTGAATAGTATTGTACCATAAATGAATCTCAATTTACATGTTTAGAAAATCACAACTAGAAACAAAAGCTTTGTTGAAATGTATATACATAATTTGAGCTAAAGAAATGTGAGATGCAGTGGTATTATTGACCTGTTTACATATATAACATAAAATAATGTATTTCTAATGTCAAAGCTTATCTGTAAAAGTGGAATGAATCAAAATAGTCACATTATGCAGAATTCAGAATCTTTGCTACCTTCAACACAAGCTAGCATCCTTGATGATGGCAGCTACTGCACTGGATTCAATAGCTGCATTGACATATAACTGTGAAAAATGGGGCCAATAATTAACATTTGGGGGAGAAACTCATTTACATTCCTTAGCTCACAATTTGTCACCAAATAAAGATATTGGGATTCACTAATGGAAATAAAGTATTTTTTCATTGCAAGAGTTCAAAGTAAAGACACGGAATTAATGGAAAATCATGAATTTTCTTAATCTTTAGATTGTGGAGCACTGTGCCAAGACTGGAGCTATTTTAGACATGTACCAAACAGTTGTCCTTTCTCATGTGAGAGTGAAATATTTATGCAGAGTAGAACTTTTCTCATCTTCAGTGTATCCCATTGTTTCAATTAAAATTACAGTATAGCATAGCCCTAGATGCTTAGTAAGGAAGTTTTATTAAAGCTGCAAAAAAGGATGATTAAGACAGTAAAGTCTGCTGCATAGACAGTTATTCGTGAAACAACCCCTATCATAAAGCCAAAATTTATAATCCCTCTTCTGAAGAAATTATAGTCTCTTTGTTATACCCAATAAAATGCCCTTTTCTTTATAGTACAAATTAATGGGCTGCTTTTACTATATTTAGTTTCTAATAATCTGTTCAGAGTCATCTGGACAGTCTGGATGAAAGGGCCAAAGTTGTGAGGTTTGATAAGTGAAGTTCTGGGTCTTGCACTTGGGTCACAATAGCCCCACAGGCTGGAAGCTGCCCAGTGGAAAAGGAGCTGGGGGAGCTGGTCAACAGCAGATGAACGTGATCCAGCTGTGCCCAGGTGGCCAAGAGGGCCAATGGCAACCTGGACTGTGTCAGCAATAGTGCAGCCAGCAGGACCAGGGAGGGATTGTCCCCCTTTACTGGGCACTGGTGAGGCTGCACCTTGAGTGCTGTGTACAGTTCTGGACCTCTCAATACAGGAAGGAAGTTTTTGGGGGTTTTGCTCTTTCTTTATTATACATGGAGTTTTCTAAACTATGCCTACTTTGAAATGAATTAGACATTGTTTAGTGTATAGATTTATTTCTTCAAAATCCATGGAGAGGAAATGGAGAATTATGAAATTTGATTAGAAAATATTTAACACAGGTTATGTAAGTAAAGCCTGGGTAATTTCACACATTTTGATATATGAAAACCAATTGCAAGATCATGAACTTCCGTTTTTAAATTACTAGGGATGAAAAAGTCAATGTTTATTATCCTCTCCATCCTCCTTTTCATGAATTTCAAATAATGCCTTTAAGTTGCAGAAATCCTGGGTACCCAGATCTACAAAGGAACCAAGCACCAATATTATAGTTTTCTCATTAAAGCCTTCCTCATTTTCTACCTAATGTGTAAGCAGTCTGAAGATTTTTACAGCAGGCTCTAAATGGCTGTGTATGAGGTGGTATAGAATAACCCTGGAATTCTACTAATGCCAGGAATTTATATCATTATCTTTGGGTTAAATCCTAGTAGGATTTTCAATCTGAACATTTCTAGTCCCAGCTGACAAGGAAAAACACCAAATTCACTGCAAACATAATCTAAAATAGTGATGATGTTTTTGTCAGGATCTTTTTTTTCAATGCCTGTCCCTACTTTTTTCCAATTAATTAATACTTGAAGAATTTGATTTGGCTAGAGATTTTTTTCTCTTTTTTTTGGTTGGAATTATCTATCTGTCTTCCTTAGAAGCTGTTTATCATTTCATACACTACTTACCATGTCAGTGAGAAAGAAGGTGAAAATGATTTCTCAGTTAGTGGCGAGGACATTTATTAGAAAGGATGGCATAATAATTAATCTTCCTATTTAAATTAATGTATGCTAAAACTATATATTTCCTGCACACCTGCCTACAGGGCCAAAATGTTGTAACTTCAACTTGCTTTCTGTGCAATGCAGGTATGTGTTCTGGGCTTATTTGCACACATATACAACCAGAAGTTGTTAAAGTGGTTCAGTTTGCACTTTCCCAGTGTAAGAACACACAAACAGCATCTTGTATCACATTACCTTACTGCTCCTTCCTTTTGCCCAGAGTTATGTTAGTATGTATGCAAATTCACATAAGTGTTCCACAGAGACCACACTCAGAGAAACTGATAAGAAATTCAACACAACTTTGCATATAGCAAGCAAGAAAGGGCATCTAGATGTTAATTTGCTTCCTAGGCCTTATGCTGAAGATGGCAATAGATATTTTTTGTTTGTCCCATAGTACAGCATTACCTCTGTAATGAGCTGGTCCAATCACTGAGGTGCCAAGATTAATTCTGTATATGAATGCAGAAAACTATCAGTAGAACTGGCACTAAACTGGAAATTAAGAAGCAGAATCAGGGAAAAAAAAGTCAAGTGATGAACAATATTTTGGTAAAAAATGCTTGAAGCACATCCCTTTGTTTTCTCAAATTGTCCTGATCACAAGTTTCTTAACACTTAATGGAGCCAAAATTCACATCAGACAGATTAAGATAAAAATTACTTCAGTGACAAGTTATCCTTGAAGAATTATTTGGTCTTCTGGTATTTTCCTTTCCTACTGCTTTGCTATCTGAACTAAGAAAGAATTGTTCTCCTCAAGCCCAATGGAAGTTTATTTTCACACTTTTCATAGCCCAATATAAAAGTGAAAACAAAACAAAATGGAAGCAAAACAAAGCAAAGCAAAAAAAAAGCAAAACAACAACAAAAACAACCACACAAGAAAAGAAAATTGTATACTGGTTCATATCTTTGTAAAATACTTCAGGATAACTTGTGGATTTTTAAGTACTTTTATTAAGCATGTATTTTTAACTTATTTGATGACAATTTCTGTCAAGAGATAAAGGTTTAAAGTAATATGCCAGTAAAATATAGAATTAGTTTCCAAATGTATCTCTTGAATTTTAAATTCTTTGAAACAGTTCCTCACTTGAAGCAAATCAACATAGTTCCTTGTATGAGTTCTTTGTAAATTAACCCTTTGTTACTGATAGAAAAAGAGTACAAAATCTCAAGATCAGTTTCTTTGTGTGTTGACTGGATGTTTCTGTACCTGTGTGAATATCAAGTTTATAGGAATGATGTGACATACTTACAGACATGGAAAAGGTTACCAACATTTATTTCTACAAGTTTTAACAGATTATTTTCAACAGAGATTCAAAATAATCTACAAAACAATAATTGATAATAATTTTCAAGTTACATAATAAATTAATGTTTGAGATTGGAAACCTTGGCAGATATTT
The DNA here is from genome assembly GCA_013400215.1 of Cisticola juncidis. Taxonomy (NCBI): domain Eukaryota; kingdom Metazoa; phylum Chordata; class Aves; order Passeriformes; family Cisticolidae; genus Cisticola; species Cisticola juncidis. Next base: position 20,317 of record VXBR01009085.1, read on the forward strand.
GCCTTAGCAGCAATATTATATTAATAGTATTTGCTATGAACTTTCTGAGTCTCTTACATTTATCTTTGGGGAAAAACAATGAGGCATATGAGTGTTGTTAATTTTATCCATGTTCCATCATTATATTTCTTATGCTTCTCATGTCTGCCCAAGTAACCATACAATAATAAAATAAATGTCTGACAGAGGTCTACAAATACCCTTCTAAATGACTGAGTCAGACTAAATTTTTCATATTGTCTAATGTCTAACAATTAAAGTAATTTGATTACAATTGCATTCTGCACAAGTTCGGCATCATTTCAACAGCCACAATGCAGCCCTAAAAGCCACAAGGACAGATTTTAATTGTTTATGTGATATATCATTTGATTGTCTCCTTCACTCTGTACCAAACAAAGAACACTGTAAATTAATAAGCTCAGACACAGCTGCAAAGTAACTGCTACAGGATAAGATTGATTTATATCTAAGGTGATGGTGCCTGGACTCCAGATAAGTAAATAGGGAATATAAATTTCCTGCTATATCTCAGCTCGTGATCACAAGTTTGGTATTCCAAATTTCTGTTGATACAACAGACTTTGATATATGGCACTATGGTATACGCTTGTGTGAATTAACTTTGAAAGTGTAAGAGTAGATAGGACTTGAATGACTTTCCAGAGTATGTTCTTTGGCTCTGTCACATATTTATACGGAGCAGCAGGTACTGAGCTTCTGCACGAAAGTAATAATGAAAAGTAATGCAGACAGAAATAGCTTGCCTCTAGCAAGACTAATGGCAAGGTCAGATCGCATCAATTAAATGAGAAAGCCTTCAAGATAAAGTTCATTCCACACATTATGAACACTTTCTCTCCTTCCAAACAAATGCCTGTTTTACAAGTATAAGGCTGCTTAACTCTAAATTCGAAGATCTATGCTAAAAAGCGACTGTGACAAAAAAGTCTACTAAATAGTTAACAAGAATGCTAGACTATTTAAATTAAAAAGAACAAACAAAAAAACCCCAAACAAATAAAAAACCCCAACAAACCAAAACCCCCCCCCCCACCTGCAACTGGTAAAATACAGAAAGCATCCTTTCAAAATACACCACAACTGCTGTCAATGAGTCATTAACTGCTAAACACTCAAAAAACCCCCAGCATTATCATTCCTTTTATATTTTGTTAGAGATTCTAAACAGTGTTTAAAAATATTGGTCAACAAATAAAAACACACAGAACCAGCAAGCAGATTCACATTTTCTTTCTTGAAGCATGACTACTTTGTAGTTGTCTATAAGAAAACTCTCCTTGCTGAATTTTGGTCCTCAAAGCTGATTAGTGATATCATTATACATCCCTCCCAGGCAAGAAATTGACATTTCAAGTCTCTGCTTGTTCAATTTAAGTTCTAGTCTTAGTTTCATCCCTTCTTAAGTACAAAATTAGAGGTAAATGAACCGCTGTCTCACTAAGCTGTAATGCACAATTTGAACCAATGCCAGTTTCAACTAATCCTGAACTCAGCCTAAGTGTGGTGCAGGGTAAAAATTACCCATTAATTTTTCTCCCTTTTAAGCTGCTGCCTTATGGCTGATGTTTGACTGTGTATAAAAAAGCAGCCCTCAAAATTTTGAAAAACTAGATAAAACCATGATCAAAGAAATGACAATTTGCAGAGAGCTCTGTGCAATACCATCACTTGGGAAAAAATGATGCTGTTTGGTACTCTTCTGAAAATTAAACAAGGCACATGGCTGAAAACATAAGACACTTTGAGGTTACTCAAAACAGAAAAAAGGAAAGGCTAAACCCCCTAATATGTCTTTAACTCAAAGTGTTTTGGTTAAATGTTTCATATTTTTATTTAACACCTCAACATGGCAATAATAAATAACTTTATTATTGAAATAGTATAAATATAAACAACAGCAATACTACTAATAATTATTATTAAATATAAATACTAAATATTAATATTTTCCATGAAGAGTGCCAACAGTCTTTACGAATAGGGAATCTTAGGAAAATTACCCTATTTTGGGAGTCAGTTTCAAAAGGAATAGGATGAATATTGAAGCCTAATAATAACCATGACTCTAGAGGCCAGAAATACAGAACATTTGCAAAAAAAAATTACCACAACCATCCAAAGGAACAAAACATTTTCACATGACATTTTTTTCTTTCTATGAATAATTTTTAGTAGAATGCAGTGGAGGAAGTCAGAAACTCTTGATAGACAAGTTTTACACACAGAGAGAAATAAAATCTATCAAAATATGACCATAAATTACACATGAAATAGTGTTGATGAAACTAATTATTCTGACATGATGAAAGGAGTTTTTGTGCAGAACTCCAGAATAGTTCTATATATAGTATTAATAGAAAGAAAAATACAGAGAAAATTCTAGATGGTTCTTCTCTGGCTACCTTGATGCAATGATGTATTATTTTATTGCATTTGATAAGGCAGAAACAATTCTTGGGATGATGTTCATTTTTATTTTTTACTGGCTTCAATGGGGACAGATTTTCCACCAAAGTACGTTGAATATATCTTTTTCATAAGCAAAAGACAACAGAAATCTGAATTTCAAAATTACAAAGAAAGAGAAGGTTTTTATTTAGATGCTTAAATGGTATCACTTCATGACAGAGTATATAAATTCAAGTTAATTGCAAAAATCCCCAAATTCATTATTTATATACATTACCTAAATGGGGGAATTTCAGAAAGTATGTTCCTTTTCTTGTAGAAGAGTTTGTAAGAATGGTGGTAAGAGTTTGGCTTAGTTAATGTGTGACAAGCTCTGCTCAAACAATAGTAACTCTCTGGTCTTGATTGGAAAGTCACTGTACAGAAATACCTTTTCAGAGTTGGTTTTATGATATGTATTTTTTCATTTCAGAGTGAATAACTTTTTATTGATTAGTTTGGTGTATATAGATATAAAAAGAGAACGTATGCCTATGGATATAAAAGTGTATCAGGAACAAGTTATCTGTATTTGCAGGTAGAATAAGGATAAATATACATGCATATACTTATACCACCTACATGCAAATGTGCTCTGTAAAGAAAGAGATGTCTTTATCTAAGAATCTACATAATTTAAATATCATTTTTAATGAGAAGCAATTCTGTAAACTGCTAAGTATTTAATTGCATATGAGCTAGGTTAGAAAATTCTCATTTTCTCATCAGAAACCCTGAGCTGTAAACTTATAAAGTGCCTAAACAGAACACAGAAAATTCCAAGTCCTTATGTACACGTGCTGGTGTTAAGGACTCCCACTTTTTTTGCATTTCTTCTAGATTTACTTTTTAAGTGATAGAACCCTATGTAAATGGTGTGCTAGTCTAATTTATCAGTAAACACACACACAAATTTAGCTCCCCTATCTGTACGTTTAGAGTAAGGACTTCAGTGCGGGTTTTCTGATGCTGAGGAAGAATATATATACATATACATGTGTGTATATATACATATGTGTATTCTACATGTATATGCATATATGTGTGTGTGTGTGTGTGTGTGTGAACTGAAGACATGCACAGTCCCACAGTGAGTGGATTGCAGAGCCAGTGTGTCTGAAACCAATGATCATTCATTACAACTTGAAGAGGAGAAGCTGAGTAAAAACTGTCAAAACAGGCAATGAGTACTCATGCTCATTAGCTCTCAGTTAGGTAAAAACAGGGTTTTAAATTTAGATGTTTTACTTCCCTTGAATGTAGGAAATCAGCTATTTCAAAAATTTCTCCCTCTTCCTTCCATCTTTTATTGTTTTTCTTTGTTTAAAACCTTGGATGAAGAAAAAATTGAATTATTGACCTGCATAATTGAAATCTCAACAAGCTTTATGGGGCAGTAAAATAATTTCACATGCAGTTCTTCTTTTTCCCCGTGATAAAAATAAGAGGAATGGAAGGATTTGTCTGCCTTTCAAAATGGAATGTAAATTATACTAATAGCTTTTCATCCAAACAGCTAAGCTTTTCAAACACAGTGGAAATACTGTCTATGTAAAAGACACCACTCCACCAATTTATAATAAATATTTAATTCTTTTTTTTATCTAAAGACGTTTTAGAGAGAAAAAAGAATTTCTACATTTATACAATATGATTACACTGCAGGTCAAGCTATAAAAGAAAATAAAAATCTTTCTACTAATAAATTTAAAAGGTTTTTTGACACATAATTGTGATGATACATTTATAATTTAAACAAAAGTACCTAAAAGTCTGACAGGCAAAAGGAGATTTAGGGCACATTGAGTGTTCAGAACAGAAGAGATAAGAGTGATGAATTACCAGTGATAACAAGTAAAGACTATCATGGTACAATTTTCTTCAAACATTCATTATTTTTATTGTATACATTGAATTATTGAGTCTTCTGTAACATGACTATATTTATTTCCTTTAGGAAATCCTCAATGAATTTAGAACAGAATAAGTTCTAAGCTTTCAATCAATTTCTTTATTGTCTGATACATAGCATCAGGAAATAATTCTGTAATAGCCAGTGCATATCTCAGAAAAAAAAAATGAAGTATCAAAATTAAATAGAATTTAGGTTTCTTTTTACAGGACTGAGAAAATGCAAAATTCTTAGTAAAATCCCACATTATAAAGTCAGATTCTTTAAAGAATTTTTGAATTATTAATCCAGTTGCTTCAGAATCATCCTTAAAAAGAATTGAAATTATAAAGGTTTATTTGTATTGCTGGATGAAGAAGTGTTCCAATTATTCTTAACTATTTTCTTACAGTGAACTTCCTACAGGAGATATTTTGATGGTACCATTTTATTTCCTTATTCATGAGGAAAATAAAAGACCACCACAAAATAACATCAACCAACCAACTAATAAACCAATAAATTTTTCACAAAAATTCAAAGTACTGAAATATATTCAAGGATACTCTTTAAAACTTTCTATTTCTGTATGGTTTTGTTAACATACGTTCAATATTTCCACTTAAAAATTACCACATGGTTATTTTTATTGATACTATTTGATTTTCAGTTTCTTGTTCTTATGTTTCTACTAATCTCATAATTTAGTCTCCACATTCTTTAGAATTTTAGGGTTACTCTCCAATATACCTAGGTATATCAATTAAGATTTATTGTCCTTGAAGATGCCTACATTAGCTTTTAGAGTTTTGTCTTTTAGGATGTCAAAGTATCATGCAAATAGAAAGATTTTTTTACATTATACAAACATGTATAGGTATTTGTTATGATCCATATTTTGTACGTATTAAATGTAAGAATCTAAGGTATTTTTAAGGATCTTCATTTACTCTCATTGAGAAAATTCAGAATTAAGATGTCTCTCTAGTCATAATGATAGAGAAACCTTTCTTTCAGAATAAAACTTCACTCTGGGAATTATGCCACTGAAATACTTGGACAATCAATGGAATTAGATCTCCTTTTGAATTATAAAGATTAAAATTATCCCATGGATCTGCATGCATAAATATATATATCTATATGTATGTTTACTTTTTAACAACTTTCTCAAGAAAAAATCTTAAACTAATTTCTTGAAAATGCATTGGGCTTTTTTGGCATCTCTGAAATATTTATCCCTTTTGCCAAGTCATATGAGTGTAATAGGGGTCAGAATTGAATATGTGAGAATATGTGAGAAACAGCTGTGAATGAAGGAGAGGAAGGAGGTGCTTCTGGTGCAGGAGCACAGATTCCCCTGCAGACAGCCTGTGCTGGAGCTGGTTGTCCCACTGCAGTCCAGGGAGGCCCATGGTGGAGCAGATACCCACCCTGCAGGGCATGCATGAGCAGATGCATGTGCTCTGAAGGGAGCTGTAGTTCATGGAAGGCCCATGATGAAGGAGGATCCTGCAAGAGCTGTGGCCTGTGGAAAGGGAAGCCCATAGTGGAGCAGAACTCCCGGCTGGACCTGTGATGGAGTAGTGTGTTCCTGAACAACTGCACCTTGTAGAAAGGATCCACTCTGGAGAAGTTTATGAATGGGAGGGGCTCCATGCTGGAGCAGGAGTTCAACATGATGAAGAAGAAGTAACAGTGACAATATGTTATGAATTGATCACAACCCTCATTTCCCATCTGTGTAGGGGGTAGGAGGTAGAAGAATTAGAGATACATTTAGCCTCAGAAGGACAGAATGGGACTAGGGAATTTTTTTTTTTTTTTCTCACGGGGTCACTCTGTATTTAATTGGCAATAACTTAATAAATCTTCCACAGACAGAGTCTATTTTTCCTATGACTGTAATTGGTAAGGGATCTCTATGTCTTTATCTCAACAAAAGAGCTGCTTCAATGCAAGTGCTGCTTGGTTGTATTTCCTCCCCTTTTCCTGCTGTGGAGAGACAGTGAAAGAGCAACATGATAAATACTTTGCTTCCAGCCAAAGTTAACTCACCACACCACATTATAGTGAAAAGCAGAAGATATGAGTGATTCTCTTTGGCCTAAAAGAGAAGAAAAGTTCTCCCAAGTTTCTTACCTAGGATTTTGTTCATATTATAAAGACTGAAAGCTGAAAACTTTGTATGTCTGTGCCATTCCTATTATTCTGACTTGATCCCAAAATGTTTTAAATTGTTTACAAAAACAACATGGGAATGTTAATTGAAGCATCTCTCTATTACACATTCAACACCAGCTTTCTTTCACTCAATCCTTATGCATTTAAGCCACAACTTAATGACTTTCCAATAATGTTGCTTTCCATTCAAAAGTTTTTCTTCAGACCCATTTTGTTCTGTTGAGTAAGCCCAACCTAACCTCTATGATTTATTGGCTCTTAGTTGAACCAGCCACTTATCATTTGTGCTGTGCTGACCCGGAAGCAATCCAAGATAGGAAGTACACAGCCAAAAATAGATGACATAATTTGTTGTCTTTTGTGAGATAAGCATTCTCCTTCTCTTTCTCTTTTAAATGATTCCTTGACACTTTAATTGAGCTTAAAATTTTCTTGTATTGGTCCCCAGATTTCTGCTTTGACTTGATTAAATTCCACTTGTATTTAGCATATTATTTTTTCTTACTCATCATATATGTCTCTGTTGATTTAATGAAAACTTAGAATACTATGTCATGGTATGAAGATTGTACTGACATGCATCTGTAACTGCAATACTGACGTGGTGAAAGTATGAATGAATATTTTTTGTTAACATAAGGATGTCAAAAAACTAACCTAAAAGAGGAAAAATCCTCTCAAAAAAATTACCAAAACAAAAGCTCTTTAAAGAAATCTAAAAAAACCAAAAAACAAAAAACAAAAAAACCAAACATGAGCTGATAGAAACCTCACGTAATTAGAAGAAAATGCAAAAAATGCTTTCCTCCTATGAAGAAAGGCTGACTAAGCTGGGATTCTTTAGCCTGGAGAAGAAAAGGCTCATGAGGATCTCATCAATTCCCAAAAGTGTAAAGGAGATCAAAAGAACCTCCTTCCAGTGGCACCCATTGATAAAACAGAGACTAATGGACATAGACTGAAACATGGGAAGCTCTGCCAGAATATAAGGAAATACTTCTATCACTGAGAGTAAACAAAGGCACGGTGGAATTTTCATCCTTGGAGATGCCTGTGTGAAGAAATAGGTAAGAAATAAATGAGTAAGCAAAATATAGATGCTAAAATAAAATCAGATAAAGTATAACATATGTATTTTTATAACCTATTTGCTTAAATATAAATTATATAGGCATATAATTATGGACAGGACATATAAATTATGTATACACTTAAGTGATGACATTTTAAAAAAATTAACTGGAAGCACCTAAATTTAGATTCTCATGCATAGATACTTAAAGCCTGAAGTTAGACTTCTAAATACCATGCACATTTATTTAAATACTGTCTTCAAACACATTTTCTTGAAGCATCTGCACATTTAGTGTAACAGCATGTAAGTTGCTGTAGAAAATGAGCAGACAAAATATCAGTTGTACTTGTAAACAACTTTTTTTTTTTCTTTCTACCCTCTGAGTACTGATTTTAGTCTCTGAATGTGACAAACAGATAAATTTCAGGAAAATTGGATTACTTTTTATTGTTCTAAATTTTGAGTGTATAATTGAGTCTTATTTCTCCATCGATTATAACCATAAATTTGATACTTCAGACACAGTTCAGCAACTTATACAAGGGTCTCCAGTATGATTCAGAGACATCTAAAGTTTCAGAAACATTGCCTCAGGACAAATATGATTCATTACTATTATGCAGTGCTGTTTCATGTATTTCCCACTTGGGATTCAGTTCCTACAACCAAAACAAAACAACACAAACAACCAAAAAAAAACCCCCCAAAACCCAAAAAACCCCCCAAAACCCAAAAAACCCCCCAAAACCCAAAAAACCCCCCAAAACCCAAAAAACCCCCCAAAACCCAAAAAACCCCCCAAAACCCAAAAAACCCCCCAAAACCCAAAAAACCCCCCAAAACCCAAAAAACCCCCCAAAACCCAAAAAACCCCCCAAAACCCAAAAAACCCCCCAAAACCCAAAAAACCCCCCAAAAAAAAAAAAACCCCCAAAAACCAAAAAAACAAAAAAAAACCCCACCAAAATAAAAACCAACAAAAACACCCCAACAAGTTAGATTCACTGTCACATCTGAACCAGAAGTTGTTTTTTCAGCCATGTATAAATATTTGCACACTCCTCCACCACATAAACTACTGGTGATTTGGTCGGTATTTCTTCTACTTATTGAATATTTGTCTAAACTGCATCTACATATGTGTAATCTAAGGTGATTTTATAAGTTATGAAAAATTTCATATTCCATGTTGCTGGCTCATAAGACAAAATGAATTCTGGAATGTATGCTTGAAGACTTCACTGCATTACTCAAGTTTTTTCTGGATTTTTTTTTTTTTTTTTGCCTTAACTATTGCAACACTTTTTCTCTGAGACTTGTGTTCTTNGGAATTCTAATTAAAATGAATGAAAGCAGACATTTGCAATTACCATTGCAGAATAAGGGGTTTGGTTTCAGATCTAACAACCTGGTGCTTACTTTTCCCCAGCTGAGCCATCCTGTTGATAATAATTGGATGATATTTCCTTAAAGAGCAAAGGTATAAATTACCAAATATGTTGCATGCTGACAGAACAGAAGTCATTTAATGTGAAGGGAAAGTAAGAGATTCTCTTATAACCTAGCAAAAAAAAAAAAAAAAGATTACAAGAAAACTATGAACGTGTTAATATCCAGAAAGGATATGTACAGGAGATGAATTAATTCTATTCACAAACTTAATTCATTTTAATACTATAAATCAGTGATTTTTCTCACAAGAAATTTCAAAAATACTCTTTTACGAGTACTGAAATTTATATAATTCTCAACAGTTGTTGTCTAGATTGCTCTCATAATAGCTCTCAAACCCCATTCTCTTTCAGCTGAGATCTTGCTCCTTTGAACAGACCAGATGTCAGTCATCAAGAAAAATATTCTCTCAGAGGCACAAGGGTGTCTGAGACTGCCAGCATAAATTGAATGAGTAGGCTGAAATTCAAAGAAAGGGTCTTATGTGTTAAAAAATTATGGAAAATCATTACCAACTGTCATAGACTGATTCCTTTTCCTTTCAAGGCCCTCATTGACAGAAAAGTAGTGTGTAGATAAACACAAGAGTATTCTTCAAACATCATTTAGTTGGCAGTTCATTCTACCCACATTCTATAATATCAAAAAATTCCATATTGATTTAAGCTCCAGTTTCTGAGAATGGTTAGATTCAAAGACATGTTAGACTTGAAAATAGAAACCCTTTCTCTTACAATCAAAGACATTCCTACAACAGTTTGTGAATCAAGTATCTGAAATAGTTTCCATGTCAAAATTTGTTGATCTATTGGCTTGACAAGAAATATTTTCTTCATTGAATTTGTCCCAATTGTCTGAACACTTCTGCAAACTTAATTAAAATTATTGGGGGATTTTGTGGCTTATTTTCTCTTAGAAATACACTGGACTCCCTCTGTAAATGTCTTTGAGAATTATTCAGTGTATTTTCAAAACTGGTCTGTAAAAAATGCATGACATAATTTCTGTGAGCTGCTATGAAAGCTCAGCTAAGCAGTAAATCTCTAGGCAATAGGAAAAGACAATAAGAAGAACTTGAGGAGAAGACTTAATAGGACAGAAGCAGTCTTAAACTATTCAGTATCCACTTAGATAGTTGTATACATAATTTCATAATGAACATTTCTGAACATTTCTCTGGACCTGCTTTGAGAGGTCAATGTCTTATAATGGGGACCTCACAGCTGAACCCAGTATCCAGCTGGGGTCTCACAAGTACAGAGGAGAGGGAGAGAATTACTTCCCTCAATCTACTGACCGTGTTTTTTTTTAAATGAAGCCCAGGATGTGATGAGTTTACTGGACTGCAAACACATTGCTGTCTTGTGACCATATTTGGAAAACCATCAATGTCCCAAGTCCTTCTCTGTAAGAATACTCTGAGTCCATTCATTCCTCAGTCTGTATTGATACTGGAGTTTTCCTCATTCCAGGTGCAAGGCCTTGCACTTGGCCTTGTTGAATGTTCTGATTTTCACTCGGGACCATTCCTGAAGCCTGTCTAGTACTTTCTGGGTGACATCCCTTCCTTCTGTTGTAACACCTACACCACTCATTTTGTTGTCATCTGCAAACTTGCTGAGGATTCACTGAATCCCTTCTATTGTCATTGATGAAGATATTAAATAATATCAATGCCTGAAGGAAATTTTGAGGGACACCACTCATTAATGGTTTCAACTTGGATATTGAGCCAGACTACAGCTTTTTAAACATGAGAATTCCTTATTCATTTAAAAGTCCACCTTAAGTCCACTTAAATCTCTCTAATTCAGATGCCAGCATGCTGTGTGGGACTGTGTCCAGCCTTACATAAGTCCAGTTAGTTGATATCTGTAGCCCTTCCCTGGCCCAGTGATGCAGTTGGTACAGTGCAGAAACTATTTAACTTTCTTCTGTTGAGCAGTGTCAGTGTGGCCTTACAAAAATTCTTTCAAGGATCCCTAAAGCAATGAAAGCCTGTAGATACTATAGATGAGGTCATCTGACTGGACATTGCAAAGAAGAATCATATGGGTTTATTTCGTAAGTATCAAATATTTATATCAATGTCAGATGATTCAAATCAGAAAGCCAAAGCATAAAACACAGTGGACTGGAAGTATGTGTCTCCTCCAAGAAGAATGTGATTTTTTTTTTTTAATGGAAGAATAAAAAAAAAATAAAAAAAAAAAGAGAAAACAGGTGAAATAGCAGAAAATCTGCTTCAAGCAGAATTAGTAAAACAGGAAAACAAACATCTATTCTGAATAAAATTAATTCAATTTTGTGCTGCTGTTGTTGTTGCTGTTGCTGTTTTTCTGGGCCAAATCTGTGCTCAGCCTTTAAAAAAGGCTCAGCTCAAGGCAGGCATTTTTCTGCATTCCCAAAGGTATATGCAAGTTTTAGCCATATATAGAGGAAAATAAAAACCAACCAACAAACAAACAAACCCCAAACCATTCTATCACCTGTTTCAGGAAGCAAAATTTGTTGCATGAATTTTTGTGGTAAAGAGAGGGGAAACTATACACCAATGATTTTAAGAATGAGTGATGTAAAAAAAATATTTGAAAATATATTTTCCTTTCTTTAGCTATGCTATGGCATTTTTCTGTTTTCAAGAGGTCAGATGCTTGAGCAGTACTGATATATGCATGAATATACAGACTATGATTCATAAAATAGGATTTTTAAAAATTCCTCTCATTTTAAAAGTATTTAAGATTTCTGTAGTTAAGAAAAGAGAAAGCTCAAAAAAAGCCTCTCTAGGGAGATTGCAAAAGTTTATGAGAGAATTAATTTCTTAGCATTTAATCTCATTATTCAAAATGTTTCCGTGTCAATCCAGTAATAAATAAATGTGAATTAATTAAGTAAAAATAAGTTAATTATGTATTATTAGATTTTATCACAATTAAATAATATAATTTTAGATTCTTGTCAACTTAGCACTGTGTTTGTTATAAACACACTGAGCTAATTTCCTGACCCATTTGAAGTTCTACAGCAACCTTAAAAATTGTAACAAAGGTCTTCACATGGAAGTGGTTGCTATGCTAACTGGTTACTGAAAGTGAGAAGAATTATAGTTTAAAAGCAGCAGTGATTAATTAATTTTAATGTTTACAATTATTTTGCTTTTTTTTCATGAAGTATGCTCCAGTGGAACAATATAAAGAATTTTCATGAAAAGACTAAACAGTGAAAAAATTCCCCATCTATTATGTCTTACCTTGATTATTTTTTATGTAACAATGAGTTAAAGTAAATTATATAAATTTTGGAATTTAGAGGGTCAAAACCTCTTGCTCATAAATTCCTGTTCCCCATAACCTAATGATATATGCTCTATATTGCTGTGCTCTCTTGTATATTTATGGTATTTATATAGCCAATCAAAATTCAGTATATTTGCAGTTCACATTTAGAACTTTGTCAATTAAATCATGCAAGTATCAGACTACATCAAAAGGTTCAATTATACAAAATATGTTCCTGCTATTTACCATTCTACAATTGTCACAAAGTTCCATCTTGAGTTAGAGAGAAGAAATGCTTAACTGTCAAGAACCTGGCTAGGCTGACAGGTTAACTCCATAAAGACCTTCTGAAGGACGTTAATTTTTCTTGCTTACATAATGACTGCAGATGTTTATTTTAATGACCAGGTGATCCAGATTTGTGCCTAGTTTAGACATATTCTGTAGTCAGCTGAATAAAGGGTATCATACAAGTCATGGGTTATCAGTTAAACTGATCATCTGAGAGTTTCCACCTAGTTCCACCAACTCATAACCACCCACCTTTCCAGGGTAGTAAATGACAAATACAGCATGAGTACTTTGGCTCTGCACTAGTATTCTAGTACTTTGGTTTGTCTCAGGAGTGCATTTCTGAGGCAAATCTTACAGTCATTCCCACTACCCATGTGTTTGTGGGGTGGTCTTAGGTGGCTGAACTGGAATGCTTCCTAGAGTATAAAGAAGTAAAAAAACAAATTAAAGACAAATATAATTTCCATTCTTTGTGGCTTTCATTATGGTTTTCCAGATAATGGGTTTGAGTAATGTGTCAATACGATATTACTGTCAGAGCTTGTGCCATTGTAAATTCTCGTGACTATTCCACCCAAGTTGAAGTGGATACAGAAGTTCCTTTTCCTTGTGCTAGAGAGAGGAGCTGAGGCTCTGTGGTGTGGAGACCAAAGTTCTCTAGGCAAACTAATGCCCGGAATAATAGTAAATAAGGGAGTAAATTCTGACTTGAAAACTTTACAGTTGGAACGGTATTTGGATATCAGGCAACCTCTCCATCTTTTCTAAATTTTGGCAACAAGTTATTATTCACCAACTGTTGCAGCCCCGTAACAAAAAGAAAATTAAGTAATTTAAGTAAGATTATGTGCCAGTAATCCTGTTTTCCCTACTCCTGGAAAACAGTTCTTCCCCATTCTTTGTGTGATTTAACAGAACTGTATAGAACCACTTCTTCCATACTGATTCACATGTCATTGATAAATGAATTTTTTTCATGTGCTTTCAGCTTTGTTTCAACTAAACTTTTTTCCTCTTCTCAAACTGCTTTTCTCAGTAGGAATTTTGTGCATAATGTGCCAGAACAAAGCAAAGCATCATAACAGCAGCATAATGCTGCTATTAACCTTGAAGCACTGTAGGCCAATTAAAATGTTTTAAATGTTATGATCAGACCATCTTACCTGGAACTTGAGAATAATGGTCAGTACTGGTTTTGTGGCTGCAAGTCTTGTGACTTGTATGCAATGTCAATAAAATCTCAAAAACATTTCTGTGTTTACCCTATTGCAAGGTGAATGTGAAAACCATTGTGCTTAATTCTTGCTGACAAATGCTTTCACAGGTATTGGCAAACAGTCAGCTGCAGTTGAATAGAACAAAGCAGCTGCTTGCAAAGCTCAGCTAAGAGCCAATAACTTGTAGTCTTCTTTCTCCTCTGCTGCTCACTAAAGGATTGTGTCAAAAAGTCAGACACATATTTCAGATACCCAAAAGAGATGTTCTTGCCTTACCACTCCTTTGTCTGCATATGCTCATGGAAGAACATCAGTTATTGTTCAGGCATAGACTGATTATGTGATTTTTCACTGAAGAGTCAGGGAACTTCTGGTGGGATCCTGCTCTGAAACTTTTATACTCTGCATGATGTTAATAAACTTGTTTTGGAGCCACTGACTTTGATTCTGACAGTCAGAGATTGTCCTTCTTACATCCTGACTATCTCTCGTGCCAAAAATCCTCTCAGCAGAGCTGTAATACACCAAATACAATAAGTGCATCCCTTGCATAAGCTCCCTATCACGTCTCTGGGAAAAGGCTAACTGCGTGTACTCGTAAAGAGCAAGTTTTAGAGTTGGTCCTTAGTGATTTTTTGAAAGATAGCCAGCAAGCAGAAACCATGCTTAAACCTTCACAAAACAATGAGAGCAAAGTCTTCCTTTAATTGCAGGTCAAGTGTGCTTAAGTTGTGAGTCTACATATGTTCATTGCTTTGTACGCATGGAATACTAGCATAATTCTCTACTGAAAGGGACTGAAAATAAATCAAAGTTATCTCAATTTTTGGAAATTAAAATGATTAATAAATGTTGTCTGAAGACTCTAAGAATTGGATTTGTGTTCTTTTTTTCAGAAGAAAAGGGGAAGTATTCATTGGCACAAATTCCTGTATATTAGAGAAATAGGATTAGCTTTTGAAAAGTATAATGAATCTTCTTGTGACATAAGTCCTTTCTTTGAATAATGGCTCTTGATTGTGCCAACTCCATGTAGTTTAGGTAAGAAATACAGGCAGCAGATTCTAACTGAGAAATCATAGTAAGAGTGTTTTTTTTCCCAGCAATGCTACCTATTCACGTGGTGTTTATATTAGGATTGAAGTTACCTCATCTGTAGAACTGGACTTGTTTTCTTCATATAAATTATTAAAGGACATAATATTGTTACATAAAGAGACAGAACCTGTACCTCAAAGATTAACAAGTGCTCTTAAAGCTCTCATACAGAGAAGATTTCAAATTCTGTACAACTTTTTTATTTTTTGTTATTAAGAAAAAAGACAAATAAATAAAATACCTGGATCTTTTAGTAGAATGTCAACAAAATCACAACCATGTACTAAATGTTCTTAGCTTTGAAATGACTGCCATGTGTATTAAAACAAATAAAACACTTCATAGTGTTTCTGAAAAGCAGGTCTCAAAAGGAGGGATCAAAATCTTGAATCTCATCCTTCTTACAAGCTACTCATCAAACTTTTACTGCATTTATAAATTCATCCTAAAGCATTGTTTCCCATCTTTTTAAAAATAGCCTTAAGTTGTGTTCAGCTGATATGTCTGAATTCCACTAGTGTATTTTTATTCAGGTGTTGTCTTGTCTCTCTGTGGTCAGCTGTGTTCTGTTTACCAACAAATAATAAGCATTGTACCAGCAGTTAAGTTCTAGGTATTCTTTAGATATAAGGGCAATAGCAAGTTTCTCATGCAGGACTTGATTTCACTTAAACACACACATACAGATCTTATAGCCTGATTTGAAATAGAGGAAAAACGAATAAATATCCACTTCCATTTCACCTTCTGTTTTAAACTTGACAGTTAATAGTTTTAGATTTCAGCACATAGAAAGTCCCTGAGGATTAAAATAGGAAGGAGAGGCCAGGTGAGAAAAAGTATTTCTAAGAATAAGAAATTTTAAAAAAACCAAAACCAAAACCAAAACCAAAACCAAAACCAAAACCAAAACCAAAACCAAAACCAAAACCAAAACCAAAACCAAAACCAAAACCAAAAAAAAAAAAAACCAAAAAAACAAAAAACAAACCCCAAACCAAGACACACAAACCAACACAAAACTAAAGTAAAATTTCCATTAGAACACTGAGAACACTGGTTTCATAAGAATTATTCTGTTTCCTAATTTTCTTTATTATACCTTTTCCCATCCCAGTCATCTTATTGCCCTTTCAGTAATAGCTTAGGATTCAGTGATCTGTTTCAATCACTTTTCTTGGGTATGACATTTATTTCTGAAAGGTATGTAACTCTTCAAATGGGGTGAATTTTAAAAGTTTCCAGAAAATTAGCAAAAACGAGTGGGGATATAATTTTCTTGTTCATTCCTTTTTTCAAGGTCAATACTTGGCTTTGCTCAGATTTTCCTCTGAAAAAAGGGACTTGAGATTCCTTATAGTATTAAATAAGATCTCTATGATCAGTTAATTAAAATCCTGTCTCTTGTAGTTTCACTAAACAATAAAACTGGACTAGTAAGCAGAAACAGATTCAGAGGAATGTTTACATCTGTAAACAAATAAGGAAAATATAGTAATTTTTTATTTATAATATTTTTGTTAGAACTGAAGTATTTTTTTAACAGTTTTGATGGTCAGGAAAACAGGAGTAAGAAGGAGAATGGCATAAGAAGTACAAAATTAGTTTGTTTCTGTGTTTAGATGTCGACATATAATTATGCACCAGTCATTCTAGACCACTGGAAAATGCTGTCCCAAAGCCTCTAGGATATTCACGGAACAAAATCTAATTAATAAAATTTTCTAATAGGATAATTCATTTTTTTTTCCAAGCAATCATATGCTTTGCTTTTGTGATCAAACTACTTTGTCACATTAGTTTCTTTCAATTGTTTATTAGCAATGTGTCTCTGTGGGATCTAATACCTTTAATTTCTTTCTGTGTAAACTCAAGGAACAGACACTGTCACAGACATTTCCCGATATCTGTACGTGGCTGCCACGCCGGGTGCTGGGTGCACAGCCGGCAGGGGTCAGCGTGAGACCGCGCTGCCTCCTCGGCAGTGCCTGTGAAGTATCCCTGGAATTCGAACAGCCTCCTTCGACTGCACAAAGCACACACAACTCACCCTCTTGTAAAAACCTGGAAGCAATTTTCCACTTGATTCCAGCTTTTTTTTTTTTTTAATTTGTTTTTTAATACTGAAGCACAAAAATAGATCACCTATGAAGAATACTCAAACTTCTATTTGAGAAGACCCTGCAGTAAGCTTCTCCCAGTTCAGACTGGTAAGTCCACCAACGTTTAGAAGTTTATTTCCAGTTGCCAAGTTCACCTTTCTTCACAAACCTCAAAGGGACTCACTCATGAATCATAGTTTCCTATGATTCGTGCCTAAAATCCTTTACAGAAACACAACTATGCCAGTAGAATATTAAAACATGATAAGCAATGCAATCACAAATACATCAAACAGTTACAGAATAAAAGAAAGCTATTAATCAAAACTCATTTCCACTATATTAAAAACAAAAGGGTAAAAACAAACAAAAAAAAGACTTCTCATTACTTTTTACAAAATTGTTCTAAAGTAAGCACTGTAAAGAAGTGCCTAATCAAGACAAGGTTGTAATCAGACTGATAACTTCTCCAAAAGGGATTTGACTTAGAAATGTAATGATAAAGTCCAAATAGAATGCTTTAAAGGTAATTGCTGTCTCCTCACATATATGAAAGGTTAAGTGTAACTAGACAGAGCAGATTTGATTTCCTGTATCCTATGTTATCTAAATAAGCAGATCTTCTGAAGACACTGAGGAAAGGGCTCTAAACCTCAGTGCTAAAACCCACAAAGCAGATTTGAAAAGCAAGAGTTTTTCACTGGAAAAAAATATATCAAAGACATAATAAAAGTCCACTGTCCATTTAAAATGCACTGCTGTGCTTGTCCTCCATTCTGAAACTTACTTGAATTAAAAGGGGGAATCACCTTAAAAATGAAAGCAAATGCATGTTATTTTCTTTGCAAAGGTTTTTCTGACCAAAACCAAAACTTGCCCATGAGAGAAAAAAAACCCAACAAAACAACCAACCAAACAAACAAACAAATAAACAAAACCCCAAAACAACGAAAAAGGTAGATAGATTTGATAAAAAAATTTGCTCATTACAAGAGCAAATATTTAGGGTTGGTGTTTTAACTTTCTGAGCCTTTTAACTTGTACATATTCCTAGAGTTAAATCCTGGAGTCACAGAGAACAATATCCTACCAGCACACCACTTTTTATATCTCAAGCCCTATGATTGTCTGATTATTTTCATGACTTTTCTAAAGAAATCTCCACGTCATGTTCTTTAAATTTAATGCGTTAATTTTTATTTGTTTAGAGCATTAGGGATCCATTTAGATTGTTGAAAGAAGATGAGAGAATAGGGGAAAGTGGCAGGAGAATTTTTTTTTTTAATTTATATCTTATTGAAGAAATTTGTCCAATCTAAGAATAAACATAAACATTTTTTAATGAAATAATCCCTCTTTCCCTGTTGAAATAATACAGATTTATGGGAACACAATTTGTGAACAGGTCAGCTTATTTTGAGTTTTTTTAAAACAATTTCTGTTTTGTTTGTGTTTTCAATAATATAAAATGTAGGAAATCATTCCAACTATATTCTCTGACAGCATAGCTTGAGAAAATGAATTCTAGAAAATTCATTATGGAAAAATTGACTTCCATTACTAAGGGACTTTTAATTCAAATTGTTACAGAAAAATATTTAAATTCCAGAGGAAGTGCTTCAGGATGATTTACGAGGCAAAAATTAATAAATAAATATATGTGTAAGTCTTTTGAATTCTTTCACTGAAGGGCAATTACAGATAGAATCCCTAAAGAAGCTTATAAAGTTTTAGTGCATGGCAACATTATTTTTCTCGTATGTAATGATAAAGAATGACAGAAACACTTCCACAGACCAAAGTGTATTGAGTGGAAGAGTATATTTATATATCTCAAGAGACAGAGATTTATAATGCTATTTAATCATTCTAATTTTGATGGGTTCAAAATACTGCCAGACCAGATGTGAGAGGGAATTTGTATGGTTGCAGCTTGTTTCTGTTGTTGTTTCCATTTCTCCTTTTAAGGGGCTGATGCCAACATGGAAGCTCTAAATTAGGAAGCTTTAATAGGAATGTATATGGCAGTACTTTGGTTAGCCAATCATACCAGTAAATATCATAAGTAGGAGAGAGCAGGATTATGTCACAGCTGGAGATATAATTACTGTATAAATTACTCTTTAATAGCTTCTGTGCTATGTATTAGGGAACATGTCTCTTCGTTCTACCAATTAACCTACTGAAAATACCTCCCAGTAAATTCAGCTGTGTAACTGAAGAGGCAAAATATTACTTGTGTTATTTTTACATTGTTCTATCCAAACACATAGTTTTCATTAATTAGGTTCTATAAATTTCTAGTTGAATAAAGTGAATCTTGTATGAGTATAATATTTTCTGACACACAAAAATGAGAACATATTGTATTCTCTTGACCTTCTACCTTTCAAAAGTTTTCAACATAAAAGAAAAGTGTATCTACTCCAAAATTCTCCTGGCTAATGGCTGTAGAGTCACCTTATTCAATGTTTAGGTCAGATACTGTAAGTATTAGTGTCTTAAAAGTGTTGGCTGAATTTCAAGTCAGATGAAACCAAACGTCAGTCCTAGCAAAGCACAAAATGTATCACATCCTTAAAAAAAAAATTTTGACAAAAAAATTAAACAGTATCCTTTCTGTCCTTTCCTAGTTTCTAGTTTTTCAGCTTTCTTTCCCCCACTGTCTTTGATGAAATCCTGGGTTTAGTTTCTGTTGAAGACTTAATCCTGTAAGCCATTGAGTTTATTCCTGATCCAGTAAATGTCCTCAAGCAATTGTTTAATTTAATTTAAATCATTATGAGCTTAAAAATTAAATGCTTGTATGCATGTTTTCTTGGTCTAATACTTAGCCCTTCAAAGGATCAACAAGATTTTGGTGCCACTAAGTAGCTCTTAGCCTGGGGGTGGGACTTATCTTACTTCAAAGAAGACATCTAGAATAGATCCCATGGACTTTGATGAGAAGCTGGGTATTTCCTCCTCTGAGCATAAAGGTGGCTGGAGAGGACTAGCTTGCACATCTCAAGACAGTTCAGATCCCCAAATACAGATGTAATGCAATTTGGGGTGCCGTAAAGGTCCTCTAGCTGGCCTCCAGATGCTGCTCCAGAACCATACATGGCTTCCACAGAACCTCAGTTATGTGTATCAACTTTGGGGTCATCACGGTAATTTATAAGTAACTGCTTGTGGACAATTGAACTGGGCTGTGGCCTCTCATGAAAAAAGTTCTCTGAGTGCATTGCACAGAAGGCTTCTAGTTTAAGGAGAAAGTCAACTAGTAACTTTTAGATGCCTCTTTTGGGTTATATTTTGAAATAAGGTTAGAGATCTGAGATGGGAATTTACCGGTGTTCCATTTTTATTGCTTATAGAAGAAGAATGGATTGTTTCTGGTGTAACCAGCTGCCTTACAGGCATATGTTTTGGCATTGAGATGCTTAGACATGCATATCTAGTGTTGCCTCAGAAGTTCTAGAGAATTTTAGCTGACCTCTACCTGCCTCTCCAGAGATATAGCCATCCATAGATCCTAGGTCATATGTGCTAGTCACACACAGGTATCTCAGATTCCATCCCAAGTAATCTCAAATTACAATGAATGCCTACCTGTATTTCATTAACCACATTCCCATCCAAAAGGCAGTTGAGCAGGAGTCTACCACAGTGCCAAAAAACGCCCCCACATTATCCTTCCTTCCTTCCTTCCTTCCTTCCTTCCTTCCTTCCTTCCTTCCTTCCTTCCTTCCCAAACTAATTTGGAGTAAATTCTGGTATATATAGGATCAAAGGTCTAGAGACAATAGTAGTCCAAAATAGAAACAATGAAGGAGAACAAGAAATGCCAGAGCATTACAGAACCTCACAGACCACTACAGGGAAATCTCTGTACTTAAATGGGGAAAATGACTGAGTATCAACTTGACAGCATTTCACTTTCTGTGTATGTGATGGTATCAGAGAAGAAACCCAGAAAAGCTGTGGTGGGGCAACCAAGTCAGTCTTGTTATTTCCAGGAACTGATGAGTCAGATGGATTCTCTGAAGTAGAAGAGATAGCAGGCTGAGATCACTGAAGAAATAATATGGAGAAATATCAAAGGCTGAGGAGAAAGCTTAAGCTTAGTTTATTCTTTCTTGCTATTATTAGGGCACCTAGTGAAGTATTAGGGAAGATAAATTTCAAGATTCATGTGCAGACTCAAATAAGATTACACACAGTTTTCAGCTTGACACTGTCTCCTAGAATAAGAATAATAAAAAGAAATCATTTGGCATTAAATATTTTGTTTGCAGACTACAACCAAAGTTTGTCGAGCTCTCCCCTGTAATGCCAATAATCCCAGTTAATGACCATACTGTATGAATCTTTAAAATCCTTGCCTTTGATAATAAGGAGTTGTTCAATGATGTCTAGAATTTGCTTTAGAAGTTTTCCACAGCTTTCTTGAAATAGAAAGAAGTTGAATAAACAAAATCTAGATAACTAAATCATGTGATGAGCACAGAAATTAAATTGCCAGCATATCCATCTTTGCATCAGGTCAAAATCAATAAACTGAAACAAAGCGAATATTAAATACCTTTTCTTTTGGGGGAAGAGAGACATGGGGAATGAATAATCTTTTTTATTTCTTTCTAAAATCAGTGTTTTCTTTGAGGAGTTGATGAAGGGAATACTAATTATCATTGTTGTTGACTTTTTTTTTCTTTTTTTTTAGGAAATGCAGATCACTTTTGAACAATGCTAGGAGTGGATGGAATGCTGAAATCTTTTTTTCACATATTGAAGCTGTTGTCTGGAGTATTCAGTTGCAGACTGACACCAAAAATACTGTTAACTTCAGCAGTCAGTGATAAAATTTGATCATTGTTATATAGAACAGTCATAGTAGAGATAGTCATACCTAGAGATAAGGGTGTTTTCTTCTTTTCTTCCCTCTTTTTTCAGTAACATATTGAATGTCCTGTCAAAAAAAGACATGTCTTTATTTAAAAAGTCAAGATTTTCAAATTTTTTTTCCTGAAAACATTACTTTCACTAGAATGATGTCCAGTGCAATATCAAACCAAATAATGTTTTCTAAATTCTCTTAATACTTTTTACTATGTAGAACTTACCCAGGAAACAGTATCTTGAAGAGCTGAAAAAAAATTTAAAATTAGTTACAGTTTAAATTTTAACACTATTATTAGCATTGGTCTTCTATTTTAGTAAATCTGCTTAGAAATGCTAAATACTCTAAAAGCATAGTGTAATAATACAAAATTTGAGTGGGGCAATTTTTTTTGTTTGCTCTGCTTCCCTCCCTCTCCCTCAATGTTTGTAATTAAAGTGAGAAAAAATTCTGAATTGTGGGAAAAAATAACCAATTTTGTTTTGGGAAAAGTCATTTAAAACAGTTTAAATTTCCTGAAAGCTTTTGTTTAGTCCTTGAAAAAATTTTCCCTTTGTCAAAGGTTTACATTACAGAAGGAAATCCATTGATGTAATTGCTGTGCAAGGATCCCCTGATAGGTAGAATTACAGATATAGAGATAGACAGATATGTTAGTGTAGGAAAACATATAACCACACAAAGGCAATCATATGTGGTTCTTTATTTGAGTGCGGGACACGGACATGCAATGCCCAAATCTTGTGCCCAAGAATACAGAGTTGATTTGTGATTTTATAGTTTCAAATTATACATATGTTGACTAACCTCCACCCCTAAATACTGGTTATCCTATTTCTTAGTTACTATCTTAGATCATACCTACGCTTTACCCTACTTATACTGGATTTGGTTAAAACAATGCTTCTCAATTATCTTCTGGGCTGCAGTCACACTTGATTCAGTTAGAACAATAGTATGTGTGAAGTGTGTTGCAGAAGCTGATGTTTGTTCCAAGGCCAGGCTGCGTCAGATTCAGATTGTGCATCTTCTAACTTCCCCCCGCCCCTGCTCATCTACCCACAGTTAACTTATACAGAAATTATTATTTTTAACCCTCCACCATCAAATAAATAAGCACATACAGAAAAAAAAATGTTTGCAGACATACATATGACAACTACATTTATATAGATATTCTGCATTAGATGTGTTTATGAAGAGAGGATGTCAAAAGGATGGAGCCAGGCTTTTCCCTGTGGTTATCAAGAAGACAGAAACTGAAGCACAGGAAATTCCACCTAAACATGAGGAAGATCATCTTTACTTACTGTGCAGGTGAGCACACACTGGAACAGACTGTCCAGAGATGGTGTGGACTCCCCCTCACTGGAGATATTCAAGAACTGTCTGGAAACAGTCCGTGCCATGTGCTCTGGGATGACCCTGACTGAGCAGGAGGCTGGACCAGATGATCCAGTGCTATTCCTTCCAGTCTGATCCATTCTGTGATTTACATATATATATATATACACACACACACACACACACACACACACACCACAGAAATTATCTCCAAATATAAAGTTATTTATACAAAACTGCAGTTTCTCTTGTGCTGGTTTCTGCTGATAGTGGATTTCAAACATGTTAACAAGACAACAAAAAACCTTTAGTGTAATTAATGAGATTAGTTAAATGATAATTATTAATTAAGAAATGTCACAGAGAAAGAATGTAGATAAATTAACACCATGTGTCCGTGTAGTATCTGTGAAGATCAGTTTGGCTCAGTGGGAGACCATCTTATTTCAAGACATTGATCTGGGTATTTTCTGCTCTCAGAGAATTCTTTCTTACAGAAAAAAATAGTCATTTGCTTTATGATCAGCTTAGGTTTATAGGATAATCTTTTTTCCTTCTTCTCCTTGTACTAATTCAACATCAAACCTAAGTTGCAAAGTCAGTTTTATGAACTGTCATAATATTTCCTGATCTCTGTTTTTTCCAACTATAAATGGTTTAACTCACAATCACAATTGAATCAAGACTACAAGTTTGAGAAAGAGTTGCAAACTCTCCTGGAACAGCTACATATTCCTGTAACAGTTCAGGTTTAAAGAATAGGTAATGTATAACATACTACATTTGAAAACTGTGGTTATGTGTGAGTACACAACTGCCACCAAAACTAAAGCATACACTGAATCTATTAATCTGAAGTAATGCACATGATTACACTAGCATGTTTTAATGTGCATCCATTCACCCTTCAAAAAACCTCCTCAAAAATCTAAAAAAAAAAAAAAAGAATTTTTTCCTATAAAACATATATTTTAAAATATTATAATATTTTACAAAATTATTTAACCTTTAGTAGTATTATCATAGACCTATGATCTTTATTCACAGCATGAAAAACAGTATTACAGTAATGTACTAGTCCTTGCTTAGACCAAATATACTGAGTTTTGTGTAATAATTAGATTTCACATCACTAAGAGGAAAGTAGAAGAGCCAGCAAATTTTGGCCGTTTTTGCACATCTAACGTCTTTATTTTGACTTGAGCAAGCTTTGATTCAGCCTCCTGAAACTTTATTATAGGACTTCGTTTTATTCAGTTACTCATATATTAATATATTTCTTTCAAGTCAGCATTTCTTAGCTTCCTGGAATGTTCAGGAACTGAACAGGAATTTCCTGTGGCTAGGAACTTCCTGTGACTTTGAAATTTTCAGAAATATTAATTATCTTATGTTTAGTCACAGAAATTAATAAATTGAAACCAAGTGGATGACTAAGGTAGAAGTAAGATTTCATTGGAAAATAAAATTTTCAATTATTTTCAGTTGTTTGGGTTTTTTTTGGTTTTTTTTTTTTTTT
>VXBR01009085.1:45202-86963 GCA_013400215.1 Cisticola juncidis
GTTTGTTTGTTTTGTTTTGTTTTGTTTTGTTTTTTTTCCCCCCATAGAAAGGTGATCAAAATTTTGATTTTTTTTGTTCAGATTTAACAAATCATAGATATAAGTCACTTTACAATAGAGTAGACAAAATTTAATAATCATGAATCAATTTCTGAAGACAATTATATGCCATTTTCTTCTAAAAAACACCATCAGAATTTGTCCATCTCACAAAAAAGTCAGCTCAGAAATTTTCAAACTTTCCTTTGCAGAGACTTGAATGACTTGGCTTGCTTTTGCCTTCAAGGAAGAACAGGATATTTCTGGAATTGTTTGGATTACTAAATTCCTACCTCATATAGGTGATTTTTTCCTTGAGAAAACAGTCACCAGCTTCAAAGTAATTTATATCTCGTTGAACATCTTCAATTCAGCGCCTAATGTTCACTACCAACCAGGAAATGTGAGCTTTAGTAATGGAATACACTGAGATCATTGGATCCCTTTTTTTCCCTCCCTTGCAGTAAGAATGGCTCTAGGTAGTAAATGATGTATTTTTATTTTTTGTAAAATAAAAAGTAGTTCAAATATTAATAAGAAATCATGGTTACTTTGTAGTTTGTTGCACTGCAGAACACTTAAGAGATTATATCGGATTTGTCAGGTTTGTTTTCCCCGAAGGGTTTCCTGCAACAGAAATGTAACTTTGTCCTTGCTATGAAAAGTCAAATGGAATTTTAGAAAGGCAGCAGAGCATATACCTGAACAACTGCAAATGAGAGAGACAGACTGGAAACTCCGTGTGCAAGTGATAAAGATTTAGCAGTCTTCCTGGACTTAAAGAAGACCATGAGGTAGGTAAAAGTCAAGACACACTCCCCTTCCCTACTCACCTCCCTGAGTGAAGAAATCAACCCCAAGAAACCTGTCATACTAAGTGAACTCAGAGGCAAGTAACTATTAGAAACATAGTAATATTTTTCCACATTCATCTACAAAGTCTTTTGAAGTAAAGATCTTTTACAAATCTTTATGTATTCCTCTGCTAATACTTGCAGAGGATGAGTTCTGGTCTAGCGGAAATGATATCTCCGTACATAGGTAAACAGAGATATAATTATAGATATTCAACAAGTATAATTTTTTGCATAAAATATATTTCCCAAGCTAATCCATATTTCTGTGACTTTCTTCTGAAATTATGGAAGGAATTGAGGGCAATAGTGAGATCAATTCGAGCTGTGCTCCTGCATAATTTAAATCCTGGTCCCAAGTGTAGTAATTACACAGTTTGCAAATAACTTTGCATCGGTATGTGAAATGAGACATTGTTAAAGTCAAATAATTTTCTTTAACATTCTAAAAATTGATTGCATATAACATTTTCTTGAGATTTTTCTTTTTCCAAATTGTTGTACTGCAATCCAAATAAGATTTTCTTTCCCCAAAGATATAATTATCACTTTCCACAAGTCTGATCCAGTAGCTCGCCCATTCATTCCTTTGCTTTTTTTTTCAATTTCTATTAACATCTCATGGTTTTATTTCTAAGGCTAATAAACCTGAGTAGAAGCAGGAAACCAGTTCCACAGAATTATTTGAGCACTAAATTGGAAACTTTAGTTTCCAAAACAGAAGTTGCAGGTGTTGCAATCATATTTTTTATGATATGAGATTACAGATATATAATTTGTTTCAGAAAGTCTTGAGCACACACACAAAATATTTCTTTCTATTTGAACATATATTTTCCCCCAGTTAAAAATTATGTAAGCATACATAAAATACTCTAAGGACATGAAAAAATTCTGGGATTTATATTACGCAGAAGTGTTTCAAACACATTCAAGTGTCTCAGGAGAGCTCAGTTGTTATCAAGATCAAAAAGGTCATGAAGTTTGTTCTGGCTTCTAGTGGCACATGGGTTGCAAATACAGTATCAAAAACAGCTACAGTCTGAGGTATGGCAAGACCAGAGTAAGACTGCAAGGTGGGCAAAGGCAATACTATTTTCAAACACAACAGTTTTGCCCAAAGTCACTTCATAATCTACAAACTGTGTTTTTAAGTAAAGAAGGCTCAATTTCACCAATGCACAATTCAATATATTGGAATTGGAAACAGGAAATCATCATTAACACAGAACCAAGCATCATTCCATCATATATTTCCAGTTAATGGGTAATTTATTGCATATAGCTGGAAAGGTGAATGTGATTAACAAAACAGAATATACATATCATTCAAATATACATAATAATTTTAATTTATTCACATAAATAAGATAATTTATCTATGACTGGTGTGTACACAAATTTAAAAAGTAACACATAATTTTGAAATTGCTGCAATTTTCTGCTCAAGTGAGCTCATGCATGCATGGTTTAATTCCTATCCCTTGGAATTTTATAAATGCTTTTAAAAACTCTTTTAAAACAGTATGTTACCTTTGGGAAATGTTTAAGGCTTAATAACACAGTATTCAGCAAAATGCATATTGCTATTTTAGGTCTCCTAATCCCCTCCTTGTTGTTATAGTCTCACATTTCCTTGCATAGCATGTGTGCTTTAGCCATTAAAACAGATAAATATTGGAAAGATCAGTTTAGCCTTGCATATTATTGACTTTACTCATGTAAAATGAGCATGATACTGCTCTGTCATAGTAGAAATTTTGTGCAGAGGTAAGACCAGAGAATGCAAAACCACAATATTTATTTTTAAATCTGAGTAGAACCCTAAATTGCTCACAATACAGTTATGTGAACAGAAAAATACCAAGTATTGAAAGTAATGACACAATTTAAATGTGATAATGAACAAATTTGAACCTTGAAAGAATCTCCTTTTAAAACACAATCAGTAGAAACCAGTTTTATCCTCTTTGTCTTACTCCATCCAACCATGATTTCTATTCAAATTGTTACCCCGATTTAATTTTTTTTTAACTAATCTGTAAATCATCTAATAAGAATTAGGATTACAAAAAGTCTCACTATTTCATGATTATGCCAAGGTAGAACCACAAAAATCCAGTTTAATAAGAAAAATTGCAAAATTTCCTTGTGTTTCACTAAAAGCAGATAACACCAAGAAACTTCTTGTTTTCTAAGAGTTTCCTTAGCTTTATCTTTAAAGCAAAACTTTTTTTCCCAGTGCCATGCAGTTACACAATACATCATGCCCATTTGTCTTGGTGTCAGCTGATATACTAAATAATTAACACCTTTGCCTTTCTTCCTTTCTACTCATAACACCTTGCTTATTATCTCAGCTTATCCTTTATTTGGAGTTCATCAGAGAACCTGTAGTAGCAGGTTCCTCTTGAACCTTAAGAAGACTTCTGTGGGAGGCTGCCTTGAGATGAACAGCCACACATTTCAAAAGGAGCTATGCAGTTTTAGTGCATGATTAGTCTTTTAAATCCCACTGTAATTCTGGCAATGAGCCCTCTGCACAGACTCCCTGTTATACAAATAATGTTTAACTTTCTAGAAGCATAAAATCAGTTTATACATTTATTATGGTGATTTAAATAATATAACTGTTGTATATCATAAGCAGAATGTTAGCATCTTGTCTGATTATAGACATAATGTTTTCATCAGAAGATAAAATCTGATTAATTGCATCGTCTAACTGAAATAAAAAGCAAATGAAAAAAAAAAAAAAAAAAAACCAACAAACAAAAACCACAAACAACAAACAAAAACAAAACCAAAACCATTTTACTAAATTAACTGGTATTTTCAAACCCTGTCTGCACACAGCTCTGTACATACACTCATGCTATTCACCCTAGCAGAGGAAGACTATGAATAGCACCAATAAAGCAACAAATTAGTCCAAAACCTTATGCTGTGGGTATCATATTTCCACTCTGGATTATATTCAATTAAAATACAAGTTATTTCAGTAACCCTGACATGATTTTCTCTGCTTAATTTAATACAATTCATAGAGATTCAATCCTATTGAAATAACATGGCATTTTTCTGACATTCAAATCCAGCAAATTCATAGATGCAAAATGTGTGGTGGACCAGTCTGTCTTGTGGAAAGGTTTGCCTAATACAAAAGACCAAAGGAAAGTACAAAAGCTATGAACCACACAGCTGCCACATGTGCAGCATGTGACAAAAACTAACTAGATGATAAAAGCTAGGAATAACTTTCCACTGAAGTGATAATAATTTAAGCTGAACATTTTTTAAGCAATGAAGCAACATGCATATTTTATATATATATCAATGTCTTCATTTAGACTTTCTCTTCTGAATAAATTCCCTGAAATGTAGACACTCCACAAAATTTGCCAAGCCACAGCTGACAGTAATGTTGTTTAGCAACAGAGAAAAATGCCATTATCTTCAGAGGAGCTGGTGTGAGGGTCTGAATGATCTCCTACACCTTAGTATGCTTACACTTGGTTGCTTTTGCTATGTGAACATATCTTAGCAACAGTTTATACTCAGCAGAATTTATAATTACTAAAACTGAGAAAAGCAATGAAGCATGCATTTTAATTGTGGAGAAATGTAACCCTTGAGAAAAATCATACATTAGAAAATGTAAGACAAATGGATTCATTTTAAAATGGGTAGTTGTATGTTTTGGTCACACTCAGGAGATTCAGTGGACTTGCAAAACACAGAAATGAAAATTTTTATGAGGATGAAATCAAAACAATTAGTGAATAGTAAGTGTCAGTGAATATGTCTGAAAATAAAGTATAAGGAAATCTGAGAGTTAAATACAGCCTATATAAATTAGGGAATGCAGAGAAGGCAGGCTACTGAAATGAGTCCTAATTCTGCCTGTTTGGCACTAATTTTTCCATTAATTACTTATTTAATTAATTAGTTCATTCATTTCATCTGCCATCCATCTCATTTTCAATATTTAAAATTGAAATCTAATAACTTATTTCATTATTTCAGGGAGCACCATGGTGATTAATAAATTATCACCTTTAGAATTGTATGACATTTACAGCCTAGAAATATTGCACACTACACTCATTGTTGGTTGTGGCATTTGCAGAGATGTCATAGAAGACTCTTGGAACTTCTGCTTAATATTTATGTTGTGCATATATTTAGAACAGAGATAAGCTGTGCAAGAAAAGCAGCCATAATGACTTCTTAGCTTTGTAGATCAAAGACGTAGACGAGAAGTCGTAGATCAAGAAGTAGACGAGAGTGCAAAGTAAATACCTAATCCATATCCCTTTCTGCAACAGGAAATTAAAATAAAATTTGGATTCTTGAGTTCATGTATGGAAGATCATGGTTGTAAGGCTGCTCATTTAACATATAGCTACCTCTGAGGAGAGGGCAACTGTTTTAAGGGTATCTTCTTTTAAGGTAAGATGCAGAATTTAATTTACAGAGGACTGACTTAATTTGAGCAAGCTCCTGTTGACATGAACACACTAGACAAGCAAACTTTGGAAACTGAAACATTGCCTATTTACTCAGTCTGTCAGGCAGGATGTGATTTAAATTGAACAAAATTAAAAGCTCAGATACAGACTTCAAGAGAAATAGAAATCCTGATAATGTTGACTAGTCAGAGGGAAATGTTACTTTCACTTTTTCAACTCTATTGTATTTTAGAAAAGGAAAAAAAATAAAGAAAATAAAAGACAATTCTAAGAACCACTGCTACTTTTAGCCAAAAGTTTCTATTAACCTAGGTCCTCAGTAATGTCTTAGCACTGGCACCCTGCACAGTGGAGATCTGGAGCAGTCTGTTAGCTCACATCACACTTCCAGGCATCTTCTTCCATCTCACAGCTTAGGAGCAGCACAGTCTCTGTCTTCCTGTTCATCCTTCCTCTTTCTTTTAGATAAGTAGCTTTTGACTTTTTCCAGGTCTGGACCCTATTGTCTCAACTAAGGCTAATCACACACTCGTGCTTAAGTGTAGTTTATTAGTTCAGATACTTGTATTTTATTGCAATTAGGACTTTTACATTTCACATTTGGCACCTTTTGCAAACACACAAAATAAAATCATATAAACTAAACATGCTTACTGATTAATTTAATGTAAGTATTCTTCTCTACAACAGATACTTGCAGAAAGCTCCTGCCTTGAAGTTCCTCTTGAAACTCCTCTGCATTTTTGTATTGCAGGGCAATGGGCAGAGATGCAAAGTTGCTGGTTTTTTCCTAATGCCAACCTCACAACAGAAAGAAAACAGCAACGTATATGGGCCTAATCCAGTCACCTCCATGAAGGCATCAAGAGGAAGAAAATGGCTGTAATTCTGCCATATGACAGCAACTTTCCCGGACTCTAGAGCAGCTAAATGAGGTTAAGCTGTAGTGTGTTTTATCTGTGTTGCAATTAACCTCTCTGTGGCAGATGCTGAGCTTTGAGAGGCTTTTTGGATTCCTCTGTCAATAAAATCTATAAAAGTCAGTAAGTAAGTAAGGTTATCACCAGAGCTATGTTATTGGCATAATTTTGTTTTTAGAAAACTCTTAAATGAAAAAAAACTAAGAAAAAAAGAAATAAAAATACCCATTCCTTCATTACCAGAATTCAGTCAAAAAAGGAACAGAAAGAACGGTAAACTATAACCTCTATCTCTTTTGCTTTTAAAAAAATATTCTCAGCAGGTTAACAAGCAGCCTTTTTGGTGCTCTTTGCAGTTAAAAGCAGATTTACCTCTTGGCTTCCTGAATGCACTTTAACAGTGTTCTATTTGCACTTCAGGACTAACTCCAGAAGCCCCAAAGGAAAAAAGACAAAGAACTTTTCTAGCAGTTTTCAAAAGCAACAGCAAGAATTGAGCTATATGTGAGGCTTGGGATATTGTTAAAAGGGGTGAAAAGGGAAATTGGGGAAGAGGGCAGTAACTGGAGAGCAGAAGGTTAGAGGCTGGATGCTCATTTGGGGGATTTGTATTGAGAAAGAGATCAGGCTTGTTTAGCTGGTTGACTGATTTCTTCTGGGAGATGTGATTTTCTGCCTGTACCGGGTAGAAGGAAAGGGAAAATCAGGAATAATTATTTTTGGCAGTGTTAGGTAATTCCCAGTCCCAGCCATCTTAATTTGGTCACCAGCTGTTACTGCTGAAAAGTACTTTGTGTTACACAGTATTAATTCTCCACTTGTGTTCAACTTCCTGATTGCTATTGCTTTCTCTGTTGCATTTATTCTAAATTTCTTGAGTTTTTTTAGAAATCCTGCTTTGCAAACTACTGCTGCAGTTCTAGAATATTTACAGACCTTAATTTATTGATGTGTTTACTCACATCTATAATTCTTTCTGAATATATTTTTGGTCTGAAAAAAAAAAGATCTTTTTCAGTTCATATAATTAATGTGTTTGGCATATTGCCTGAAGTTCACCTGGCTGCTGAAAGCCAGCCTAAAGTACCTGAATAGGGAAAATCAGTAAGAAAGGTTTAAAACTGGTGTCCCTAGTGACGTGGTCACACATTATCTGGGAAGCTTGCAAGAAACGCAGAACCATAAAATACTACAAATCTCCATTAAAAGAAAAAAAAGAAAATTTTCACTTAAAGCCTTTTATGTACCAAACTATCTGATAACCCAGATGTGGTGAAATAAAAGAGAAACTAAGTCTTGGAGTCTACCAGGCCAGGGTGAAATTATACATTTTATTCTGTTTTAAGTCCATATTCAAGTTTGGCCCTCAATTATCTATCTTGCCATCTACTGGTTTGTATTTCTCACTGAACTTGGCACACATGTACTGTTTCTCCAATTGGGAAAATTACTTTGGGGGTGGGCAGTACAGAGCAACAGAGCCAGTCCTGCCAAAAGTACACTCAGCTGTTTTTTTCATCGGTTTCTTAGTAAAATCTCCCTACATACTCAAATCCAGTATTAAGACAGTTTAATAATGAAAAGATGTTTTGAATCTTTGTGTCAAAATATCTGACACCAGACTGATACCTAACGTCTGGAGGGGGCACTCCAGTATCAGAAAACTCTCTCCTTAGTTTAGCTCTAAGGAGAAAATACCCAAACACACAGCAATGCAGGGCATCTTCTGGAACACCTTTCAGATTGTTACAGAACAGTCTGCTGATTCAAGGTTAAAACACAGGTATAGCCAAGTGTATTTGATTTTTGACATTACTAGTGAAGGATTGCAGTGTTAGATGAGTGTTTTTAGAGTACAGTCACTGGCATTTGTCTGTTTTTGTTTTGGCCTCAGTGCTTTCAGCCTGTGACAGGCCCCTAGAGATCAAGTGGCTATTGACAATCTGTTGTAGTTGAATTCCTGAGAATGTCGTATGGAGTGAAGGTTTAACACCATTTGGCTGCCCTCAAACCATGTCCCTAAATCTTTTTTTTTTTTTCAACTGAGGCTTTCAAACTTTACAATTTTCAAACTTTATCTGGGAGCCAAAACAAAAAGAAAAATCAGTCTGATATAAAATATAACAAAAGGCCTCTAAATGAATTAAAGCCAAGAAGAAAAAACTCCTACCATGAAAACTGTATCAGTCTCAGTGAGAACCTTGGGAAACTGCCCTTTTGTCATAATCCTTCATTCCCTCCTTTAGTTCTTCCTGTAAAAGGTGTGAACTTCAAAGGAAAGCAAGCAAGGCAAGGCAAGGTAAGGAATATTTTCTAACAGATAGTCAGCAACATACTATTGCAGCTGATGGTATTTAATGTAAGGAAGTGAATGTGAGAACTGCTTCTTTAATTTTTAGGTGGGTTTTATCATTCCTGATATCTGAACTGGCAGAGCAAATCAGACATGTATCTTTCATTTCTCGTGAAGGATGCCTAAGGCAGATCTTCCTGTCAGCCAAGACAGTAAGATACAGAAGAACCCAACAGCAGTACAACATCTTCATTCTTTCTTCTTAAGAAGCAGGGGTATGACATGGTATTCAAAGAGACCAAGCTCTGGGTCCTGCACTTTGGCCATGACAACCCCATGCAGAACTATGGGCTAGGGACAGAGTGGCTGGACAGTGGCAAGGAGGAAAAGGAACTGAGGTTACTGATTGACTGAAGGCTGAACTTAAGCCAGCCATGTGCCCACATGGTCAAGACCATTGGCAACTGGGTCTGTATTAAGAGTAATACTGGCCAGAAGGACCAGGGAAGTAATTCTTCCCCTGTACTTGGCTCTAGTGAGGCCACACCTTGAGTGTCATGTCCAGTTCTGGGCCCCTCCATTTAGGAAAGATGTTGAGATGCTGGAGCAATTTGAAAGAAGGGCAACAAGGCTGGTGAAGGATCCGGAACACAAATTCTATGAAAAGTTGCTGAGGGAGCTGGGGTTGTTTAGACTGGGGAGAAGGAGGCTCAGGATCACTCTCTACTACTGCCTGAAAGGGGGGTGTAGCCAGGTGGGGGTCAGTCTCTTCTCCCAGGAAACCAGTGACAGGTCAGAGGAAATTGTCTCAAGCTGTCGAGGTTTAGGTTGGACATCAGGGAGAAGTTCTTCACATAAAAGGTGATTTGGCTGTGGAATGGGAGGAGTCATCCCCTGGAGGTGTTTAAGAAAAGGCTGGATGTGGCACTGAGTGCCATGGTGGTGTTGGCAAGGTGGTGTTAGGTTGGACTTGATTATCTCAAAGGTCATTTTCAACCTAGTTGATGTTGTTATTCTTTGATTCTGTAATATTCTCCTTTAATATTGCTTCCTGCTTCATTACCTCCTTCACAAAACAATTGTTAAGAACATAAGGAATTAATGACAGGTTTGGCTCTGAGTATCTGAGGTAGAAGAGTCCTTAGGAAACAGACCATCTCTGCTTCAAAATGGAATGGACAAATAGAACCTACATAGTCACACAAAAATATTAGTGTATGGGTGGAGCAAAAGTAAAAGGTCCATGTGTAGGATTGCATGTAAGCACCTTTAGTTGTGGAGGTCCTCATGTGTTTGGTAGATGGGATCTGCCTCCCTCCCCTTCAAAAACAGAGTTATCCATTCCTGTTGTCCTTTCAGAACAAATTAAATAAATAGTATTGGGGTTCTGTCTCCCTCAATACAAGCAATTTGGGCACATACTAGGTGCTTATGTTGTCAATCTAAACTACCTTTGCACAGGGTCTGTTTTGGGAGGGGAGGAATTAAACGAAGGTGAGGGGACACACCTAGGGCATTTGGGGAGAAATAAGCATGAGGAAATGGAGGGATAAGGTAATAAAGGGGGACAGCTAACTGTCAACAATTGGGTGGTGGCTGAAACTGGATATGCCTGCACCTGATCAGCACAAGCTTCTGTATCCTCTTATTAAAATCCATTTCTAATTATTTTCCTGGTGAGCGTGAGCATGTGTGGAGGTTTCAGTGCCAGCAGCTGCAGTCTAGACCTGGGGCCAGAGCCATGGCTTAGTGGTGTCAGTGACTGGAGCAGGTGGGGTTGTGCAAGTGAGGGTGACTGCTAGTGAAGGGCAACCCAGGCTGGGCAGAAAGCAGATAAACTGACCTGGGAGAGATAGGGAGAGGAAAGTGGGTCTCTGAAGGTGAGGCCATGGAAAGAGGTGGTTATCAGAGGGACCAGGGAGTCTTGGGCAGTTGCTGGCTGATTATGAGTCTGGAAGTTTCAAGGGGCAAGACTTGCTGCTGTGTGCATGAAAGTTAAAGCAATCAGCCTGTGCAGTGTGAGCAAGGAGGCCATTTCTGTTTCAGGAGAATCATCTAAATTAAACAATCAAGAACGAACACAGAAACCCCCTCAAGAGAAATAGTGATACAGAGAGACCTGGCACTGTGGAGAAGTCAGGCCTGGAGTGGAACCACTGCCTGTGGGTCTGTGCTGTGTGCCAGTATTAGGGCATAGTGGGTGGGCTGGAACTGGTATCTCTGGTGGGAGAAAAGCTAGACAGGACCTTGGAAGAGACCTCCACTCATGTGAGAGTATCATGTTCAGAGTGTGCAATAGACCTAAAATAGAACTTTAAGCATAGAAATTGCTCGCCCCTTTTACACCTGTCATGACTGAGAAATGTATTTAAAACACAGAGGAAATTAGTTCTACATGTGAACAAAGAAATATCTCTCTATTCAAATGCTGTTAGTAAGGCTGATTATGCTGCTAAAAATATTTTAAGCAACTTCTATCAACAAATTCCCAGCCTTTTATCACATATATCACAGAAAGTTTGTATTTCACTTTGTCTTCCTCTGTGACAAGACCAATGCAGAATAAGTATTCTCTTCTCCCTCTTTAATATTTGAATCTGAGTACTGGCACACATAAAGATAGCAGTTTGATTGCTTTTTGGATATTTTTCTACTGTCAGACACTGGGGGATTGCAAAACTGATTTGATTTTACAGTCAAAGTCTGCGGATACATTGAACAAATCAACTTCTAAAATACAGTGTACAGCTATAGCTTTGAATATGACATCAAGAAAGAAAAATGAAGAAAAAAGTTTGACTTAAATTCTTGTTGCAGTAATTTTTTATGCACAGTGATTCTAACTGCATTGCAACCATGTGTTGTTTGCCAAGCATTGACTTCTATATAAGATGTAGTAATCATCAGACAAAAATTAATTTTTAAAAAGTGCCTGTTATGCAATGGATGTACTGCAATTGCTGCAGTTTTAGTCAGCTAAAATAATTTTCCTTACACAGTAACTTAAACACACTGAAACTACAGTGAAACCACAGTGACATCAAAATCAGATTAGGATTTTGAAAACTGTCACTATTCCACATATTTGGTAGAAAAGGAATAATGTTCTTCCGTGTGAAACATCTTTGACTGACCTTCTATTTTAAGAAGGTCTTCTACTTGTTTTTTGCGTATTACAAAGCCTATTGCCCTTTATGTTTTGCATTAAAAAGTTAGGATCCTTTGATAATCTATTCCAAATACTGTAGTAACAGTAAGCATTATAATTAAAAGTGTCACCCAAATGTTTTCAAGGCACAATGAGTACAGGGTAGACCTGAGACAAGTTGCATTTATGAGATGAGAGAAAAAATTCTCAGAAATTATACTCTGTATACTTGCACTTTCTAATTTCCAGCATGGATATGTTAGTTCAATGCAAGTGGCATGGAAATAAGTGTCCCTGAAACTAAACTAGAAACTGGATACCACTGTGCTTATTGGGGCATGTACCCACCATGGACATGATTTTAAAGTGTGTTGACTTACAAATGAGATGTCCCAACAGAGTGCATCGGTCTAGCATGAAGAACAATCATTTAATCAGAGCATATACCTATCAGTTTGGGTGCAAGACAAATTATTCAAACATTCCTGTTAATTGACAGACAGTTTAATAATTTTAATTTGAAGCCTCCCTTGGTGATAGATGAAATTAAGGATGAAATTAAAAAGTTATATTGAGTTGAATGATAAACCAGACTTTACCACCCATGAGTGCCCACAATGGGAATTTTCTAAAGGGATTATTAGGGGAAGGTTAATTAGCATTTCATCTGGGAAATAGTAACAGATGAGCTAAGGCAAACCTACGTAAAATATTGAAGCAATTAGAGAAAACGTCCTAACAGCCCCCCTCCCCCTCAAAAAAAAAACCCACAAAAACATATATTTAGTAACTAGATAACATGGATAAAAAGTCATTTATATTACCATCCTATTACACAAAAAAGAGGTATTTTTTACATAATTCAAGCAAAACAATTTTGAGTTAGAGACTTTAGGGGGAGGAAAGCCATTTATGTATATATTTCCAAGTGGAAACCATGGAATTAAGCTATTGTGAATTATCCAAGAGGGAGGCTCCACAACCAATCCTCAGAGTTATAATTATAAAAAATGAGCTTAATTTTTTCAATAAGTCTTAATATGTAATTATCAGAGCTTCATAAAACTAGATGCATTAGTCATCTGTTTAAAATTAGAATGATCAGCAGAGATGTTTAAATCTGTGTTGAAACTGTGCGTTTAAAAGATATATGATTACATAAGAAAATAAATCCTCATTTTCCTTTCATTTAAGAAAATAATGTATTTTTAGACTCAAAGTCTCATCCACTAAATAGGACCCAGTCTACTTCTAGCAGATTGCTAAGATTAAAAGCAGTACAGCATAAATGTCTTAATAAGATTTCTCAGAAGGATATCACAGAACAGAGCATGGTAGATCACCTAATGAGTAACCAAGGCAGTAAGAATGTTACCCAATTTATTATAGATGAAACATTCTTTTAAAATATTTAATAACAGCCTATCACAGCTCCTTCTTTTTCTCCCTCTCAAGTTATGAAACTCAGGCCATAAACATCTTTTGCAAAGAAGTTCAAGGGCCAGATAAAGGTGCCTTGTCCTGCGTGCAGGGACTACTACCTATTCCCCACTGTAAACTGTTCTGAACCTTGCCCATAGACTCAGGAGCAGTAAATGGCCTTCCCTCTCATAGAACAGACAAGAATCAACTGAAGTAGCAAACTCCCTCAAATAAATACATACAGCAAGGTCTTCAAACAGGAACAGCTGTTCCAAGCACTTTGGGAAAACAGCCAAGAGGCAAAGACATATCCAAGAGAATAAGTACTGAAAGTAGTTTGTCAATGTCAATTTTTCAAGCAGAGTTTTCCCTTACTTGCTGATCTCTTCCTGAAGAACTGAATTTATAATTATTTTAAAATAAAGGAAGGCAAACAAACAAGCAAACGACAAGAATAAAGAAAAAAAGAAAACTATAGAATAAACAAGGATGTTGTAGCTTTTACGTGGTGGGCCTTGAATCACCCACAAGAAACAATTTCTTCTTTTCGAAGACTGTCCAACCCCTAATCTGTTGCAGTCAACGTTTAATGCCCTTTGGGAAGTTCCTTTGAGAGATTTCCTAGCTCAGGGTGAGCATAAAATCTCCAATTCACGTGCAGCCCCTACACTGCCTCAGTTTGCAGAGGCTCTTATTTGGGAATTTCCTTTAAGAGTTTTCCTTGTGGCTCAAGGTGAGAAAAAATACTTCAACCCATGAGCCTTTGCAGTTCTATGTTAATATTTCATACCCCATTGGTCATTCCCTTTGTTCCTGGTTTTTACCCCTCCTGGTTGGTTCTTTTTGCATCCTTTGGTCCCCTTCCCAATTCCTTACCCCATTGGCCACGTTGGGAAACCCCCACCCCTGGGCTGCCCTCTATAATCCCTCTCCCTCCAAGCTGTCTGTCGCTTTCCTGTTCAGACCTCGAGGAACGAAGAAGCTGCTCTGGAGATCAGAAAGGCCCCATCTCGCTGCTTTTACTCCTGTGTCACCTGGGGTGGCAAACACGGCACTGCTGCTCAGGGAGCCTCTCAAAGAGTGAATCACTCTGCACCTGAGAGTGCACAAAAGAGTTAATCACTCTGTGCCTGGGAGTGCCTCTACCCCCGCTGATCTGGGTGCCTTTTTTAAAGATGCTTCTAGCGAGGAAGGTCACGGCACCTTTACCACCAGACCAGACCACAACACTTGTAAACTAGGTTGAATGTTTTTCAGAACTTTGATAAATAAAATATTTTGTAGGTTTCTAGGAATAATTTAAAATTCCAGTGTATTATTCCCCACCCCCCCTCCTTTTTTTTTCTCCACTATTTCCAAGCAGAGCTCTATGAAATTCATATTTGAACTAGTCTGCCCAAAACTCTAAAGAATAAATTAATTCTGACACTTCATTATCGCCTTGGCTTTTGTTGATTTAGGATTTTTCCTTTCTCTATATATTCTTTTTCTTATTATGTGTTTATGCATAATAAGATATGCATAAATGTATATGACTAAAGTGGTGACAGACCTTGTTGTGGCCTACAAGTGATATTAAAACTCAACTAACTAACATGAAGGAATGCATATCAACATTAAATCATGTTTCCATTTGTTTAGCATCTACCAGGAAAACAACAAAATGTAGATGTCTCAGGAATTTGCATATATGATACCTCTTTGTGTAACTGATTTTGAGAAAACAACTCAGTGCTAAAGGAGAAGTGAGAAGCAGTAGACTTTGCATTTTCTGTATAAGTGAGGAGATATTTTTACATTTGGAGACTTCAGATATTCTGCTCTCAAGAGATGGGGAGAAGCCAATTGTTAATCCCTGAACCTCCATCACCAATAAATTAAGATTACAGTAAGAGAGTACATCCCCATGTGTGTACCCCCTGTGTTTATTAATCTAGCAATACCAGAGAGTCAGTGAGAATGTGTTCAGTGGGAATGAACAGCTGTTGTTGTATTAAGTTATTAAAATGGATTTTAAATCTTTTCTCTTGCAGGTGATATTTGGAATGAACACTGATATGTTTCTAGATGAGAGCTAATAGAGGATTTAGTTTAGAAAATATAATTTTAGGAATCAGAATTATGACACCCAGGTCCCTTTCCACAGTGCTCCTTTCCAGCATCTCATTCCCCATTCTGTCCATACAATCAGGGTTGCCCCATCCCAGGCTCAGGATCCGGCACTTTCTTTTGATGGACCTCATATGGTTGGGGATTTCCCAGCCCTGTAATTTGTTTGGGTCTCTCTGCAGGGCCTCACCACCCTTGAGGGAGCCAAGAGCTCCTCTCAATTTTGTATTGACTGTGAACTTGTTTAGTGTCCCTAAGCTGGAGCCCTGCAGACTCCAAAAGTGACAGGTCACCACTCTGATATCACCCCATTCAATACAACCCTTTGTGTCCTGCCCATGAGCCAGTTACTCACCCATTTCATGACGTGTTTATCCAGCTAATGCTGGACATTTTGTCTGGAAGGATACAATGAGAGACAGCACTGTAAGCTTTACTGAAATCCAAAGACTGAATCAAGTGTGTGGGTTACCTTCTCATAAAAGGAAATCGGGTTTGATAAGTGGACTTCCCTCTCACAGTCATGCTGGCTGTGACTGATGACTGTACTAATGCAGGACATGCCATTGTTCATAGCATATCACACCAGGCTCCTGAAAACAAATAGACTACTAAAGATATGAGCTCTTATTTCCAGTATGGCATCCTAGTAGATAAAAATCCTAGATATTACATTTGCTATATAAGTTTAGCCTATCTTGTCTATGCGAGGCCTTAGCTTGCCTGATTTTCCACTGTATGGTTCATCTTCTGAACTCTTCTACATCTGTACAGTAATATGTATATGATATTTATTTCAATTGAGTCTATGAGGCTTATTTTATTCTACTGATTGAGATTAAATTACTTAGCAGATATGACGGAGTTAAGATTAGTTGGGTATGACAACTTCTGAGTTTCTAACATTTCCTTTTATTCTTAAATTTACTGCATCAGCTAGTCAAAAGGGAGACAACTGAAGTTGGGAACCGTATTCACTATGAAAATGAGGCATTTTTGTTGCAGGGAATTCCTCCCTTTGAAGTTCTGAACTTTACAACAGGAGGCACAGAAAGCAGTCTTTTCTAATGAACCCATATTCTCCTCTCTAGCATTTAGACTCAGTGATCAGAGCACTCACCTAGAGTACAGGAGACCTTCTGCTACTTTTTATTCACTATCTAAAGGGAATTAAACTGCTATATCAGACAGACTAATTTCAGTGTATTGTACAAGGACCTGATTTGATCACTAGCAGTTTTCTTGAAAAGGACCATGATGAGGCATCAGAGTAGAACAGGGAATGCCTGCCTTGCCCCAGCTGATGCAGTCTGCTGGGACTTTCTGGGGAAAGGAAAACTGGTTCCTTTTGCAAACACAGCTGAAAATGGCCACCTAGGGAAAACAAGAGCGGCATAACAACTGGAAACAGGAAGGCAATAAGAAAAACACTGATCATAGAGCCAGTAGTAAAAATTAAAACCAGAAGGCTCCTGAGAGGTAAGGAGCATTCACCTGAACACAGAATTGACTCAAAGCTGAGCTGCTGAAGTGCCAACAAAGAGGTCAACAGAGATTTTGGTTTGGCCAAGGAAGCTATTTAAATCCCCATCCATAAAGCAAGACTGAGAGAAAGCATTTATGGCTACTTAATGTTTCTATTATACAGATATGCTGGAAGAGGTTGCTAAGTGTTTTCTGAAGAGATTTCAAAGTCCTTTTCTAATATTTGTAGTAAAAGTCTTTCCTTTTCCCCATCAGAATCCACATTTATCTAAGTTCTTAAACCTGCATCTGATGATATGCCATAGCTGTGCACCTTTAAAAGTTTTGCTGATAAAATATTAATCTCAAGCCATTTCTTCTATAGGTACTTTCAGATTGTTTGGTTTCCTTGTATGTAATCACTGAATTTGTGGTGCCATAATGCTCTATAAAGAGGTTTGTGCTGTGAACCTAGGAGAGTTGTACCCCACTTTTGTTTTCCAGAACTAAGGTGATTTTTTTCCTTTTTTGAAATGTAGTTTTTTCTAAATAATATTCAATTTCATAAGACTACCTAAGTTCTTAACTATTTGTAAAAACATCCTTTCTTAACTTTGACAATATAGACAAACTATGGACAAACTATAGACAAACTATAAAGGGGTCTGAACATGACTTCCTTTTTTTTCTGCTCACATATCCTGGTTTTATGTTACTTTTTTAAGATCATATAACTTTCTGATGAATCATATGCACTGCAACATTTGCTGGCACTTAGTCTTGACCTAGCACAAGACTGTTCAAACTTAATTAATTTCTTATAATCTCTCCTTGCAAATACTTAAACATTGTTTATAAACGTTTTCTGCAACAGTTGTTGTAAAGGATGTAGGTAATTCTTTTGTAATGTAGAGGAAACAGTGAAAAAACTGGACCTTATTTTGCTTTCTTTGTAAAAATATTAGGTTTGCTTTGTGGTTGAAAGACAACCATTATTGAAATAATTTTTATTTAATTTTTCTCTTCAGCTCTTCACTTATGTTGTACAATTCTGAAAGAAAAAAAACAGTCCCTGAGAAACAAATGGCCTTTTATTTCCCCCCCACACCCCTCCTCCTGAATAGTCTACAGCAAAATGATGTCTGAAATTCTATCATTCAGCTATAACAATTTCTTATTTTCAACACATCAATTCCATTCCTCCATCTCCTAACCATGGTGGATAAGAGGAATGCTGTTTGTTGTATGCCTGGGCTTTACCGTGGTGTTTGACGCACTCTCCCGTAGTCTTTTCATAAAACTGGGGAGATATGGGCAATAAAATGACTGACAAAAACTGCCATACAAAGATTGTATTCAAATCACAAAGTGGGCAAGTATGATTCTTCTTTTTCATTCACTCTATCATCCTCTCTTTGCAGCAAGTTAATAATTGCAATAAAACCTCAGTGTAGCATTCATGGGGCTGTCAATTCAGTAGACTATGGAAAGACTGCTCAAACTTACTGTTGTCCACTGATGTGTACAGTCTCAGATCTTTATTACACTTATCAGTATAGAATAAAACCTATATTTCATTATCCAACAGCTTTTGTACTCTTTCATTTAGTGAAACTGCATAGTAGAATGTACTATATAAATAACAAAAGTTAAGCAATCTGCTTCCTCTCTTGCAATTTTAATTAGACCTAATCAAAACAAGTCATTTTGCATGATAAACTGAACAAATGAAGGGAAAACAAATTACAGTGATTACTGATAAAATACCTCCATTATTATCAACTACTTCACTTTGATAGTATACCCATGAATATGTAATTGACTGTTCTAAATTGTTTTAGAGAGTTCATTATTATTTTGTCTAGTGGGCGTTATTGTGTGCTAGCACTTCGAGTGTGGGTCTATTTTCTGCACAAAGAAATGCGTTAGATTTGTCATTTATATTACATCATCTATAAAATCAAGCAGCTTACTAAGTTTTAATCATGCACTTCATTGTTCTAAAATGGCTGTGATTTTGTGTTCTTGTATTTTAATTAACTAGATTCCATAACAGAAGTTCAAATTGTCCTATTTTCAGACTTAATTAGGTTTAAAAATTTATTCCCAAAAGCTCTCCATTTGTCGATGGCAGAAATTTCACCCCTTAGATATTTTCCCTAGGTATGTAGGTAAATATAATGA
Source organism: Cisticola juncidis (assembly GCA_013400215.1). Classification (NCBI taxonomy): domain Eukaryota; kingdom Metazoa; phylum Chordata; class Aves; order Passeriformes; family Cisticolidae; genus Cisticola; species Cisticola juncidis. The sequence goes on from VXBR01009085.1 coordinate 64,108, forward strand.
AATATGTTGTCAAGTTAGTTTAGAAATGTGTCTTATCTTTTACTTATTAAAGGTTGTAATTTGTTATAAATCACTATAATTTCATCTCCAACATGAAGACTTTTGAATGAGCAAAATAGATGGAAACAGAAAGGTATATTTTTGTCCTGGAATCTGCTAAGTACAGCTGTGTTGGCAGATATTTTCAGCTCAAAAAACATAATAGATTCCTATGGACTAAATTCAAAACAGTTCAGAGATCTTAACTTATGCTTTCTAAGTTAATTTTGAGAGATGTAAAGGAAGAGGGGAGGAAAGTGCCAACAAAAGCGTCAACATGTCAGAATTAGGACTTCTAAAGTCCTAACTGTGTGTTCATTTCTTCAAAGTTGGGTGATATATGAAGTTGGAACTTGTAGTCCAACATTTTTCTCTCTGAATTTTGCCTTACTATGTAGTGCTTGATTTATTTATTAATAATGTAACAACATGAGAACAAAAGGTGACAAGTACAGTGATTAAAAAAAATTATACTAGATTTTAATGAATTTTGATTGTGGGTTAATAGCCAGTGTTAAAATGTTTATTTTAATGCAGAAAGTATTAAGTAGTATTAGTAGGTATGTATTCAAACAATCCATTTTTATTGAATCTCTCTTTTCCAGAAGATCTATGTTTTCTCGGTTGAAATTGCAGCTTACATTGCCAATGAAAATTAAACTCTAAATATTAGATGTATTCAGAATTCTTTTTTTCTGTTCATATAAGAAGTGAGTCCTTCAAAGAGGGTATTGGGACATTTATGAATGATCTATTAAATCTATACATTACCTGGTGTCTCCTGTAAAGTCTAATTCCTTATATTTCTAGGCAGTGTAGTAAAATACCTTTATGTTTTGAGAGCTTTTATAAAAGCACCTTTAATCAGTAAATCATGGAAATTAAAAAAAAAAAAAAAGATTAAAAATTGTCTTAATTGTAAAAGTGAAAACATGTAATATTGCTTAAAGTTCAATAAGATAAGAATCTAAAACCAATTTTTATGTATCCAGTATCTCTTCCTGAGTATTAGAATTCTTAGGAAAGATCATTATTTTTAATTAAATCTTCAGGTCTTTTTAATCTTCTTCATTTTATTACTTACAACAAATAAGTCAGAAAGTTTGACTCTCAAAAGCAAATTGTTTAACCCTCCCTGCATAACTCAGTGAGAGGTGTGAAATAAAAATATGATAACTCCCAGATTTTTGTAAGTGATCTCTACTTGACTACATAATTATGTAAAAAAAAAGTTTATACAGTGTGACTAAAATGAGACATTATTTTATTACAAGATACAATGGGGATTTTTCTGTTTCTGGTTGTTAAATTGCTGGTTGTTAATATTTTTCAATAGTATTTCTTAGCTCTAGTCTGCTAATGTTTTCTTCTATTTGTTGTGTGGTAAGTAAAATTGTAATTGCTACTCTTTTCTCAGCCACCAAGATATCTAACCACCAGTGAGACATCTCGAGACAGTTACTCAGTTGACTGAGTTCACAAGATTGGAACTGGATCCTTCTGGTGCCAGGTTGCAAGTGAAACAGAGTAAAATATTTATTAAACCTGCAGTCAAAGCTGAGTGTCCAGAGCTGGAATGAATCTGAGCATTGAGCCAGGAAGAACCTGGCAATTCAGTGCTAAATGAAGGATCTGTATTACATAAGCAAGTGGACATCCTTCTTTCTTGCAGGATATTGTAGGCATACATATTGTATTAATGTAGCAGGTAACTGGTAGTTGATTGATACTTATAATATTTGAAGGGCATTTAAAAGATATCTACTGCTTAATTCATAGGTTTAAAGCCAGATGCAACTGTTGGAATCTGCTCGTGCATTCTTTTTATAAATCTGCTATTCTATTCTATTTTACAGTGAATTCTATTTTACCAGTAAATATAATCTCTGAAATTAATCATTATTTCTACTTAATCTGAAACATTTTTATAAATATGTAATCTTGATTCTAAATTAATAGCTATCTTGTTCCTAAACTTGGATAATTGATATATATTTTCAGATTTCAAAAACCTCAATCCATTTGTGAATAATAGTTTTAAAGCACTCTTTTAGTGAAACAATCAGATTTGCATACAATATTTTATTAATGTCCTGCTAATATTATAAGATAAATAAAAAATTATAAAAGGAGAGGGATGACACCATCTTCATGACCGTACTTGCTACATCTTTTCATTTGGGAGTATTCTTTTTACAGATGCCCTTTTTGTCACTGAAAAACTGACACATTCTTAGTCTGCCTTTTGTAATATACTGTAGGAAAACAAAACAATTTTTGTTCCTATAAACTATATGATCTAAAGTTAAAACAAGTAAAAAATCCCACAGAAGAGATTCAGTGATGCAAACAGATAAAATTGAAGGAAGCACTGCAATGCCATTCAGTGGTAGAGAAGTTCAGTAGTGATTTGTTTCCTGAGCTGCTGGTTTCGAGAGTATTTTTAGCTATGAGCCAAGTGTGAATGTATCAATATTTATTCATAACTTCTCTCTGGATCTTCAAAGAACATTTTTATTGCTCTGTTGGAAAATATTTGTCAACATGTAAGAGCTAATGCAGAGTCAGCTGAAATATTATATAACATAGATATGCAAGATATTAGGTCTGAAAAAAACTTATTTAATAAATACTCAAATTAAAGAAGAAGAATTGGAGGGGGATTATTGCAGTGAAATTAAATATCTGTTCTGATAAATATTTGAAAGTATTTTTGCTTACATTTGGTTTCTGGGTGTGGTTTATTAGGAAAAGAGGGGAAGAAAGGGAAATGTCAGAAGTGCAAAGCAGGGAAGAGAAAAGTGGGTAGGCTGAGGTAACATTATTAGATTTTTAAAACTACCTCTTGAAAATAATTTTTGTGAAAAATGAGGTTCACTTTCCTGGTAAATTTTTTAAAAAATCCACTTTCCCTGTGACAATACACCAGTGAACCCTGCTTTTATAAGCTAGCAATTTCTGATCTGTAAAGTGCAAATAATTCAGTATAATTTTGAATTTTGTTAAACATAACTGAGCTAAAGTCTCAGTTATTTGTTAATATATTTATTACTCATAATTGCATTTGTCAAATGGTCATTTTTAAAAAATCTTGCATTGAACTGCTGAACTTTTTTTTTTATTTTTGCCAATCCCAATGTGACCATACACACAAAAATATTACACCAAGAAAGCCTTAAAAAGATATTTCTTTAGCTGATTTTGCTTACTATTAAACTATTTATTTAGTTTTATTTATCTTATTTATTTCTTACATTAGAAATGTGCATATGAGAGCTTTAGAGAGTAGACTTTCTTTTGAACCCTAAACTTTTCTCTTGGGTCAAAGATTGCTAGAAGAGAGAATAAATAACATCTTTATGATAATTAAGTCAGTTACACAAAATATATACATAAAAAGAAAACTTACAGCAGTCACAGTGGAGAGTTGCTGCTACTAAATACAGGCTTTAATTCTATATGATGGGGTTTTTTAGAAGTAGCTACTAAATATGGTTTTTAAAAAAGAGAATTAGAACTGTTTAGATGTACAAAAGAGCCAAATAGCTTCCAAATAATTTCTGTGAGTCTACAAATTTGTTTTTGACATAGCATAAGGTAATTAATTCCCACTATAGTAAACTAAGCTGATTCATTACAAAATATTCATATTCTATAAAAGCAAAAAATTATAAGAAATTAATTGAGGCACTTCCATCTTGACCACTGTTTAGATATTACTGAATTCCATTGCTCTGGTTTGGATTGTTTATGATGGCTTTCTCTACGGCAAACCTGATTTGTATACCATTCCTGAGGTACAACTAATGTCTAGGTGAGGTAGGGTGGGTCATGACCTCAACTTTGTCACAAGCTGTATGCACAGAAGGAAATTTACATACCCTGGTAGCAGGGACAAGTATTAGTGCCTGACTTTCTTTTACATAGCAACACTCTTAACTTCCCTTATCTGTGATAAGCATACAGAGTACACCTGACACAGAAGATCAGGATTAAATGATTTAGAAAACACAGTTTATCTAAATTCTAATATTCAGTATTGGTAGAGCCTTCATCTTTTATACAGCAGAGTCTGTGTTCCAGATTAGTTCTGCATTTTCCATTAAAAAACTATTGCATGAGTAAAAGTATGTAATGCTGGGAATGAAGGTGAGAAGGCAGAATTCCCCCATTCGTACCTTACTTTAGTAAATTCTAAGACTGTTTTTTGGTTTTTCTGGGTTTTTTTTGTTTTTGGTTTTTTTGTTTGTTTGTTTTTGGTTTGTTTTTTTTTTTTTCAGGTTAGGGCCCCATGAATCTTGCATACTTTTCTGTCTATTACACTGTACCAGATTTAACATGAGGGCTGAGGGTACCTCAGACATACACTTTCTTACTAGAGAAGCCCCTTGACAACTACTTGCCTTTACTGTTCAAGATGTCAATGATCTTTCAATTCTCTAACAAAAGGGATTACCTCAACAATTATTAATACTTAATTTTAACACAGAGTTGCAAAAATTTCAGTATAAGATGGAAATTGCATATAATGGCTTGGCTAGGAAATATCCCATATGTTTTACTGATTTGACAGTGCCAAGGCTCACTTTACATTTTTGGTCTTTCCCTGGACAGAGATGATTTGAGCTTGTAAAAAGTCCCCAGTGAGCAATTGCCTAATGCTTGACTGTTGTAAATGAAGCCCTGGGAAAACTACATATGGAAAATATGTGATGCCCCCAGGCAGTCACTTGGTAACAAACAGTAGTGCTTTCTGTCACCTAAGGCTGGGGAGGCTGTTATGCAGCTGTAAGACTTCAGCAGGTAACCAAAACGGAGGGAGCAAATTGGTAAAAGAAAGCATAATTAATGTAACAGTGTGTGATAAAATCTGACACAACCAAAAGAATCCTCCACTATGAGCATTATATACTTCTGGCACAATAAGCCACAGGATGCTGCTAAGTAGTTACAACCTGGCACACCACATAATGCTTAAGGGAAAATGAAATTGTTAACTTTATATTCAGATGAACTTTAGCTGGGTGAGAATGGGACCATAGGAAAGGGAGACACAAGTGGATGTCTTATGCAGCAGCTGTAGCCACACTCTAAGGAAAGCTTTCCCACCTTAATCAGGTAATGTTGACTATTACACTGTTCAAATATTAGCTGCATGAACAAGGAGTTTCCTTTTCAGGTGTCTGATAAGTTCCCTTTTGCCATAAAAAGGCTTGGAATGAAACTCTAGAACATGTTTATACCAGCTCTCTCATGAACATATATATTTATTTCCAATTTTTTGATCCCATTCTGGGTAAATAGGACTTGGCCCCCACGTAGTACATATATATCAGTTGCAGAAAAAACAAACCTCAAACATAGCTAAGAAGAAATTTATATTTTGATAATGAAGGTATCTTCTACCATTAGGCACATCTGAAGGTTATTTTCACTGTGTGAGCTCTTTTGTGCTGCAATTTTTGTCCTACTTTTTCCAAGTCCTAAGCTTTAATTTCACTTTCATTTCATTAGCACTATATAATTGATGGAGGAAGAAAGGTTTCAGAACTGAAACAGTGGTTTAATTTTTGGGTCTTACCAGTCCCAAAATTCAAATTTGGGACTGGTTCCAAGCTATGACCTTACTCAGAGTTGTTTGGGAGAGTTCTATCTTACTAATCCATATACTGCCCTGGGGCCACTCTGAACAACTTGACTGTATAAACAAGGAGATATTTGGAATATCCTTTATAAGCTCTGGTTCACTCTGATGTATCTAACCCCCCTGTATTACCCTTTGTCAGTCACCAGGGAATAAGACAGGGAGCTCAGAAATAAATCAGGGCGCTCAGATTCAGTATTTTCATCTCACAGGGGAATATCATATTTGTTACATGAAAAAAAATGCTTTCCTGTCTGTTCTCCTTCTGATCAAATCGATAGAAAGGTTTGATTATAAGGTACCTAAGCTTCAGCAAGACATGTAACATGCACTTGCATAGACTAACTTAGAACCTGTGCCCCATTAATTTTATTTAGTTAATATTCTTAAAATAGTCTGTGACAATGCAAGAAATTCCTCCTATGCTGCTGATTTTAACTGGACTCAGTAAAATCTGAGTGTGATAGGATAGTGTGAGCAGACCTCTGGGAATTTAATTACAGAATGAGGAGGATACAGGGGATCTCAGGAGGTCACCTAGTCCATCCCTCTGCCCTACGGCAGGACTGTTTACACTAATGTCATGCCTGACAGATACGTGTCAAACAGCTTCTTGGAGACTTTGAGTGACAGAAAGTGCACAGGTTGTCCAGGCAATCTATTCCAGCTTCCCAATGCTCTTTAATACTAAAAGCTGTGGAATTTTTGTGTGGTTTTGCTATTGCTTTTGAAAGGTCCTACATAATTCTTCTGAGGTGCAACTTAAACCATTATTTCCTGGTTTATTTAACATTAATACATAATATGCCAAAATATTTGAATATTCAAATACAAAAATACAGGGAGGTTTCCTCTCTAGAAATTATGTAATTTCATGTCCCTTGCTATTTCCTACAACAAATGCTACCTTGTATCTTATGCTTTTAGAATAATTTTTATTAAAACCTTAAGGAAAAATTAGTCTGGTTTGTTGTAGATCTAAGCATGTAACTTAAGTACCTAAGTTTTTTCACAGTCTGGAAGACAGAAAACAGATGTACAGTGGTGCAGATTTCTGGAACATAAAAAATATGTGTAGAAGAAACAGAAAAAATAATGAAGTACAGCTTTCAAACTTCTTAGGTACTTGTACACAAAGACTGGTGATTATTTTAACACTGATGCATTAACCTTTTATTTTATGTGCAGTTTTCTGTATTCATTCCCATCCCTCTCCAGGCATATTTTGCAGTCTGATTATAAAAACTCTATCAGAAAAGATTAGTAAGAAAAGTTTATGAAGATGTCAGAAAACAGTTTGGAGAAAAAAAAGAAGCAGAGAACAGTATTGACTGAACCAAATGAAAGAGAGAGAGAGGACATAGGGGAAATATATGGTGTTCAAAACAAAATTAATATTTTGCTGAGGATTATATGTATCCTCTTTCTCTAAATATATTGTAAGCAAGAAATAAATGAGAAAACTAACAAACAGTGTATTGTGAGAATAAGGAAGAAAATGCCAGAAGTAATGAAGAGAATGAAAGAAATAGTTTCAATGCATCAAATATAAAGGAAAATAGAGAGTTAGAATGACTTGAAAATAATGAGAAAAAAAAAAAAAAAACAGAAGAGAATAATAAAATAGAATGTGATAACATTAAAAACAAGAAACAAAACAAAAAGAATCTGTGAAAAAATAGAATCTTCTGCATAGGCTGAGAAAAAAATAAAAATATTTCAAGAAGAAACTTTTTTTTTCAAGAAGAAAGGAGGTGACTGGGACTGCAAAGTAAGTTAGAACCAGCCAATTCATTTGCCTTGTATAACATCCTTGAGGTACAACTAATCTGTGGGTGAGCTAGGGCAAGACTCAGTAATTTTCAGGCTAAATTTCCAAACAGTTAAAGGTATTGCATCTCAAAGAGTAATGCTGCTTTTCACACATCTTTCCACCCAGATTCAGTATGGTAAATAACTCCTTTGAACAGCATTTCTTATCTACTTTTTTTTAAACATGAAGTAACTTGAAGATAGAAGGAATTGTTCCCTCAGATGTTCCTTTTGGTATCTTCAGATTTTTTTCCTCTGACATTCTCTGCTAGTGCTTCACATTAAACACAAACTCCCAGTATTTTCTTTTAAAACTTATTGGAGAGGTGCATGAAAATAAACTAAACTATGGTAGAAAACTTATACCCAGATATCACTTCTGGAATGAATGAAATTCATTCTGAAATGGAATAATTGTCTCTGCTATTTTCATGGTGCTTTCATTTTAATATTAATTCATTAGTTTTAGAATTCATTTTTATGAATTCTATTTTCTAGTTCAATTCAATTTTATGAATTTATGAATTCATTAGAATTCATTTTTATGGTTTTAAAATGTAGATTCAGAATGATATTTCTAGATATTTCTAGGTATTAGTGTAGTAGATAAAGCTTTATCAGTGTATGTAGGTAAGTAATTTAGATCATGTCATCATAAAAATCCCATGTATTTATGGCAGAAAAAATCACAGAGAAATACGCTCTTATCCTAATTTTGGATTTACATCTTGATTGTTCAATAATAGGAAATTCTCATTTCTATTTTTATCACTCACAGATATCCAAAATCTTCATAGCTGTTTCAAACCTATGAGAAGTATTTGCAATGTGTTACTTAAAATAAACTGCACAAGTCAGAAAGAGAGTTTCCATGAGAAGAATTGCAGTGGTCAAGATGGCAGTGCAAGACCAAGAGAGAGAAATAAAATACCTTCTTTAATTCTGGAGGGTTTTTTGTGTTTGTCTGTTTTTCTGTTGGTTTTTGGGGGATTTTGGGGTTGGTTTTAATTTTTTTTTTTTTTTTTTTTTTTTAAATCCCAAGGATTTCCTAAATTATGTTATTGAATGATCAAGTGTTTAAGAACTAATAAGGGTTTTGGAACTTCTAATTTTAATAGACTGGTTTAGAAAGGAGAACTGAGTGTTTAAATCTGAAAACAAACAAAAAATCCCACACAGAATTAAACATAGTCCTCCTTCACTAAGTGATTCATTTCAATGGACAGAACAATTAGATTTGGGTTGCTATAATACAATACTTCCTTTGTTGATAATCCCAGACATTGCACATTTCAGTTTTCTAAGTTTTTTTACAACAACAAAATACTTATTATATCAGAATGTTTTTGCGCAAGTAAGTAAGCCATTGGATAATTATTAAATAGGGAAAATCTTGTTACTGGACACGTTATTTAACTGGCTTGATTGGATTATTTACTTTTTTTGATCATGTATTTATTTTCATGCATAGAATAACATCTTGGATCCATACAAACAATGACAAATATTATCTTGTGTTTTCTTGGGCTATATGCCTATTAGATTAGTTTTGGAAGCAAAAATCCTGGAGTGGAAAATTAGCTCCTGCAGTGATAGGAATTAGTTGACCATGAAGCTCATGCACAGGAAAATCACCTGCACAGACATCTGCTCAGTTTTAACTCCCATAGTTTGGAATCTTAGAAATCTTTTTTGGGTTTGTTTGTGACTTCAGTTAGGTGCAGAATATTTGCACATGCACACATACTTGTATATATTTATCAAGTCAGTATAATACTTCCTTTCATTACTTCTTTTTCTTATTTCCTAATCATGGCACTAAGAAATATTTGATTTCTAAGTTCAAACTTAGTTGGTGGCTTTTAGAGTGATTTTCCCACCCCAGTGCATCCAAATCTCCATTCATTCAAATAACTTCAAATCCCGGGAACATTTTGTGCAGAGGAAGCTGTGAAACCTTTTTATTTCTAAAAAAAGAAAAACAACATGAAAAGAGTGGGGAAAGAGCTTAGTACAAGTGTAAAAAAATAAAACGTTGATAGATGTCAGGATGTACCCAGAACAATTTGCAACTTTGTTCTTACATAGCAAAGGTGAACTAGTAGAGCAACACATATATTGAACAAAGATAAAGTAAGCATAAATTTTAATGTAAATGATTTATTGAAATTGATTTTTTAGAAGTTCTTCAAAGGTCAATCAATTAACTACATATAATAGAATTATTCCTCTCCAGCAAAGAAAGCACAAAACATTTACCTTCAAACAATGATTGCATTAAAAAAAAAAAGGTTACTCTCTGTCTGGATTTAAAGAATGAACAGATTTCAGTAAAATCAAATTTGACAGTGTGTTTTCATTTTATTCCACTACAAGAAATATCTGTTGTGGGATCTTGGTTGCACACAGACCTTGTTAAGCAGTTTTTTGATGCCATTTTCGTTTAAGATGGAACAAAGTGGGTATGTAAATAAACTGTTTAAAAAATTCAGCATTGACAGTGCATTGTATGTCATTTTGTGTATTTATATTAATAAAATTAAAAATATCTTTGTAATTCAGTCAATCATTTCTTATTCATATGATTTACAAAATACAATCTCCACCTTCACTCTTTGTAGAGCAAATGTTAAAATTAAATTATAATTATTAAAATCCTGTGGTTGTTGTCTGTGTCTCAGACTGTATGATGTTTTACCCTAGCAGTCCCTTGATGCTATTGATCAAGTGACAAATTAAGATAGATTGTGCTGAGCAGGTGGGGTGATTTTTAAGATGGTAAACTAGATTGTAGAGATTGTTGCAGAGACAGACCTCCCTTGAGAATTTTTTCTTGCTGTATTCTCATAGTCACTTCTGTCTTAGCTGTTGAAATAAATGATAATAGTGAACATAAAATCATCTGAGGTTAAAACCTCTAAGTTGGTATGACTGGTATTTTCCACACTAGTGAAATACTCCTTTTGTAAGTCCAAAAAATTACACTAGCTAGATGCATTGTCATCATCAAGGAAAGTAATGAAAAAGGGGAAGCCAGCAACCCACAAAAAACAACTAACCTTTTGTACAGATAAGACCCACAGAGCAATTTGTGCTGGTTGTGGCTGGGGCAGGGTTGACCTTCATCATAACAGCTGGTGTGGGGCTACGTTTTGGATTTGTGCTCTAAAACTGTCTTGGTAGCACAGGGCTGTTTCAGCTGTTGCTGAGCAGGGCTTGCACATCCTGAAGGCCTTTTCTGCTGCTCACCCCACCCCACTAAGGGACTTGGGGGGCACCAGGAGCTGGGAGGGGACACAGCTGATCCTAATTTACAGAAGAGATGGTCCAGACCATATGACATCATGCTCAGCATATGAAACTGTGAAGAAAGGGGAACATTTGGAGTGATGACCTTTATCTTCCCAAGCCACTATGACACAATGGAGCCCTGCTGTCCTGGAGAACAGGGCCTGATAGCCCATGAGAAGCAGAGAATTAATTCCTTGTTTTGCTTTTCTTGTGCACATGACTTTTGGTTTCCCTACTAAACTGTCTTTATCCCAAAACACAACTTTTCTAGCTTTTAGTCGTGCAATTCTCTTCCTCATAGCATCGGGGTAGAGTTATTGAATGGGAGTGTGGGACTGACTTGTCAGCTGGGGTTAAACCATGAGAGCTATTTATTGTATCAACATTGAAGGCAAATAAAATATAAGAATATTGTCATCTACATCTCATACAAGATTATTTTATATCTAGTTTTACATTTGATTTTTAGATACTTGTGTAGCTGCACCTCCACCACATCTTCACTGCAAGTCTTAGCCTCTGGATTTGTTATCCATATTCAAAATCATTGCACCTCCTTGAGACCAGCAGTGAAAAATGGAAAAAACCTTACAGGTCAAATCTTATGACACTAAAGGAAGGCAGATATGGGCTTATTGCCTAACAACTCTTTTATATCCAAACTATTTTGCACTGAGATAAAACAAAACACTAGAGAATCCATAAGGACAGCTGTCAACAGACAAATGCCCAATAATTTTCTTGATTGGTGGATTACAGCAAAAACAACTAAAAGATATTTTATGAACCTTAACAGACTTTGATCAACAGTTGCCATTTTGCTTCTTAAAAACAGAATTTAGAAAAACGATCTTAATTTACAGATCAGGTGAGACAGCAAAGAAAAACTGAAGAGAGAAAATATTTAGCAATAAAATATTTAGAAAAGCCTACCTTTTACAATCTCTGAATCGAATAATACAGCTGTATTATTTATACATAATTTATACATAATACAATTGTATTATTATAATAGACCTGATGAAAGAAGATATTATTATATACTAATATAATGATAATCAATAATTTATTCATACTGTTGTCTTCTGTGTACAATATATATATCAGCTATTAATAATTCTAAAGTAACAGATTAAATAAATGAGCAATTCAATATTGTTTCTCAATTCTTGCCTGTGAAATTCTAATTTTAAATTATTGACTTCAGACTTCTTTTGAGATATAACTAAATTGTAAAACTAGAGTTAACAAAATTTTGCAAGAACTAAGCAATAGTTAATTAGAAGGCCTTGGTATTCAAAATTATTGCAGTGGTTGATAATCATTGCCCTTGGAGTTTCAAAAGTCAATATATAGTAAATACATATACGCATTTATAACTTCCTTTTTTTTTTTCCTTTTTTTCTTTTTTTTTTTTTCCTGATGTAGTAGCTCCTGATAAAAAGTCGAGTTCTGGTATGAGGTGTCTGAAGTAATCCTCTAAAGTTTATTTTACAGTTTAAACAATCTACCTCAATCTCATTTGATAATCTTTCTTTACTTCTGGCAAACTGTGTAGATTGTCTTTAGTTAAAGTACAGTATTTACTGTGAGTCAGAATGAAACCACCAAATTCATTATCTGTGTGACCTGAGGCTATATTTGAATGTGCATCTCCAGAGGACAAAACTCACTGATACAATGACCTTAGACATTGATGTTATCTCACTCGTGTACTTCTGTCATTATGCTGAAGGACTTTTATAGGAACAAAAAAATTTCTTTCCTTCAGAACATATGGCTAATTAGTATATATTAATGTATAATATGAGGAGTGGTATGGGAAAAGAACAATATTTATTTACTTCTGGTTCTCAGTCAACTAATTTTGAAGTATTATATTCATTGTATACAATTATTAGAATTCTTATCTTTTTTAAGAGTCCTCTCATAAACAAAGATAAAGATATCTTTCCCAGCATATTTTTTTATTATTATTTCTGCCAGGTCTTATGAAATAATAAAAGCTGAGAAAAAGATTATTCCTTGATTTAGTCATCAGTATTCAGTTAAGGGTTCTAACTCCATCACTTTCTCAAATGTTTCCAGTACTAGATGACAAGGAAGTAGAAAAGAAGAAAAGAGAACCATTATCATAAAACAATATTGTAATACACCTATTAAGAAAGACAACATGAAATTCTCCATTATATAAAAAAGTTTTCTGCATATATTCTACATTGAGATAAATATATTGGCTATTAAAAATAACTTTGTTTTATGATATAATAATTTATTATCATTATGTGATTAATGAAGATTGAATACAGTGTTCAAGTCGAATAGACATTTCAGGTAGGTCCCCTGTCTCTGCCCCCCCCCCCATCCCATTCTGTTTTCCTCTTTCTTCTCTTTGCTACCCTTATTTTCCCTGTCTTTTTACATTGTTCTTATTGTGAGCTATAGGTGAATACATGTACCTGTATGAGTGCAATTCAGAATTGTCAAATCTATCTATATATCAGTAATTTTGGAGAGCAAAAGAGGTTTTACTCTAAGATTGAGAAGTGTTAGAATTAGCTGATTCTCTCTATCATATGTATTTCCTTTGAATAAGAACAACATAAAGAAATGTAAAATAATTCATTCAAATTTTTGATAGCAGGATGAGTTTTAATACCTGTAGGAAACATTGTCTACCCTGCAATGACAGCAAATAGATTGGATACACAGAGTATAAAATATTTTTTCTTATAATATTGTAAATCATATAGTTTTGAAAAAAATATAAACATCTTAGTTTAATTTTTATTTTTCAATGGTTTAAAATTCCATTGGTCCCTCTTCTGGCTTGAGAAAATAAAAATGGGCAGTTTAATGTTATTTGGAATGATAGTTCACTGAATTTTGAAATGGCTCAAAAATTTTGCTGGACTTCCAGAATTCTCTTTCTCCTTACTTGTCTTATCTTCATAAAGATAAACTTCTCCTTATCTTCATAAAGATAAAATTTAATGAGTGGTTGGCCATTTGACATTTCTAAATATTCTGTAAACTAATACCGTGTTCAAACATATTAGTTCATCTTGGCAGGGGAAGAATGGATGGAGAGACAAAGCAAGCTTAATTTATAGAACTTCACTAATCTTTTATTGTTGTATGATTCCATTCCAGTTATCTAACTTTCATTCTTTTGGGCTTGTTGTTAGAGGGCAGAAAACCACAAAATTGCATGGAGATTAATACTGTCAGCAGTGCTATCCTTTCAGTCCTCTACATATTGAGCTGAGAAATATTTTGAATAAAAAATAAATAGCTGGTGAAATTAAGATGCTAAAAATAAGCAGCTGCATATTTGTATTCACATAATATTCATGTGAATACTGGTGGTGGGGGGTGGTGGGGATACTTGATGGTTGATATGTTTTCTTTCAAGGATTTTTCTTTGAGTACTTGTTTGTTGATCATCTAAATTCAAAACCTCTCATTCTAGTAAAAGCAGAAATGAAATTTTCAGTCTACTTATCTGAAGTACCTTCTTAAGAATAATTTCCCCTCCTGCTGAAAATTCTTCAGTACACTGCCTTATACAATGGTCAAATATAACCACAGTAATGTCTACAATATGAGATAGAGAGGCTGTTTTGAAGGAAATAACTTTCAGATCTCTCTAGCACAAATTTCAGGGACTAGATGTGTTGTCCTTACCTCCTGCTCCCAGTAAAGTAAAAATAATAGGAAAAAATTCAGAATTTTCAAAATAAGAAAGTCACCTCTACCAACTCACTAGAGAGATCTCTATCACAGAACAGAGGTACTTTCCATAGTTTTTGAAATAAGCCAGTATAATAAAGCAAATATTGTGGAATGGTTTTATCATAATAATTAGAATTTGTATGTGCAGACTTGCCTTGTTTCCATTCAAATGTCTTGTCTTGAGTTGAAAAATGTAACCATGTACAAGAATATATGTAGCCATGTAACCATGTAACTATATACAAGAATAACAATATGTTCCAGAAATTCTTTACTAAATCTGGAAAGTAAAATGTTATATATATATATATATTTTCTTTTCAAATCAACTGCTTTTTAAATGGCTAACACTGCCTATGTGTTCATGAGAAAATAAAGGTAAAAAGGTAGATTTATTACAAATTTCTTTTGATAGTGAATTTATATATGATCCTCTGAAGTCAGTAATATACAGATGGATTCTCTTCTGATCTTTCATGAGAAAGGAAAGGAAAATTCTCAAGAGAGTTGTACTTCTGATAGTGGGTTTAAGAAAACAGGTTTTGGTAGAATACAGAGTATGATCACAATAACTACAGATTTAAATCGAACATGAATTGGTTTTGCTTGAAAAAGATGAAAGCAACAGCAATAATTCCTCATTGGAAATAACCAGAAAAGGATAGCCTGAGTCTTTGTCATACTTATGGATTGCTAGAAAGAAATTACAATATAAATGCTTTGTTTCTTTTGATTTGCAGTCTTGCATATAATACATCTTCTTGCCCCTCAGGATTTGAATATTTCTAGGAAAACTATCCTTTACTTGAAAACATAGGACTAGCCATACTGGTTGAGACACAATTCTTCTTAAATTTGCTTATCCAAGAGTGACAATTAACATTCACTTAGGAAAAGAAAATATTGGCAGTGGATTGAACTGAATGCTCCTTTCCTTGTTACACTTTCACAGTTTTTAGCAAGTAAGTGGTACATAGTTTTTGCCAGGGTTAGAAGAGGTGGAAGCAGCTTATGCACCTGAATCAGAAGAGTCTCTTGGCTGAGCTTGTATGGGAGTGAGAAAATGAGAGGACATTAGGTGTAATAAATTGTGACACAAAGTATAGAAGTTTATACTTAATTGTCAGCTTAATATTCCATTGTGTTCTCATTACCTGAACAGCAATTAAAGACATTAAGCAGTCAAACCTCAAAAAGCAATCCAAACCAAGACTAATTTTCTTGGGGTGTGGGAACATTTTTCTGTCATTCATAGGCTGAAAAGGGCCTGAAATCTAGATCTCCCACTTTCTGTGCAAGCCCTCTAAGCAGTAGGCTACTCAATATAATGTGTGTACTGTGGGCAATACAGGTGACTTGCTTTAGATAGGAATTTGATATTTTGGTATCCTGCACTGATGCAAATACTTACTGGAACTCCTGTTCAGGCATGAAGCTGTGCCTAGACTTTTTATTAAGCTCCTAGGGTGGAGTACTCATTCATTGTGTGGTCAGTTGGGATCAGTGATTCTGAAGCCTCCCAGAGCTTCTTACTCAATTAGGCAGATAGGAACTGCTCTTGAAAGCCTCAAGGCTCTTACCTGTCTTCCATGGCTATATAAGAAACATAATTTCTAAATTCCTGTTGTGTTTTGTTGTTTGTCTTTTTTCTTTTAATGTGAATACAAAGAAATGGTGAAGGCAGCAAAAACTTTGTGACTTCTCTGTTTTTAACAACATTAAAACAACAATCAATCCAGTATTAACCATCTTCCTCACCTCTTCTAAGTGGGTGAAGCAAGAAAAATATGTTTTCTAAGCTCCTTCTGAGTCAGAATTTACCTTTACCAGGGTGCAGAAAAAGAAATATATTGTATGCATTTATAACAGATAAGTTTTGGTTCCCTGTCCTATTCATATAGAGAAGCACAACAGTTGTACGTCTAAGTACTAGAAACACCTAGGAGAGGTAGTCCCGTGAGTGACTCTAAAAATTAGGAGACTTTTAACTCTATTTAATCAATGGACTCAAATTATTGAATATCAGTAAAATTCATCTAAAAGAATTGGTTAATGATCATATCAGAATTTCTTGACAGCTGCAATGTTGTGTTTTCAGCACTCGTAGTTCTATTGCTATATTAATCAAAAGACTGTGAGTGAAAAAGATTTGTGAGTGAGAGACAAGGGCTTTAATTTTGCTGGTATTGAAGCCCAGAGGTAAAAGTTGAATTTATTTCTCCATTACAGTACAACTAGAACTCTTTTTATTTGGTATATACTGTTGGTATATACTGTTTATTTGGTATGTACTAGTACTAGATCTGTCAAATCCATAAATGCAATAGCATTTATTAGAGTTGGGTTTTTCTATTTTTTTTTTATTTCTATAATCTAACTTCAAAGTTTCACTTTTTAAAACTCTTTATGAAACTTCTGACATACTTATAATGATTCCACACAATGAAATCTGTATCAGTCTTTTATTTTTTTAATGATGCCAGTTCAGATTGAACAGGCAATTTGTCTCCCCAAGAGGCTACAGATCTTTTCAGTAATTTTTTTAAATTTTATTTTTGGTGAAATTTTACCTTTTTACATTCTCATCCATATTGAATAATGTTATTGAAAGAGAAACATCTGGATTCGTTCTGTGGAATTTATTCCTGATTCAAATAAATGTTAGTTTTCTTTTCTGTGAAGCAAAAAATAGGAACAACAGGAAAAATCAGGAAAAATACATGCTTGATTGCAACATGTCAAACTGTGAACAACTGAGCAACCATCCCCAATATGACTTTGTACTTACGCCCCAAAGTTCTGTCAGCTATGCCAGCAGAAGCCTGGACATTGTCCAAGCAAAAAACTGTATCATGCTGCCTATCAATAACACTTCATTCCCATATGGTTATATTGACTCCTGGGGCTTCATTTTCATCACTTTTCCAGAGATCTTCTGTTGTTTCATTGATATCAGTAGTTTTAGGATAATTTAAAAAAATATTGCTGTCCCTCAAAGTACATCTGAAGAGAGAAACTGCCTTTCAGATTTTGTTTAAACTACCATTGTTTTGAAATGCATATGTTCACTACGTATTCCTGTAATACAAAAAAATTTTAATTTTTGAAAGTTTATTTTCAACAATAACAATGTTTGAAACTTTCAGAATTTGAAGTCTCTCAGTCTAAATTAATTCTTTTCAATGTCATCAAAACTTCCACAAATCTAACTACTATTAATTTGGTATTTTTAAGAATCACGTATAGTTTTCTGTGTATCTTCATCATGTGAGTTCTCATGCCAAAATCTACACCTATTGTGAATAGAATATCATGGGTGTGTTAGTAGAAGTACAGGAAAACTGAAATCTAAAAATAAAATTAATAAACCAGAAACCAGTATGAGTCTGAAGAAATTCTTCTTCTATGTAACTTCCTACAAATGGACTTCAGACCATTAAATTGTTCAGCTATGAGGATAAATATTTAGGACTCTTGTCTATATCTTCATCTTAATAAATCTAGCCAAGGACTTTTCAGTTCATATGAATTGTCTTTCAGAATGGGAATATACAGTCAGACATTATATGATCTGACATCACATAAAGAAATGTGATTTTTTTTAGCCACAATCATGAGAAATATTTTGTGATGGACTAGCTAAAGCCAGCAGTGTAGAAGTGTCAATTGCCTAGGGGCACCCCACAATGATTTATGCATGCACTATATGTACAGTCGAAGTGTGAGAGGTTAATTCTACCACAAATAAATAGTGTGTCCAAATTCATTGTATTCACAGAGAAGCTGAGCAGCATTGGAAGTTTCTTAAGGAAAATCTTTTGTACCTCATCTTCTTTTTTTCGACAGTCATGGGCTACTTATAGGCAACACAAACATATATATGTGTATATTTGTGCGTGTCTCCTTATGAGGGTCTTACAGAACT
Source organism: Cisticola juncidis (assembly GCA_013400215.1). Taxonomy (NCBI): domain Eukaryota; kingdom Metazoa; phylum Chordata; class Aves; order Passeriformes; family Cisticolidae; genus Cisticola; species Cisticola juncidis. The sequence continues at coordinate 82,554 of VXBR01009085.1, forward strand.
TCTGGAAACATCGCTAGGCATTTTTCCATGTATAACTGAAAGGAGCATTTCAAAAAAGTTGCAAATTACCTTCCAACAGCCGTCAGAAGCTAAATTCTAAACTCTGTCTTCAACTGGCTTTGTGGAAAAAAAGCTATAATCCAAACCAAGAGTATGCAGGATAGCATGAGGACAAAAAAAAAAAAAAAGTCATAAAATATGTGTTCTGAATTATTTTGAAAATATTAGGACTCCCTAATCTAAGAAAAACAAGTCCATTTTAAAGACTTAAGAAAACTTGGTTGTGTATTGTATGATTCTGGAGATTCTCTTTTTTATTTTATTTTAAAGAGGGAATTTAAATTCATACCAAAGAGACAGAAAAATAGAGAGCAAAGATAAGGAACAGAGAAAATTTATTATCAGAAAGTGGCCAAGGAGTCTGTGAACGTATTCTGTAATAGTAGTACAAATACAAAGGACTGATTCAGCCAAAATCTTCTTTCCAATAATCATTGTGCAATTACCTTAAAACAGTAATTGCCTTTCATATGACATTTGTGGAGGATGATAAGGTAAATAACCACAGCCATGTCCAAGAATGTGAAGCAGATCGTCATCACTAGAGCAAACATGAGAACTTCTATTTTTTACCATTTCATTTTAAACTAAAACACGTCCCATATTTATTGAATATATTGGTTAAATGCTGGTCATCTATTTATCTAGTTGCACATTAATATATAAATGTACAGATATATAGATATATACACACTGATAGTTTTTAATGTTCTGTCCATACAAGAATCTGAGACATGATATTATGATCTCTCTTTGCTGAAGCTAAGCAGCAGTGAACTAAAATGTAGCCAGAATAGAAAAGAATAGATTAAAATAGAATAGAATAGAATAGAACATTTTCTTTTGGAAGAGACCTATAACAGTCATCTAGTCTAACTGCCTACCCACTTCAGGGCTGATTAACAACTCAAGCATATTAAAGACATTGTCCAACTGCCTTGTAAACATTGATAGGCCTGGGGCCTTGACCACCTCTCTAGGAAGTCTGTTCCAGTGTTTGACCACCCTGTTGGTAAAGAAATACTTCCTGATGTTCAGTCTGAAACTTCCCTGACAAATTTCTTCCCAAAATACTTTACTACTAATTCCTTTCATTTAATGGGTACACTACAAGTAGGTGAGGTATAGAGTCCTTATGATGGCATGAACACATCCTTCTCCAGTTCCTCACATTGCACCTGATCATGCATAACACAAATTTTCTCCCACGTTTATTACTGGAGATAAATGATGAGCCTGCATAAACATATCAATCATTAAATTCATTACTTTGCAGACTGGCTATTAGGCAGTTCTGTCTCCTCTCTTGTCTGCTGCTGATATTGCTCAACAGCTAAAGATGCTCAGATAACCATAATAGCCCAGTTCATTCAAACTCAAGAAGATACTTGATAAACATAGTATACCTCATCAGCCTTGTTAGGTAGGTTGCATTCCAGTCAATTTTCCAGACTCCCAGCTCTTCTCAGCCAATGCTCTTCCACCTTTCTTCTTCTGACTATTTAGCAGAAACTCACCTTTTTTAGTGTTTCAAGTTAGCCTTGACTAATACCTAAACACCTCCTTAGGTGGTCAATCCTCAGCAGGACAACTCCCCCTGCCATGGGCTAGGATACCTTCCTCTAGACCAGGTTGCTCAAATCCTCATCCAGCCTGGCCTTGAACTTTCAGGGATGGGGTGTCCACTTCCTGTGTGAGCAACCTGTTCCAGTGCCTCACCCCCCTCACAGTAAAGAATTTCTTCCCAATATCTAATTTAAATCTGTCCTCTGTTGGCTTTAAGCCATTTCCTTTCATCACTATCCACCCATGTAAAAAGTCTCCCTCCATCATTCTTGTGGGCTGCCCTTCGACTGGAAGGCTGCAATGAGGTCTGTCCAGAGACTTCCTCAGGCTGAGCAGTCTCAGCTTTCTCAGCCTGCCTTCACGGAGAGGTTCTCCAGCCCTCTGATCATTGTTAAGGGCTTTCTCTGGAGTTGCTCTAACAGGTCCATGTCCTTCTTATATTGGGAACTCTGGAGCTAGCACCCCAGATGGAATTTCACAAGAGTGGAGTAGAGGGCCAGAATCACCTCTCTCAACCTGCTGGTCACACTGCTTAGGATGCAGCCCAGGACAAAAATATTACAACAATATCTTGCCTCTCTTTCCCAGGTTAAGCTTCCTTTTTATTATTCCCAAATCTTCTTCACACCTCCAGTCCTCTTCAAGTACACAGGATGGTTGGAATTGAGGAGTTATGGTTAGGTATTCATGGCAGTTCTTTCTCTGCCTCTCCTCTCTTCTCTCACTTGACCCTGGCTCCAATAGGGTGTCTCCATAGGCTTCAGTTCCTTCAGAATATATCCATCTGCTTTGGGAAGCAGCAATAAGAGCTCTGCCATGGAGAATCTCCTTCTCTCCCTCCTCTTCTGACTCTGGTGTCTACACTTCTCAGTTGCTTTGTTTCTCCTCTTCTCCCATGCCATGTTTTGTCCTTTCTTGTTAATTTTTACCAAGATGCTCTGCCAGTTTTATTGCTGGGCTCAGCTCTGTGTTGGGTGGGTTTGATGGAGCCATTTGGCATGGAGCAGCCTCATCCTCTCCTCACAGAGAGGTCACTCCTGCAGCCTCCCACTGCCAACACCTGGAGAATCTGAACCCAGAACATGAAAACATTTATTCTGTCCATAGCACTACCTTTAAATTCACAGCCACATGGAGGAAGAGGAACTGATAGTCAAGGATGTGCCCACAGATCTTAATCATAGCCCAGCTGTTCCAATCTGACCATTTCTATTCCAGCCCATTTCCCCATCATTTCAGTGTTTCCAGCCTCAGTTGTTACACAGGAAAGCTACAAGGTTAGGCCCTATTCAACTTTCAATAAGATTCCTTTAATGATATTTTGGTAGATAGGGAATGCTGTGAAAGCCTAATCTTTATATATGGTCTGTATGAATAACATGTGGTATGGTCTGACTGAGTGGTGGGTCTAGACATTGAAATCTATATAAGTTCAAAAGAAAAGAAACTGCAGGAAGTCAGGGATCTAAATAAAATATCATACCTGTATACTGCATTTTTATAATCTGAATTGGAAGCAAAATAAAGGAAAAAGTAGCAAAACAGGTTTATATCTATTTCTTAGTTTATATACTTTTGAATTTTTGTGTCCTTTTTTTTTTTTTNTTTTTTTTTTTTTTTTTCTTTTGTTCTGGAGAAGGGCAATAAATCTGCCGAAGGATCTAGAGTGTAAATCATATGAAAGGTGGATGAGAGATCTGAGGCTGTTTAGCCTGGAGGAAAGGAGGCCCAGAAGAGACCTTATCATTCTCTAAGCCTACCTGAAAGGAGGTTGTAGCCAGGTAGGCATTTGCCTCTTCTCCCAGGCAACCAGTGACAAGATGAGAAGACATAGCCTCCAGAGGAAGTTCATGTTGGACATCAGGAAGAAATTCCTTGTGGAAAGGGTTGTCTGGTGTTGGAATGGACTACCAGGGACATGGTGGAATCACTATCCCTGCAGATGTTCAAGGAACAAGGCACTTAGTGCTATGGTTTAGTCAAGAAGGTGGTGATTGGTCAAAGATCAGACTCTATGACCTTGGAGGTCTTTTCCAGTCTCAATGATTTTGTGATACTGTATGTACTGTCAATCCATTTTTGATTATTATTCCTGATCACAGTTTGTATACTTGTCCTACTTATATACACACGTTTGTACATCTTCTTGTGTGTTTCAAATATTTCAATTAAAAAAACAAAAACAAAAACAAAAACAGAATACCAGAATAGATAAATTATCTTCATGGTTTAAAATATTCTTAAAAGACAAATTTACAACATTTAAAATTTAATCCTTAAAATTAAATAGATATGTTTAATGTGCTTCCATTATGGCAGAATAAGAGGTTTCTCATTTTTTCTGAAATCACATTATCAGACTGACAACATGGAGTTTGGCTCAGAGATTGGAAATAATTAAATTTTTTATTACATGGGCTTTTAAACTATCCTCAATATTCACAGCTATGTACAGCAAGGTAAGAATATTTCATTCTTCAAGTGGCACAGAGCTAAAATACTTTAAGCTAGCAATGCTCAGATGAGCCTCATGTGCCTAATTGCCAGAGCACTGCAATGCACTCACCTTGAGATTATTCCGGGGTGAACATCAAAGCTCTTTCTGGTCTCAGATAAGTTTGTATCCTTAACTGATTATTACCATATGCTCTTGAACTTGGAAACAGTACTGAAATCTCAACAACAGACTTGATAAAGTATGTATTTGTTTTTTTTAACTGTGGCCAGGTTGGAAATGAAATTTTTCCACTATGTCATTGCCTTAGCTTTTTTTTTTTTTTTTTT
>VXBR01009085.1:92900-121896 GCA_013400215.1 Cisticola juncidis
GGAAACATAAAAGAAAAAAAAAAAAAAAAAAAAAAAAAAAAAAAAAAAAAAAAAAAAAAACAAAAAAAAACAACACACCAAAAAAACCCCCACATTATTTTCTTTGTGTTTTTTTGAAACAGTAGAAGCGTTGCCAAGTAACTCCTCAGACATGACTTCAGCTTGAGAGAAAAGAGAGAGAGACAGACAAAGAAAAGAAGGTGCGGAAAGGAAAGGTGCGGAAAGGAAAGGTGCGGAAAGGAAAGGTGCGGAAAGGAAAGGTGCGGAAAGGAAAGGAAAGGTGCGGAAAGGAAAGGAACGGAAAGGAAAGGAAAGGAAAGGAAAGGAAAGGAAAGGAAAGGAAAGGAAAGGAAAGGAAAGGAAAGGAAAGGAAAGGAAAGGAAAGGAAAGGAAAGGAAAGGAAAGGAAAGGAAAGGAAAGGAAAGGAAAGGAAAGGAAAGGAAAGGAAAGGAAAGGAAAGGAAAGGAAAGGAAAGGAAAGGAAAGGAAAGGAAAGGAAAAATTTGATTTTGTGAGAAAGATGTTTTTAATTCACCCACTCAAGCAATGGAGCCTTCTAAATAAGCTCTGAAGAAAAAAATTTATATTCTAGATTTATGTCTCGTTTTGTCTTTTTTTCTGTATTCTCTTTACTTCCCAGTGATTTCTTGGAATTCTTTAATGTTGTATATTTACAGACTGTGAAAACACACATAGATATACAAAGATATTATTAACTGATTCATACAAAAAGAGAACTGAACTGAAATCTAAAATGACATAATAAGAAAATTACAAAGTAAAACAGTGACTAGCTAATAAGTGTCAGTATTACAAGTTCCTTTACAATCCTAATCTTATGAAATTATTTTCATCTGGTGAAGGGCTTTTGTTAACCAGATATCTCTTGTAGTAAATGAATACATTTATATATCCATGTGCAAAAAATTAATCAGGATGGGGAAAAATATCTTGTGCCATCTCTCTCACTGTCTCATCTTTCATAAAAGTCTACTTTTGCTCATACTACAGACAAACAACTAGACTGGAATGGTCTGAGCATATTCATTTCATTACAGCTTAATCAAATATGAGCAATCATCTAAATATTGCAATATCTTGTCTCTTATTTTGGTCAGTGTTGAATAAGGTCAGAACAGAAGGTCAAAAGTCCCCAAACTCAACCATGGATTTCTTGAATGGCCAAGCAGCCCAATCAATTTGCTTGCCAATGCAAGAAGCAAAAAACACAGAGCAATGGTATAAAGTCTATCAGTTACTGCATATATTTATATTAGAAGTATTTGGTATGTATTAAGTATTTTTCTTTCACTTCTACCAATGTAACCCCTTATAAATGTATTATTATAAAATTTAAATAAGAATTTCCAAAAATATTGACTCATCTTTAATAGATATCTACTCACATATAAGCTGAAACTGGCCAGATTATAATAATATGGTGCAATATAGCATTGCAACCACTTATTCCCACACTGATCATTACTTTTTTTGCCATATACCTAGGAAGGAGACCTTTTCCATTAATGGAACTTAAACCTCCCCCATATAATCCAAAGTCTCCCTCCTTAGATATTTGAGATGTGATGACAGATCAAATTCCTTACCTAAATGAAGTCAAATTGAGGTTCTGAACACAGGACTGCTTTTTATCCAAGTGACTGGCATAGATTTCTGTGTTTACATGGGAGCCTGTATTTCTGTACCTGAATATGTATTACATTGTAGGTGATAAGCATGCATGTGGAAGGGGAGAGGGAGGCAGAGGAATGAAGATATATAACTTGAATAAATTACTCCGACAAAGTTAATCTCCTAAAACCTTAGCACAGGTCCTTGCATTTTTCTTATTAATAAGAAATGCATAATCACCTTTTTCTGTGCTGTTCCTTATACCAAACCATCTGTTAATTTTTTTTTTTTTTTTTTTTTTTTTTTTTTTTTTTTTGATAGTTGTGGGTTGCTTTACACTGCATCCTTTGAACCCCATTCGGAGATGCACATCTCTTCCATGTCCTGTTAAGCATGCCTAGGGTCTTGATTCCTCTAGCAATTCTGTAAAGGTGAAGTAATTTTGGAGGGTAGAGTTTATTAGAGTGAGCAATTATATGAGAAAAAGAAACATGTCTAGATTTCTTTTATTTGGCATGGTATCTTTCATCTATCATCCTGTATACTGCTTTTTAATTGTTTAAGATGCTAAGCATAGACTTGTATAGATTTGCATTACATAAGCTCATTTTTCTTCTTTCCTGACCTTCTTTGAAAAGTTATCCTTTGCAGTATATTTGTCAGTGTCTTCTCTGACTTACTTGTCTGGCAATCTGTCCCTTGGCATCCTTATAACATCTGTCACGAATGTCTATCTGCACCATTCTCCAAGTCTTTCATTTGTTGCCTTGTCTGTTCACAGTAATTGCCACATTCATCATAGGTACTTCTTTTGAAGTAGAAACAATTTCATTCTCTGATGTTGCATTTAATGTCTTCTTTGTAGTTCTTTGTGTTTTATTTCTTTTCTGTATTGTGAAATGTCTGCACTCAGCAAACAAGTACACAAGCAGTGCCAAAATCAAATTTTTATCGCTTCCTTCATATGCTGAGGTACTCATCATTACATAAATAAAGAACTCACATCTCTTATCACAATTTGCACATGTACAACAGGTGCTGCCTTGAACCTCTTTTAAAATATCTTAAACTGGAAATTGAAGCTGCAATTAACTGCAATGAAAAATATAGGTTGGTACTGTACAGAAGTATAATAGAAAGAGCAAAAGGTGCATTCATTCATAAAGTCATGGTGATATTTCAGTCCCTTTCTCATCCTGAGTGTTATGGATGCCAGTGTCCCTATCTGTTGAGGGCAGGGATAAAGATCTGGAATCACATGATTTCAAAAGAATATTTGCCAAATACTGAGCAACAAAATGGACTTTTTCCAATATTTCTTACAAGAGAAAAAAAATTTTTCTTAGCTATGTGACCTTTGTTTACAGCATCCTCTCAGGCACACTTAACTGCCAGGCAGATAAGCCTGTCGCACTGTTCTGCCTTTAGGTACCTGCTGTAGTAACAGATTCAAGAATCATGCAAAAAAATAACATGTAAAAGAATGAGCTTATTCCAGTCTGATTACTTCATAGCTTTCCTAGTACCTCTGACATTGACAGTTGTATGTGTGGATGAAGCTACAGAAGGGACTTAAGAATATATAACCTTTTATAAGCTAAATATCTACTTTTAGCACCATGTCATGTTAGACAATGATTATGTATTGGCATGACATCAGTATATAATGTTATAGCATAATCTTTGATAATTCTGTTGTAGTTGGAGGAATGGCCCCATAACACTTAAGGAATGTCAGGATTTGTCTAACGCAAATGTGTTTTGGGAATTTTTAGCCTACCTTTGAATACTTTGTTTGTGTATTATTATATGAAGTTTATTTTTTTCTTTCTGTTTCATGTTGGATTTAAATGGATTGAAAAATAATAATAAAATATAGAGACTAATCTGTATTGGTCAGTTTTAGGTTTGTCCTTAAATATGTAATTTATGGCTTTATTATTTATCCAGATTTTAATAAGTAATAATCTCTTGAATGTGAATAACCTTAATAATGCTGAAAATACAAGTCTGAATTAGAGTGCACCAAAATAGGCAAAGGCTTTCCATCTAACACAAATGTTACACTGAGAGACTTCCTGCACTGAAATATGCACTTTGCATGTTCTGTGTAATTCTTACCCTTAGAATCACAGACTATATTTTTTGTAGGAACAAAATTTTTACTTTCAATTTCATCTTTCTGTCTAAAAATAATAATAATAAATTTTCCAAATGTATTATCATTCTCAGTAATACACATGGGTTCACTTACGCATTATACACATTTATTTCCTTTATAAAAATCTGAACTAGAACCAGAAACTGAATCTGTGAGCAAGTTATTCAGACAGTAACTCATTCAAATATTGTAACTAAAGAGTTGGAGATGGAGAGAAGTTCACTGCAGACCAGATTCATTTTTCTGTTTTCCTCTCAGTTTTTATTATTGCTAACCAGTTCCCAAAGTGCTGTGGCATTGCACTAATAATGTTCTAGGATTTGTTTAGAGTTTTGACATTCCTTATCCTTAGACCTCTTAGACGAAAATGTACATATTTTACCTATATTTTAACCAAATTGAATTATTCTGTAATGTCTGTGTGTCTACTGTATTTTAACTGATTGACAGTTCTGGACAAAGAAAAACCCAGTTTTTGAACAGAGATAGCTACAAATAAACCATATTGCCTTGACTGTATCAAGTTTTCATGTAACTTTAGAAGGTTTAGCTGCAGAGATCACCTTTCCATGTCACAGTATAATTCAGTAGGCAATGTACCACTCTGTACACCATTTTTTTTACTCTTTCAATTACAGACTAAAGCAATAACAAATGTGAACTAACTCTTTGAGTTGTGGCCATTTGCCTGAGACCACCAATTCATTTTACAAAGTCTGCTGAACAGCAATCAAATAATAATGGCTTTTAAGTAAGTAGTTAATGATGCAGGGGTTTAGAGGACCCATACCTGATTAAGTGTGCAGGGTGGATGGCGTGCAGCTAATGTAATGTAAAGACAGAGTAAGCAGAACAAGGATAAATAGCTTAGTTGCCACATTCTCTGCACATTGAATGGGAAATGCAATTGGCATGTAGAGGCCCTCTTTCTAACAACCAGTTAAAGCTCCATATTATGGTTTATGTAGGATGAACTAGACCCTTTATTAAATAATTTGATGTACTGGGGTAGGATCCAGCTAGGAGGTGAGTTATTCAAATAAATCATGCCACAAAGTAACACGGAGGAAATTAAATATTTTTAATATTTATATATAATGCTAGGATTGGGGTTGCATATGACGAATATCACCTGAATGATTAATTTTTCAATCTGTGAATTTTTTCAATATTTTTTATGATTTATGCTATGCTTTAAATTATGTTAGACTGTGTGAAGCATAAGAAAGTCGGCTACACAGCAGTATGGCTCAAGTCCTCCTTTTGAAGTCCGACCCATTACAGTTAGTTTAAGAGAAATATATGAGCATCAATTGATAGAAAGTTATTTTATAGAACTTGTTCATCTTAAGATCTTAATTGCTTATCAATGCAAACAATAATGCATATTTTTTCATCAAATATTTTACTCTCACCCAGGTAAATCTGTCAGCTGTAATGTCCAGGCATAACCAGTATAAATTATCATTAGCTGTATTCTTCTTCTGCTGAAGACTCCTGGAATAATGAGTACATATATTTTTTATGCTTCCACTTTTACATTTATTTTGGCCTTTTAAAAATGGGATACCTGTTCTCTAGTCCAGTTCCCAAATATTGTCTCATTCTTAAAATGCATGTATCATTATCTGGGGTTGTTTCTTTCCTGCTATTGCTCAGGTTTCTGGGATTAGACAAAACCATAATTTCTACTGAACCAGTTTAATCAGAAATCTGAAAAGAAAGTGAAGACCGCAAAAAGGTTCTCTTTTAAAGTGAGGAATTCTTCTAACTATCTTTTTCAAAATATAATGTAAGAAGTAAAGTGCAGAGACAATCCATTCAAAACTGATTTTGAAAGGGCATATACTTTTTACTAAAATGGAAAAGAAAACCCCACAGACAGTAAATAAACACAAAAGAAACTCCATTATTAAATGAAATGAAACAAAGCCTTTCATTTCAGTAACTGAGAAAGCAATGAGAGGTAAGCACTAACCCTAGTCTCAGAAGAGTTCAAACACTCAGCATAAATTAAACCTACCTAACTCTTAGAGGAATTACTGAGGTCTACCAAGAATTGTTGTTTTAACCTTTCTTTTTCTGATTGCTCTGCTCTTGTGTGTAGTTAAACATTTGCTTCAAAGAAGCTGGTCTGAGTCACTGCAGCTTTCAAGTGATCACAGATTCCAAAGGAAAGAAGCTCTGTAACATTAGAGTCTGGGGCTCTGGTGTGCAGTGAAGTGGGGAACAAGATGTGCAGCAGTCCCACTTAAAAAAGGAAGAGATTTCAGTCTGAGAAAAATACAAACATACAGCATTTGAAAGAAGTAGCCTAAAGAGTTCAGGATCTAATTCATTTTTTATTGCAATCAAACCTACAATATCTCTTCTTATATAGCAACATATATGAACTTGGTCATACTCTTCAAGACTATGAAAACCTCCACACATTCAAAGTGTTTTGATGGTCACAGGAAAGGATCAAGTGATTTTAAACACAACCGGATTTAGCCGCAAAATACTTGAAATTATTGAATGTATCATCACATCCTTCTCCCACCCCGGGTATTTTTCTCTCTATTTTTTAGGTATTCAATTATCAGTGGATGCCAACAAATACTACCACATTGAATTTTGTTTAAAAAGATATTGTTCAAATGATGAATGGGTCATCACAGGGCTCTTGTTTTAAAGTAGTAAGCACTTCTCTTTACAGCAGATAAAGAAAATGGATACACATTACTAAAAACAAACAAACAAACCCCAATTTCCATGTAAATTATGCAAGAAAATATAAACGCATGAAAAAGATTCTCTATTTTCACAATGAACAAATAGAGACGTGGGGGTAGCATCCTTTCCCACTGTATGAAATCACTTAGCAAATCCATATTTTGCCCTATTGACGAGCACAACAAAACAAAATTTAAGTTTTTATGCTCTTGAGAGTATCAAAGAAATCTGACATCCAGAAAGATAAAGAAACACATCAGCATTTTACCAAGCCTGCAGAAAGCTGAACAGATGTCACAGCAGCCAGCGGCAGAACCAATCAAGGAGTCAAAGAGAGGAATATACCAAGGGAACAGACCTAGGCCCAGATGCCAATACTAGAAGAATTCATCCTTAACATCTGGTTGTACCAACCATTCCCCATATGTGAGTGTATGTATTGGCTTTGAGCCTAGTACATACAGAGAAAAAAATAAAAGAACTAGAATACTTTCAACACTGCCAGGAATAAGCAAAAAATATGCCAAGTTTATGCTGAAATTCTGTGAATATGACAGTTGTTTTTCTATTTGTAAATGCACAATGTGTCCCTGCTGTACTTGTGTATGTGTATAATTTAGGCTGCAAAATAGGTTCCAAGTTGTTTAAAAAAAAAAATTACCTAAACATCTTTCTGAAATTGACCCAGTCTGTTAATGTCTTCTAGCCCTCCCCACAAAAAAACCCCAAAAAAAACCCCAAAAAACAAAACAAAACAAAACAAAAAAAACCCCAATTCATAAAAAAAAATCAACACCAGAAAAAATCAAACAACTGAAAACTAGCAAAGTCCCCACAAAACCCAAAACCAACACCCCTCAAACCCCAAAAAACCCAACAAAAATACAACAACAAAACAATAACCAAGGTAACCTTAGATAAATTGGAGCTTTCTGGATGTTTCAGTCATTGTAATTATGTTTGACATGCCAATAACTTACACCTCCTCTCACCAACCACAAGCAACAGAAATTAATAACCTTTAAAGAAATTGAATAGAAATAACAATAAACAAAAAAGCATCAGGGACCTAGATACTGCAGAGTATGAAACCAAGAATTCCATCTTTACTTTCTAAGTTTTTACTTAAATATTTTGCATAATTGTAAGTAAAATTGCATAACAGTTTATATAAAAAGAAAAAATCCCCACTAAAAACCAAAAGCCTTGCATACATAGCTACAAATTAAGTAAACTGGTGTTTTGTCACTGGAAAACCTAAACACTTAAAATCACATAATTTGGGACATATGAACTGCCAATAATTAGATAAAAAATCATCCAGGTCATGAAAAAATGCCAGCTTGGAGCTTTCATTTAGACCTGGTTATCAAAGCAGGTTGTTGTTGTTTTGTTTTTGGTTTTTTGTTTTTTTAATACATATGGATATTTTTGTCTTCAATAATAGGTGGTTTTGACAAGCAATCTGAGAACGGGCCACCAGAATGGGCTTGCAGAAAAGACTGCAGAGAAAGTCTTCAAGACTGGACAGATGAAAACTAAAACACTAAAACTATTGTGAAATAGATAATTTGACAAACTTTGCTATACAACAGTCAGCCAAGGAGCCTCTTTTAACCAGCTACCAAATAGCCTCACAACTGTTGACTGAAGTTATTCTGGATATCACTTATTTATAAAGAATAATGAAGCTATCTTATTATGTCTTATAACCATGCCGAAGACATGTCAAGGATCAGATTCTAATTCTAAGTCTACAGATACAATGAACAAGGATTTTACAGCAAGGATTTTACAGCAAAACTGTTAGTGCTAAGGCTCAGAAATCTGCTTTACCATAGGCATTGTTTCATTCAAAATCTTATTGTGGTAAAAAGGGGTAATATTCTGTATATGACAACAGAAATTTATAGCTTGTCTAGTTAATGTTTTTAACCATCTAAAAGTCCACCTAATTAATAAAAAAAACTTTCAGTAGTAATAGTACTAATAGCAATAATAGAGTTTAAACTGCCTCTATTCTGTGGTGCAATGCTCACTCTTTTGATGTCCCCCTGGATCCCAGGCTTGATGGACAGAATTTTTTTCAAGGCTTATAGTGGATAAGTTGTATCTTGACATCATAGCTGGAAGCAAGGTTCCTTAATTCACAGAGCCCGGGGCCACTTGGAGCAATTTTATAGAGCTTTTTATTTTTGCTTTTTCCCAGCGTGTCCCATTTTAAGCTGGAAAATTGCATGCAGCCTAATGCAAAGTGTGTGGGTTACTCTGTGACAGTTTAGCCCCTTCAAAGCACAGCACTCCCAAAGCTCCATCTACATCGGGGCAGGGATTAATTGACTGAGCTCTGGGACTTCTGCAACAAGCTACAGCTGGCCCAGGCCAAGGCAAGCCTTGCCCTATTAACTGCTGCAGTGTGCAGGGCATTGGAGCCCTGAGCAGGTGAATTCGTACTCTGCAATGCGGAGGATCAAGGATCGCAAGGGACAGCGAGATACAGGTGGGGAGTGATGGCAACTCGGAGGTTTACCTCAATGTGCATTCCTGGTTTGGACTAAAATGCTGATGCAGAGCCATTCTAAGTGGGTTGGGAGTTTGTGCAATTTGAAAAGTGGTTTTGGCACTCAGAGTTCAGTTGTCTAAATGCGTAGGTCACTTCTGAAAAATACTAAAATGTATCTTGGAATTCTTATCGCAAGCCTCTATTTCCTCACCTGCCTGTCAGACTACACCCTCTGCACAATTTTTAGAATGTTGTCCCAAAGGCATTACTTTTCACTGGCAGACCCAAGGTATTTGCAACTCTCAAGCTGCAAACCCTGGCTGAACTACAAAATGCTATTGCTTAGCTGAGCTTTTGTAATTTTTTAATAGCTTTTATGGCTGTAGGCTGATATCTGCTCTCAAGCGTTTCTGAAGCAGAAAGAGAGAATCTAAGGGCCAGAAACATGCACATCACCTCTTCCCCTCCTCATAATGAGATGAGAAAGAGATTGAATCTTCAGTTATCTCATGCATGGGCAGCAAAAAAAAGGAAAAGCTATATGCCTGCTACAATCACCAGTCCACATATCCTTTGGGAACCTTTTGCAACACTATTCTAGCAGTCAACATAAACTCATATCAGTTTAGAGAATGAAATAATACACAGAGTTTGGATTATTATTGTATTTACTATCAATATGAATGTGAGGTACTATGGTAATTGCAGTGTTCACTACTGTACTACTTTTAAAAATTAGTTTAAGCTGCTATATCTCATCCATCATGTGCCAAACACTGTAATCTGCATCAAAATTGTATTAAGCTCCATTACAAAGACTCTAGGTAAAATGAATTGAAAACATCTCTAAAGCAGCAGACTGTCATTGGTGTTTTTAGCAATTTGTGATAAATAACAAATAATTTCAAGAATGAAAATTAAATTTCTTTTCAGTTATGTATATCAGTATTACTCATAACAATACATTCCTTGTACTAGGTATATTTGTTGTAATTAGGGACAACACTGATTGTGTATTCCTTTACATTTTTTATTTGGTTGGTGTTTTTCTCATCTGATGCAGACAAACACTTAGGACTCTAATTTCAGGACCAACAATTGTAAAGGCAGTGCATTTCAGAAATTACCTTATTGGACTGAACCCGAGAATAATTTTTATTTTTAATTCTCTCACTATATTCTGGGTGTAAGATAATAGAAGTTATTTTTCACTTTTTACCTTACCTGCACTTTTTTCACTCGGTCCATTAAGTTCAGAGTCCTTTAGGACACAGACATTTTATGTATGTTTAGAAAGCTGCAAGCACAATCTAAAGTCTATATTCTACCTTGTAGACAAATGTTCAACTTCTTTTAATTCAGTTCACACTATGTGCTGCCTGGTGTTCTTTTATAGTTATCTTCTGATTTCGAGATCCATCACCTCCCTTCAGCCAAATGACACCAAAAGTTATGTTCTTCCTGTCAGTCAAGATTTCATATATATTTGCTTTAAAAAATCCTTTGAACCTCACATGCCTTGAAAAAGAAGCTTTTGGCCATCATCGATGTCTAACTCTAAGGCCTCTTTCAGGATCTTTATTATCCAACAGCAGCTGTTTTTGCTTATCTAAGTGCACTACAAGTTAAGGAATTATCTATCTTTCTTCTTAAATAATTTAAAATGTTTTGAAACACTTATGAACAGAAAAAGAAGTTCACTTTTATCTCTAATTGAAAAGAGAAAAATGAATATCTATTAACTCAATTTTTGTTCTCTTAGACTGTATTAATTCATAACCCATAAAACTCTCTCTTGGCCAGGGCAGCAACATTTTAATCATATGGTATTTTGACACTCTAGACATGCAATGTAAAATTATAAAAATTTCCAGTGATAAGTCCCTTAAGTAACTAGTTTCATTATCCACTTTAGCTCTAAGAGATAAAAAAACATTTAACTAACACAGAAAAGTTGGACTCTAGGTTTTAGTGGTTTCATTTAAGCTGCTGCTCAAGCTAAGAAGTAATTTTCCTTATTATCACTTGCTTTCAAAGAATTGAAAAGTGTCAAAGCATGAAATTTAATCATAAAGCACCCAGTGCTCCTTTTCTTTAGAAATAGTTATTTTTCCTTCAAGGATTTCTGTTATCATCTTTTCCTTTCTGTGTCAAACATTCACTTTTTTTTTTTTTTCTTTATACCATTTTAATAACATCAAATCTTAAACTAAGTAAAACTGCATCTCAACAGAGATTACATAAAAGGTACAAAAGAAGAAATTTAGTGTCTCTGGAAAGTGTTAAGGATGGATTTCTTGTTATCTTATTTCTGATATCTTAGAGTTTTTTGTGGGGTCATTTTCTGTCTTCCAAATCTTACAAAATTGTAAAAGGAGTCCAAGAGTAAACAAAACAACCAACAGAAAAATCAAGGAAAGAATTTCCCTGATATGGGACATGGGAAGAAAAGATTTTGATTGGGAAATTTTAGGAGAATAAAATACTGCTAAATAAAACTATTTGAATAGCAGAAGAAGCAAGACTTTCCCAGAGAGTCTGAATGATATATAAATGATCCAAAAAAATTCATGAAAAAAATGTTTGCACCACATCCACTATGGAAGAACAAAAGAAAAGAAGTTCACATATCAGAGAGAAGAATCAGAGACTTATAGGAGAATATCAGCAGAAGACATTTCTAATAATTAAGTGGATGAATACCATTCAACCTGCCTCATTCTGTTTATTACCATTTGTTCACAGTTTGGGAACAACAGGTATTATAGACCTATGAATTCTGTAGAAACTTAACTAGGAAACTCTTCATAGGAATGAGAAAGTTACAAAAGCCAACATCCAGCTTCTCTTCAACTAAAATGATAACAAGGACTCTAGGGAAATGCAGCAAATCACAAACAAGCAATTTTAGTTTCTCTACCTTGAAAATAATACAGCCCAGAACAGAATAAGTGGAGATGATGGTAAATAGAATAATTATAGTCAGCAAAGTTTGTAGAAAGAAATGTATTAAAAAGAATTTGAGTTTTTGAAGAAATATATAAACAAGAGTAATTCACAATGTAAATGTGATTATATTTAAAAATGTCTTGACAGTCCTTCTTGAAAGGAATGGACAAGGTAGTAACTTCAGGAGGGTGTCCCAGACAAGACACAATAGATGACAATCCCTGTATCTACAGGCTGGAGCCTGTCTAATCAGCAGAGTCCTTGCTGTGCTTGTGACAAAGAAGGGTAATATTTGAGGGGTAAAGGTCAAAATTCTGAGAGGTCACGTCTGCTACAAACTCTCCTGCTGCAAATCCTAATCCCAGCCGTGTGGAAGACAAGTGAGAACCCCACAAACATTACTGATAGTCAAAGTGAATAGATATTAAATACTAGTGGATCTGGGTAAGGGCTATTGGGATGGTGATTGAGATGGTGATCTGCATAACAGCCAATGAGACAGAGCAGTATTTAGACTGCTTGACTAGCTCACAAGCTCGGTCATGTTCTTGCTCCCTCACTAGCCCACAGCATTACAATTCCCAGCACAAAAGTCCCTAGTGGTCTGGGAAGGTTGGACACAATGTTTTATCGTCCATGATGTGCTGCTACTCACACTTGCCACTCTTGGGCATCACTAGCAAAGTTCTTTCCCTGGGCATTCTCTGTGTGTCATTTCCAAACAGCTCTCTGATCTCTGGGTTCTTCTCCCATTTTTCAGATCTTTTCTTCAGCCAGGACTGTAATCTTCTCTTCAGTGTCTCTTCTTTTCTCCAAAATCCTTTCGCTGGAGAAAGCAAGTTTCAGCACTGCTTCCTTTCTGTGAATCACATTCTCTGGCCTCTCCATTCTAAGCAGTGCATTTGCAGAAAGAATATGGAATCAGACTATCAGTAGCTGCTTCTGTCCCGCGTGTTTGTTTTTATTAAGAGGAGGATTCGGGACATGGCTGTGCTGTTTAATTGTTGCAAAATGTACAACCAACCTGCATGCACTGATGTTGGCAAGTGGGAGTCTTGTGTTTGAGAGTTCAGGTGCCCAGTTCGGGACATTCAACCCTCTACTCACCACTCACCACCCCTGCCCACCCCCAGCTATCTGTAGGCTATTAACATACACAGTCCAATACTCCCTAAAATCAGTAAAATGGAGCACCTTCTAGTGGTGTCTGTAGCTATCCATTTGTTATTAAAGGGGTCCAAATATTAGATGACTAAATGACTGAGGGCACTTTGCAATATTTTTTCACTAAATATGAAACCATGTACAGTGTAGGTTGAAAAAGTAATTAGAATTCACATTACTAAACACCCTTTTTAATGATTATATAATTTCCTAATTTGTCACACTTAATTTTGAAAATATCATTATTTCTTTCTGTTTTTTAGATCTGATTTTATGTTAAGATTTTTTTAATAACAAGATCAAAAGAGTGCATGACATATGAGATTCAAATTCTAGGATTTTCTTTGGTGCGATGATTCTTGATTGCTACTTAGAGCTGTACGAATATGGTTGCAGTTAACTTTCAAATGGTTCCACAAATACAATTATTGATAAAATATTTATGTTTTAGAAAGTCTAAGTCCATATCTTTTACATATTCTATAAATATTTATGTTCTCATTTTAATAAAATGCTTGACAACAATTAATATATTTGTGTAGGAAGTGGAAGATAATATGACTGGAAAAAACTCCTCAAATCTCTTTTTATGCAGTTGCTCTTCCCACACATTTATACTGATTAATATAACAAAGGAATTCCTTCTGAAGTATCTATTGAAAATAATTCCTAGAAATACGTTCTTTGTGTCATTTATGCTATGGTTATGTCTCTGCCCTCAAGACTTATATGTGCTTACTTTTGTACAAACATAAAAGGAATGAATGTCACTATCTCAGTAGTTTGTAATTGTATAATTCTAACACAAATGACAGGAGGAGAGGGATCTCAGCAAACTTTCTAGATTACCTATGGCATAATTAGTTTCATTTTGATACATACATTACAAAGTGAAATAATCCCATCTCAGGGATCCCATCCCAAGAGTTGGATTGCAGACATCTAGATGTAGATATCTGTCTACATTCATTTATGGTCTTTAAAAGTAAATAAAAATTTAGGCTGGTGGAGTTTCAAAAACTTTACTGGATTTGAGAAGTGGATTCTAAACTCTTTGTGTGTGTATATGTCTTTGGACCCCATTTCTATACTCATGGCAACATATCACATCTTTTCTTCTCCTCAGTCACCTCTCTACTTAGCAATGCAAAGTAATCCCAAATCTGGCCAAGCACTTTAGGACGCCAGTATAACCAAAGTAGTCAGTATAAAGAAACCAGTGAAATTCATTCCTCAGAATCTCCTGTATATGACGAGCCAGGATGTTCTATGACAGTTTACTATAACTTCTCCCAGTAGTTCTGAGATAAGATATTATGGGAATGTCAGAATCATCAGTATATAAAAGGGTCTTGTAAGAAAGACACATCATTTTTACCAGAGCCTGTAGGGACAACAACAAGGGACAATGGTTTTAATCCATTGAAAGAGAGTAGACTTAGATTACAAAAAAGTAAAAAAAAATTATGATCTTTAAAGGCCCCTTCAAATTCAAACCATTCCGTATTTCTATATTTTTTCTTGTTTTTAGTTTCAAAAACTCTAGCTTTCATCACCTATTGAGACTAACTTTATGCTGATACTTATATAGTTTGTCTTTTTAAAAGAAATCAAGTATTTGCTGCTCTCATAATGAAGATAAATGACTACGTGACCTAATGATCTTATTTCTTAAGCTTGCCGGTATTTTTCTAAAAGAATATCATTAATATTTATGTAGCACAATACTTAAATTGAAGTCAAACAAATACTTTTTTTTTAATCTGGAGGAATAAATTTAAATTTTAAATTCCACAAGAAGCCTTCCTCAAACTGTTCCTACTACTTTAAAGATTGTATGTGATTGACACAGTTATTGTAATGCTAAATTTTTGCAAACTGCTAATTTATGTGTCTTAGTCACACACTTTGTAACTTACCTTTGGTGCTGTTAGATAAGATAAAGTAAGATTGATCTGCCTTTTTCATATAAAGAACTTCACAGCCTTCATGCAGTTTGAAAGCATATGGATTTATTCCCCTTCTTCCTTTAACGGTCTAGTTATTTATGATTTTTTTCTGACCAACAGTCTGATATATTAATGGTATGTACATTTATTTAAAAGAAATCCAAAATAGTTTTTTTTTGGAAATGCACTAAGTTCCTTTGGAAATTATAATACCGGTAGAAGAACAGGGGGAAGGGAAAGGGAAGTACTAGTTTGGAAATGTACTTCCTGTAGAAAGGAAGATGCACTTGCTGTGACTATCCTCCATGGACACCAGTTATTTTTTGTTCTGGTTTTATATCTCCATAACATACAGAGGCCATTTCTAATAATAAATTTCTCTTACATGTGATAGTGGAAAATACAGCTGTGTAAAATATGTGCTATTAGTCATCGGGGAATCATAGCCTTTTTACTGGAGTAAATTTAGAAGAGAATTTTCATGAAGACTTTGAGATTTAATTGACAATTACAAAAAATATTATTAAAATGACATTTGAAGAATCAGTGATTTCCTTTTCATTTTATAGACTGTGTATTTACAAAAATTAGGCTGAACTATTCTGCACTTGGATTGCCTATTCCCACGCTCTCTTTTCTCTCTGTCTGGCTTTATTCTTGTCTTGACATATTGAAAGTCACAAGGATGAGTTATTACTCAGTGAAGTGACAGAAAGTCTTAAACTCTACTTTCTGGTAATAGCATCCATGAGGCAGAGAAATCTAATGGAAGAAAGTAAAACACATATGCCAGTTCCCCAGAAACATAAATTTTACATGTAAAAAAGGTGGTAAGCTTCCTAAGCTTGTGAGCCTTCCTTCTGACACACTGGAGATCAGTTTAACTTGACACTGATTTTTTTTTAGTAAACCTCATTTAAAAAAAGGGAGAGTAACAGATATTCTGTATTTAAAGACATTTAAGAAGAGATTAAAAAATATTGTAGAATTTCCCCAAACCCTTCAAAGAAAATAAATAATAATGTTAGCTAAATAAAAGAATATAGATTTTCAGTGAAAGGGACTTAAAGCATCAGACATTAGAAACACGATCTTTCATATATATGGTCGATAAAAGTCTGCATAACAAACAAAAACCTCTCTAAGGAAATAATATTTTTTCTTTCCTGAGGCCCCAATAGACAACAAGCTAGGTATGAAGATGAAGATGTATTGTTGAGGCAAATTCCACTGAGGGGAAACATAAATAAACTCTGTAAGACTGTCAGATTCGGAGAAGCCTTTCAGGCTGGAGGCAACACAAACATGATGAGTACGACGTCATAGTGCCAGATGTTATATAACAAGAATTTTAAAATAAAATCATATCCTAAATTCCATTTGTGTTTATTTTCTTTATCTTTGCTTTATTTTTACAATTTGTGACTAGCTGGGCTCATAGAATTGAAATAGTAGGGAATGATTTGCATATTAGTGAAATGAAGAGTTACTCAAGTACCTTGGGTAAACAACACATTAAGTATACCAGTGAGCATGAATATTCTTTCATATGCATACTGCATTTACATTTACTTCAGCAGAATATTTAAGAATGTCAGTCTAAAACATATATTCCACTCATGAAAAGTGTTTGCAATCTTCCAACACAAAATGCTTACAATAAATTTTCATAAATAAAAGCAAGGCAAAAATAAAATAGATTTTGGTTTAGTCAGCTAAAATGCAAGAAAAAAAAGAAGTTTTGTTTTTCTTAATCCAATATTACTGCTGTTTTTTTTCCTCTCCTTAGACTGAGAGGAAGAGTAATGGACTATTAGATACTATTCACAGCCATATTTTTTTTCAAATTTAAATTAATCTCAAGTTCAGGAGTAAAATTGCTAATATTCAAATAAACTAGGAAGAAAGAATTAGCTTATATATAGTGATTAGAGCACATTTCTGTCACCTGAGATTTAAAAGCCTACTTATAAATCTGCAGTCTTCTGCTTTAGGCCACAGAGTTGAAATTTGGCCCATCAAATTTCATCATCAAAATACTGTGATGCTTGGTATCTGGCAGTAAAATTTGAAACACTAATCACTAGCTGATCTTAATGCATTATATCTCTGTGACATATCCAAAACATTTAATCTGAACTCTTCTATTATGATCCGATTTTTAAACACTCTTACAAGACCCTATCTTCTCAGTACTATCCAATCACATGAATAATTGCAGTATATTAGGTTTTGGATAGTTTCTTTCATAACTTCACTTTAAATTGATTCTATTATTTGCCAGGAATAAAAGGAGCAAACAAAGTCCTAATCATTGTCTCACAAAATAAGGACATTCAGTTAGGGTTTCATTATTTAGTGGTGTTTAATGTCACTAACATCACTGAATATAAACATTTCCTTTCAGGTTGGAAGAGAGATACTCCTGCAGCAGGACTCCTTTAAGGCACTCTATCCATACACATGCACATGTATGTACTGAGAACTATTGTAGAAACTTAAACAAGAGAAGCACTGGCATTAGATAGCAATGGATCTTTTTTTTGGAGCTTGAATAGATCCAGTCTCCTACAATTCATTTGGAAGGAAAGGTACAATCAGAGGAACTCTATACTTGAAACCTAGCTAGGGTTTCCTACCTTCCAAATCTGCAGTGTCTACAAAAGTGAAAGACTTTTAAGTTGTTCACCCCAGGTAATGTCTGTGTCACTTCAACATTTAAGTTGAAAATGAGAAAAAATGTTTTCTTAGTTCAGGAAGACTGAACTTCCAGAGAAATAAAGACTCCCAGCATCAGAGCTGATATTCCACACAGTATATTTCTCAAGGAAAAAAAAACCCTAAAAACGTCAAACAAACATCTACCCCATTAGATTTTTGATAGTGATCATGGAAAGTGTTCATACTGCACAAATTCTCTTCCAAGTAGACTCCTTCTCTTCAGTGTCATATTGTAAGTGAACACAAAAATAATACTGTAAAGTTTCAAGGATTGTGAGGAAAAATAAAGGAAAAAAACCCTCAAACACCTCTGCAACTGATGTTACAGTTCTTCCAGCAACTGCTTTGTTTGTAGTCAAATCTTCTGCCTCTGTGAGTCTGTGGCAAATTCACACCATCCTCTAATAAAAAAGGTCAAAGTTGAAGGTCCTGTCCACCATGACCCCTAGGAAAAGAAACAAGTGAGAATTCATATTAAAATTTCTACACATAAAATGAATAAGTAAGAAGATCTGCTCATTATCCTCTTACTTGTGACATTCCATTGACTTCTGTCTGAGTTTTGCATTCTCTACACATTTTCTACTTTAATTATAACATTATGTATTTGACACCACCTATTTTCTAACATTGAAATAAAAATTAACAACAGGTAAGAAAACACAGGGATTTTTGTTTTAAAAATATTTCCAGAATAACATTTTTATTAGATTGGCAAAAATGATCAGAGGGATGGATCACCACTCCCATGAGGAAGTGGGTTGGGTGGGTTGGGGTTGTTCAACCTAGAGAAGAGAAGGCTCCAGGGAAAGCTGATGGCAGCATTCCTGTACTGAGAGGCAGATTACAAGAAAGATGGGGACAGACTGTTTACCAAGCCCCTTCCCAGTCAGAGAAGGGATAATGGTTTAAACTAAAGGAGGGTCTTTTCCAAGTAGATATAAGGAAGACTTTTTATAAGGAGAGTGGTGAAACACTGAAACAGGCTGCCCACAGAGATAGGGGATGCTTCACCCATGGAACTCTCAAGGACAGGTTAGATGGGGCTCTGAGCAACCTGACCCAGTTGAAGATGTCCTTGTTTATTGCAGGGCTAAATGGCTTTTAAATGTCCCTTCCAAACCAAAGTAGTCTATGATCTTATGTTTTTATGAATTGCTGATCATCTTTAGATATTCCAGCTTTGAAGCTTTTTTAATTAAATTAAAATTTCATTGAAATTTTAGTGAATGCTTGAAATTTTTAAATGTAATTTAATCATAAATACTGCCACTATCCTATTTACCAATCTTAATAGTTATGTCCCCTTTCACCTATGTTTTTCTAAGTACTTGACATAAAATAAGCTTCAAATAGAATAAAAGAGAAGCATGAGAAATACAAGTAAAAATTATTGAGCAGTTAAAAGGCTTTCAGAAAAAAAAAAAAGAGTGTTAATTAAAATAGGATTAGTACTGAAGCATAAAACTGCATTAGAAAAATCTACATCTGAGAACTAAACATGAATTCAAGAATACAATTTTCAGGTGAACTTAGAGATAATCCTCTCCCACATAAACCTAAGCTCAAAATTTAAATAAAGTCATTAAAATACAACTAATATTGTCTTAGTTATTTGCTCCCAAAGGTTTAAGTATGACAAATGTTTTCAGAAGAAATTAAATTGTATTTGGGACAGGGACAGTGAACCTAAATAATAATTTACTTTCTAACAGGGCTTTTTTGCAACTGCAAAGCAAAAAGTCTTTTCCCTCAAACTGAAAGGTGAAAGGTAATGTCAGAGTGAGATGTGAAAATGAAACCCTTAAGTGAGTTCATATGTAGAGTGATATTTGTGTACAGTGGGAAAATATTACAAAATATATGCCAGAAAAATGCACAAAACCTTTAAAATCCTTTCTTAGAATACATTTCCTGATATTTCTTGTTATATGCTTCTGAGGACCATAATTTTAACACACACTGCTAAAGTATATATTAGTCAGCCAGTCTCATATCACTAAACAAATGGCATATATGCCAATATCACTCTTGCTATACTCCTCACTTTTTCTCCTTACATTATTCTCATAATTTATATCCAGTTTGAAGATAATTCTTGTAATATATAAACTTATTTTAGTTATTTGTAGACCTATTTGAATTGCATTTAAATGCATTATATCTAATTATTGTATCTTATAGAATACCCTATACAAAGCTAATAAAAGTAATTTTACAATGTTGTATCTCATACACAAATTTGTTCATGTGTGTGTCTAGTTCCTTTTCCTTTTTTTCCTTTTTTTTTCATTTTATTTTCTTTTTCTTTATATAGGACAGCTAATCTATGTATAATCCCTTCTTTAAATTAAACTCTGGCATTTTGTGACAGGATCATGTTTGGAATTAATGTAAATCTTAGTAAAGGAAAACCAAATAATTACTTCAGTCTTCTGACCCATATTAGTGTTCACACTTTTTAACAAAGATTTAGGTATAAAGACACTGCTACCATTCACTTGGTAAGGATTAATTCACCAAAGATTACAAAAATCAGTGTCAGCAGATTGACATTGTTAAATTTTTAGGATACAATTCTGCTAAGTATTTAAAGGTAGTGTTCCCTACATATCTGCCATCTTGAAGATAAATTTAATGAAGTTAGAAATTAATATGTGAGTCATAAAATGCATGTACATGTTACAAGGATCTTGACTCAATTATCTGCAATATTTAGTAATATGAAGACGTTGAAAGTAGATGATACTGTCTTGAATTTTGAAGTTTAATTTATGAGGAAAAACATTGTCAATGTATTATGGCTGTATTATAAGAGGCTTTGTCTTTAGTATGTAACAAACTTATCAAATGCATGAAACCATGTTGGGTTTGGCACCTTTTTCAGGTAGGAAAAGAAAAATGCATTTCCTGAGGACACTTTGAAATTTTAGATTATCAACAATTTTGGTAGGGTTCTGTCTAGAATACAAAGTTCTGTTTCATCCTAACAAAGAACTATGGGAAAACAAATACAGACTTCAAAGGATGGGATGGGTCCGGAATTAGAATACTTAAATCTCAGAAACATAAATTTAAAGTGTGCTTTTTTGCTGACTTCTAGAGATTACAGATTATCTGACATTAAAAAATAAAATTATTCTGGATAGGTTAAAAATAAATAAATAAGGATTTGGTTTCATTCCATCCATATATTTTTCTCCATTTGAAGGAAAAGAAAATAAGATAATAACTCATTAACATGTTCTTAAATATTAACATGAAGGAAACATCATCGTTTCTCTCATAAAAATCTATGTCAGGTAGGTAGTGAACTACAGTTGGATCATCCTCTTTGTAAATTAACTTGTTTGTTGCCTACATCTTTTTTCCCCCCTTAAAACACTTACACACAGATATATGTATTTATGATATTATGCCACCATATGGATGTGGAATCATAAACCTTTAGCCTTTTTGGGCAAGAAATTGGTTAAAGCTTCAAATTACTTAAATAAAATATTTTCATTGCATCATAGCTCATACAATCCTGATGGTGAATTTTACACTTGTCCTTTCAAACCAGTCTGTTAATGCATTTTTCCACAGTTTTAAGGATCCTCTGGGTGGCTGGCTCTACCCTTCCATGTGTTGACTCACAATCTGCAGCTGTGTACCTGCAAGCTTGATGCCAGTGCACTCCATTTCCTCTTGCAGGTGTTCCACAGTAACATTAATGAGGACAGATACCAACATAAAGCCCTTTGTTGTTCCACTTGATTTGAAGATCATTATTATCCTATTTCTGTTCCTACTCTGCTTTAAACATTTCATGTAAATTACACTTGTTTTACTCTTAACCTTTTGGCAAACTGAATTATTTGCTTGGGAAAAATTAATTGGGAAAACATGTAGATGCATAGACGCACAGTAATAAACATTTTTTTCTTATTTAAACATGTGAGCTTCCTTCTGTTGTGATATTGTAGCCACAGAACCCCATAGCAGAAATGTTTATGGTAGGCAATGAGCTTCTGAAAATGCAAAATATATACATAATTATCCGAATAATTCTGTTTCCTATCTAGATTCAAATTTGTAACTGTTTTGGGGAAAAAATATGGAAAAATCCCCCTATGTTTTCTCCTTCCTTGCAACTTCTCCATATTTATTAAATGCAATCATCATTTTTGTGTTATTTTCTGTGGTTCAAATAGCAGAATTGTTAAGTGTGCTTATTTTTAAACTGAATTGCAAAGAAATAAATTGTTTAGTTTCCTCGTTTTTAAACAATTTTCAACAATTCTTGTTGAATATTGTGTACATGTTTATATGTATATATAAATACAAATGTATATAAGAATGCATGTGTTCAGACTAAACACACATCGCATAATTTGCTTTAGACACCATAATGAGATGTAATCCATTTTTATATTGAATTTCCCTGTAATTGCACTGCTGTAATTGGAGGCAATAAAATAAAACCCTGTTGTGGTGCAGATGTTACCTGGTTTTAGGTTTTTATTGTATGCAAATTAAATTGTACAACTCTGGTTTTATCTGAACCACACTTGGACTTCCTCTGTTTTACCTATATTCATTTTACAGGGAATACTCTGTGTGCTCAATTATTCATGACTGTACAAAAATTTTGAGCAAGTAAGTTTATATTTAGGTTTTTTGAAGGTTGTGGTTCAGATGGCAGCTATGATGTCACTGGGTGCTGCTAGGGCTTATGAATAAATGATTAGGTTAATGAAGATGTATCAAAGTCTCAACATGTTGTTGTTTTTTTTTTTTTTTGGATCAAAGATCACTTTGTATCTTGTTTAACCAGGGCTTCTTGATATAATAAATATCACCCCTATAATAAGTTCTTTTCTTTCCCCTTGCAACTATTTGATCGTAAAAATTTATATTACAGATATCTAAAAATATTTTATAGGCATAGAAGACAAACTGAAATACTTGAAACTTTAAATATATCCAGTAAAAAAAAATTAACAGCTCTGTAAGGAATTTTCTGTTAAACTATTCTGGAGAAAGACCTGGATGTCCTGGTGGACAGCAAGCCGTCCATGAGCCAGCATTACCCTTGTGGACAATGTCAATGGTATCCCAGGCTGCCCAGGGAATAGCATGGCCAGCAGGTCAAGGGAGATGATCCTGCCCCTCTGCTCATTGCTGGTGAGTGCTGTGTCCAGTTCTGGGCTTTTCAGTACTCTTGAAGAGAGACATGGAGCTCCTGGAACAGGTCCAGTGGTTGTCCAGGAACAAATGATTAGGGAACTGGAGCACCCAATTTACAAGAAAAAGCTGAGGGAGCTGAGCTTGTCTAGCCTTGGGAAGAGACAACCTCTTGAGAGGAGACCTCAGCAATGTGTATGAGTATCTGAAAGGAGGGAGCCAGACTCTTCTTGGTGATGCCAAGCAACATGGCAAGAAGCAACAAGCAGAAACTGGAACACAGGAAGTTCCCTTTGATCTTGAGGAAGAACTTTACTGTGTGTGTGACCTAGCACTGGAACAGATGGTCCAGATGCAAACCTGTGCCAGGTGCTGTAGGATGACCCTGCTTGAGCAGGCTCGTTGGACCAGATAGACCCCAGTGGTTCCTTCCAATCTTACCCATTTTGTGATTTTGTGATTCTGTGATTAGACAAAATTTAACATCTTGTTAGTTCTAGCAATGGTCCATCTAGGTGAATTACAGATTGACTAGTAAAGAATACAACGACACAGGAAACATAGAATCATGCCCTTCTAGTGCTTATCATTAAGAGGAGAAGTTAATTTGGAACAATGATGGCACTAAAAATTTTAAACTATAACTTTTGGTTAACAGATAAGTGAGGAATCCTCTTGAGTTCAAAGAGTTTAGGTAAACTGTTTTACTACAATAAATCCAGATATGTTTTAATGTGATTTTATATATATACCTTTATTTCATATATATATACTCTGTATTTTGTGGGGTTTATTATTTTTAATTGAAGTAATTTAATTATTTATAGTTACAGAGTATATAATTATATTCAACTAGATAAGTATTTTGAATTTTGAGTATTTTCAAAGCCACTTTGATGAGGTAACAACTTTAGTCAGGTATTCTGTTAGGTGAATAATTGCTATGTTCAGAAAGTTCAAATTTCTGTTCTTGAGGTGTCTGA
Source organism: Cisticola juncidis (assembly GCA_013400215.1). Lineage (NCBI taxonomy): Eukaryota > Metazoa > Chordata > Aves > Passeriformes > Cisticolidae > Cisticola > Cisticola juncidis. The sequence continues at coordinate 116,846 of VXBR01009085.1, forward strand.
AATTGCTCTTGTGATCAAAAGAATATTTGTGGCAAAACATCTATCACCACAGAGTTATTAGGAATAGTTCCAGTAGGAGGGAAAGTGGGATCCATTTTGACTCATGCTGACTGCAGAATTTAGTTGTCTGAAATAATCAGCATGAAAGTACAAGGGATGCTTTACCCTTCATGACTGCATTACAAACTTCAGTTCTGTAGGGTTATCCTTTCTTCAATATTATTTCTGTTCTATCTGTTCTTGATATGCCAAGGAAGTCATAAGAAACCAAATTACTTAGATTAAAGCAAGCATTCAAATCCTTATTTCTTACCTCAAAGTTTTGATGTTTTATTGCTACTGAATTATAATATATTCTTGTTCATTATAAACTACCAGTATTGAAATATATCATGTGAAATGGAACAGTGGGTAGGAAAAAGTAATATTTTTCCTCCTCTCAGATCTTGATTCTTGCTGTTTTGAAATGCCTGACTACATGAACTCAACAGGAAAGATATTTTATGTAGAAAATAATTTTGTTAGCTAAGGAATCATGAACAGACAAAAATTGCTGTTGCACATTAGGTTAGGAGAAGGCATTACTAATCTAAGGACAACAACACAAAAAAGTCCCAGGTGCTTATCAGCAAATTCAATTACACTGACAAAAAATGGCTTATAAATGCAAAGCTAAGAAGGTGTTCATATCACTCAGGTGTTTTTTTTTTTTTTTCACTGTTGCCTTTTCATGGATCTTTACCAGAATTTGATGAGATAGGAGTAAAATGAAACATCAAGTATTCATAGGGAGACCACATATATTAAAAATAATGAAATTGCTCTGTATATAGTAGCTTACCCAGCAGATTGTCACAGCATGCACCCTCATTAGGATGTCTGCTTGAAGCTTAGATTCCTGGCATAAGGAAAAATGGAATATGCAGGTGAGGGAGGCAAGACAAAGGTATTTATCATTTACAAAACAGTTTTTCAAAGAACTGTGAAGTCTATAGATCTTTTGTAATATATTTGTACTGGCAGTCATTTTAGGCTGTTTTCAGACGCAATTTATGAATCTTCTTTAAACTAACCATTGATTTTCACCCTGTGTTAACAGAAATTTGAGGTTTGTGAATAGCAGAAAAAAGCAAGGAAAGTTGGACATTTCAAGAATTGTTGTTATATCAATTTGTATGCATTTGAATGAATTTCTAGCCTGCTGGGGCAACAGTGGTTTTTGGTATAATTTACTTTTTGTTCCTGGGAAAGCGCGTTTCTAAAACTCTACCAGAATTACGCAGTGCATGGAAAAGAATAAACCTATATAGGGATGAAACTGATAGCTGTGAGAGAAAGGAAGGAAAGGAGAAGGTAGGAAGATAGGAAGAGAGGAGTGAAGGAAGAAGGAGAAAGAGAGAGAGAGAGAGAGAGAGAGAGAGAGAAAAGACAAATAAAGTAGCCTGGTTCTCCTGAATTCCTTCTCAGACTGAAGTCTAAGACACTACAAATTTTGCCTTGCTCAGAACCCATTTTATATCACATGACGCTTCTTTGTTTTGTTTCTACTATTACTCCCAAGAAACCTCTCCCTGAATCCACTGAAAATGTATTGCTGTGTGCAGCCTGATCCTCACCATGGCAAGTGACAGACATCCTGACAGCAGCAGTAGCTTAGAGAACCCATCAAGAACATCAGTGAGAAAAAAGGGGATTAAAAAACAGTGGAAAAAAAAAGTCTGCTGAAACAAGCAAACAAAAAATCCCCCAAAACAATGACAACCGGATGTTAAAAAGAACAAACAAACAAAGAAAAGGCTTTTCCCCCCTTTTTTCTTTTTTTTTTTTTTTTTTTTTCCAGGCAAATTCAATGCAAATGCAAGAATGTCTCTGGACAAATCATTTTAAAGTGTTACCCATCAACATTATTGTAATGTAAACCATCTGTTTTGGATAAGCAGATTTATCTATTTCTGGGAGCTTGTGATTTATTTTGTTTTGAATAGTAAAGTGAATTCCATTTTTTCTTATAGTTTATTCACAATAAATTTATGTTCTGTACTTTTTAAAGGATATGGATGGACACAAGAGAAGAAGGTTCCCTGTTTGTCTTCTCCTATTACTTTCCAGGTCAGGTAGAAGTGCATGCAAACAGCAGAACATTATGCCCTCAATGAAAGTGAAGAAGTATTTTGAGATTGGTACAGAGAGACACATTAGAAATTTATAACAGTTTTACTACTCGAGGAGATCAGAGGAAATAGAGACAAATCCCATCCTGAAGCAAATTTGATTGTACTCCGCACAGTCTATTGAAAATCATAAAGCCAGTAAAAAAGTTGTTTTAGACCAAGACTGGAAGAAAAGATTCCACACATTAGGCAGAGCAAAGACTTGTTAATAAACTCTTTAATCTTCATAACGTCTTATTATCTGGGTCTGAATTTTCTCATTACCATAGTTTGTGTTCAAATAAAAACTGGCATTAGGAGGTTAAAGGTCTTTCTGATGCTTTTGTAGTACATATTTATTACCTTTTTAGTTCAGATCATAGGTTGCCTTTGAATCAAAATCTACCACTTCCACTTCCTATATTTGGTTAACATTATAAATCAGACTTAGAAAACATAATGATGATTACTTTTGGATGAAACATAAGCAAAATAACCTCGCTTGGAGATCTCTTAATAGTCTGTAATATTAATGGCCAGTTGCTCCATGGTATTCACCTAGAATTACACTGTTACAAAAAAACATGTTTAATATGGATAATAGATCATCAAAATCAATTATTTCTCCTCACATATCTGCTCCTATTGGCACATACTGAGTTTAAGAAAGTAATTTAGGAAGAATATTTAAGAAAGGGTGGAGAAACCAAAAGTTCTCAAAATTAGGTTCCCATATTTTTCAAGTCCTTTTATTCAGAAAATCATGTTCAAAAAGAAGGAAAAGAAAGTGTCTGCTAAAACTTCATGTTTCAAAGTCCTATGTCACAGTTGAAATCCTCCCTCAAACACATTTTTAGCCGCAGTACTACATTTGTCACTGAAGTGGTAAATCTTTAATTATGCATTTATGTTTCTATATTCTCTGGGAATGGAATGGCTAAAGTAACTAACTAAATCGTAACATACTGCAGCATGCTTAACCAAATCATCAAATACTTGAATCTGGGTACCTAGATCGATTGTAAAATAATTACACACGCTGTGATTTCATGAACTGTCTTTATGGTTGCACTGTTAAATAGAAAAAGGCAGGGAATGATTTCTGTCCTCAGTTCCCAGTGGCTCTGTGTTGGATTGCTTCGGAGAGACCTAGCTGGAGCTCTCTGAAGCAGAGCCATGGTTTGAACAACCAATTAACTAGAAGTTAATTGGGAATATGTGACTACGTTCATCCTCAATTCTGGCTCCTCAGTACAAAAGAGACATGAACGCACTGGAAGGATTCCAGTAAGAGTCCACAAGAGATGATGAAGGGGATGGACCATATCTCCAGTGAGGAAAGGCTGAGACAACTTTTTAACCTGGAAAATAAAAGGCCCAAGGGAGATCTCAATGTGGCCAAGAAGGCAAATACCAGCCTTACTTCTATGAGAAATAGTGTGACCAGCAGGACCAGGGCAGTGATCGTGCTGGTGAAGCTGTGCTTCAAACCCTGTGTGTAGTTCTTCCCGCCTCACCACAAGGAAGACAGAGAGGTGCTGGAAGGTATCCAGATAAGCTGGTAGCCAGAAGATATCCAGCTGGTGTCTTCTGATATCCAGAAGACCTAAAGCATGCATCTAGTCCTCTTATGAGGAGCAGCTGAAGGAGTGTTCATCCTGGGGAAAAGGAGGCTCAAGGGGGACCTTATGGTGCTCTACAACTGCCTGAAGGGAAGTTGTAACCAGGTTTATCCTTACCAAATAAAAAGCTATAGAACAAGAGGAAATGGCCTCAGGTTGCACCAGGGAAGGTGGGTTAGATACTAGTCAAAATAATTTTGCTGTAAGGGTTGTCAAGTGTTGACATAGGCTGCCAAGAAAAGTGGTTTACTCAACTCCTAGGGTTATTTTAAACATGTGGTAGGTAGGAATATGATTTAGTGCTGGACTTGACCATATTAAGTTTATAGTTAGATTCAAGGATCTTAAAGGTCTTTTCAAATCTGACTGATTTTATGATTCTATAATAAATAATATCTATAAACACCTGAGGGAAGGGTGTAAAGAGGGTGGAGCCAGGGTCTTTTCAGTGGTGCCCTGTGACAGGACCAGAGGGAAAACCAGAAGTTTCCACATTCTTCTAGTGTTGACTTGGATAGAGAGGATGGCACACAATGGGGTGGGGCGTGGTGAGGTGGGGTAGGGCAGGATGTGTAGGGAAGGGAATCAAGAGCAGAGCAGAAATAGAAGCAACAAAAATTATTTTAAATGGTCAAATCCCCTTATTAACTTGCTTTTTCACTTCCATATTAGGTATGTTGCATTTATTATCATTCAGCAGGTATCTTTGCTAGTGATTAAACAGGCTCAAACAGTTTCAGATTCTACATTATAATAATCTATTTTCCATCAGCTTTACCCCCTAACTGTGATATAAAGACAATTAAGGGGTTTTGTATAATATAAAATGGGAATGATTTTCCTAATTACTTCTAGACATATATACATGCCGAGGTTGTTCTTATGGGTATAAAGTCTCTATAAGGTTTTACAACATTTTAGTTTCTAAACAAGGTGATTTATTATATACAAGCATGTATCTGAAGGTGTGAGAGTTCTAAGAGCAGCCTTACAATACAATCAGTTATAAACATAAACAAGCAAAGTCCAAATAAAACAATAACCAAAACATAGAAATCTTAACACACAAAGTTCTAATGAAACAGCAAGCAAAGCATAGAATACCTAACAGGCAAAACTCTAGTAAGGCTACAAGCAAGCATAAATCTGACATTAAAGTCTCCCAGTAAATCAGCCTCCTTTCTCCTGACCCCAAACAGGGTTTTTCCAACTGTGGGGTCACAACAACAGGAAGGGATCACAAAATCACAGATCCCAGACAGGGGTCCCGGCCGTGGGG
>VXBR01009085.1:128567-176447 GCA_013400215.1 Cisticola juncidis
TTTTTTTTTTCCTTTATCTGTGGAATGATAATTTGACTTTAATCCCTGGTATATCATTCTTACTCACTCCTTTAGAGACTAACTTAATACATCACAATTTATATAAATGTTACATTTTTGCAGCACAAGTACTAAATGTTTTTTTTAATTATAGTAATGTATCATATGAACCAATGTGTTTTATTCATTGTCAACAGTATGAAAATAAGAATAAAGAGAATTGTTTTAATGATTTCTTTGTTTTCCTCACTATAACAACTAATGTACATATGAAATATTCCATTTAAGTTACTCCGAGATTTTTGTTATACATCTAAAATCATATAGAGATTTAATGCTTTGGGTATCAATTGATGCAAAGTATCAGATGAAAATCACAGATTAATTTATCTTCAGATCCAAAAACATATTAGAGTAATTATTAAGCAGAGAAGAGGTTTACAGACTTGATTATTCAAAGGGCATACTCTTCTTCCATGGGTTTACATTTGCTGTGAAAGGGGAGAGCAGTGGCTTAAATTTAGAACCAAATTTTGATTCAACTCTAATGAAGACAACCTTTCTGCCTTTTTTCCTCACAATGTTTTCTGAACTAGTACAATACTTTCTCATATTCAGTTACAGAAAAAGAATAAAATGTTTTACAATTCAGGAACTGACACTAGTGGGTGCTCTTAGTCCATGGTACTTAAGAAAACAATTATTCCAGCGAAAAAGGAAAAAAAATAAAAAGAGAGAAAATAATATTACAGGAAAAAATACTGTGGGTAATTATTAAAGAGTGATATATTGTTTCGTGTTAAAACACAGGAGTCTGAGCAAGTGAAATGTTAGCTTATCTACCACTTTCTTCATAACAGTTCATTATGCACATGCCAATGTAAATATTTTTGTCTGTACATCACTATTAGAAGACTAAGTTGAGAGAAGGGAGCAAGAGGGTAACTTTTGAGACAGGAAATAAGTGAGAGAAAAGACATTGTAACCTGTTGTGCCAGGACCTTCTTTCCACTTGGTGATGTCTCTGCCTTGAGGTGGAATAAGAAAACATTTAGTGGATTTGAGGAGCATAATACAGACATTTGAGACTGCCAGTGATGACTTCTTCATCCTGAATTGTTTTTTAAAGCCTTCAAAAGTAACTTTCAGTCAGTTCTCTGTCCAATTTTGATACAGGTTAGGGGTTTTTTTGTTGGTTGGTTGGTTGGTTGGGGGGTTTTTCAGAATATTTATCTGTTCTGGGAAGATTCTTCTCAATATAATAAGCAGAACAAATAGAATAGTTTTTATCTTATGCTTGCTTTTCTGGACATCCAATAAGTGCAAGGCTGTAATATTAAACAGTACCACAGATATTTGGGATTACTTATTGTATTTATCTACTATAGATAGAAGTTGGAAAGTGCTAAGACTCAAAGGACTGGCTTAAAGGTAAACATGAGGAATAAATGGAATGTGTATGACATTACCATAGAGTCATGAAATGGGATCTAACAAGATCAAGAGAAGAAAATATCTCTACCTTGTCACAAAGGGTGACTGATATAATCTTTATGCAATATTAGGTAGAAATTTAGTCTAAGTTGAGTTCTTCATTTTTTATGAATACTTTTGATTACAGCTGTCTTGGTAAGCTCCAGCTTTTATGATAATGTCCCTGTTGGCTGGACACTGACAAATTATCCAGAATAAAGTGGCCACATTCTAACTTAGTAGTCCACTGGCAACAGGATATATGGCATTTGAAAGAAGGGCTAAGAAAGACAGCCCAGTGAGAGCCCATTGAAAAGATTAACCTGGGAAAAAGTGAGTTTCAGATACCAATGAAATACCTGCATAAGAGAGAAGTTAAGGAAAGAAGTGGGTCCACAGACCCCACTGATGGGAAAGATTTCAAAGATGGTCTCCTTCTGTAAAGAGGAAAGTAGATAGTGGGATCCAGAAAGAACTTACAGGAGATGGGATGAGCTGACAGAGTGTCTCTATGCTCTGCAGAAGGGGATCTCTTGCTCTTCCCCAAGGCTCCTACTCAATTCCCCTCTGTCTTCTCCTAGCCTGACCACACACTACATCATGCCAATGTATTAGTTTGGCAGAAAGTTAACCCAACAAGTGCAACAGAAAAAAAGTTTTATGATCATCCAGTGAGCTAAATGAACTTGCAACATCATTAACCAAATGTCACTTCCACCAGAAAGGAAGGAGGGGAACAAGTTTCCCATTAATGCTGAAGGTCAGGAAGAAGTAGAGGGGTGGAGATCCTTCCTTTGGCATGGCAAAGTATATTAGCTTGACTTGAGCACCTTGATAAGAGCAATTGGATGAGAGCAAGGGAAAGAACAGCAAAAAGACTTTGCTTCCCATTTTATTGTCCTCCAAAAATTTTGAATAATCCTAGTTTAAAATTAAGAAATTTGTCTACAGAATTCCTTCACTGTATTTGTGGTTCTTGCCTTCACAGGATGTAAAGATTCTTTAATGTCTTCTCCAAGACAGCCTCAGACAGTGTTTATAATTTGGGAGAGGAATCTCCAAATATAAATATGAAATACAAATATAAATGAAGTGGAGCACCTCAAATATGAGGAAAGGCTGAGAGAAATGAGACTGCTTATCCTGGAGAAGAGCAGTCCCAAAGGGATTGTATGTAAGTATGCAAATATCTTACGGGAGGGCGTAAAGAAGACAGAGCCAAACTGTTTTCCATGGTGCCCAGTGACAGGACGTTAGGCAATAATTACAAACTGAAAAACAGGAGTCTCTGCCTGAAATACAGGAAACACTTTTTTGCTGGGGGGATGACTGATAAGTGATGCAAGTTGCCCAGGGATATCGTGGAGTTTACATCCTTGGAGATATTCAAAAGTTGCCTGCACATGATCCTTGGAAAACAGCTCTAGATGGTCTCATTTGAGCCAAGATGTTGAACAAAATGACCTCCAGAGGCACCTTCCAACCTCAACCCTTCTGTAATTCTATGATTCTCAGATTTATTCAGTGACATTTATATAGTGGAGGTAAGCATCAAATTCACGAGTTTTGCTAAAAGAGTGGTTTTGAAAGGATTCACTGCTGCTTTTAATGAGAGGCATGTATTACATAGAACACTTTAAATGAAAGTTAATACTGTAAAAGAGCATGCCAGCACATATAACTATTAATGTTGTTGTTGTAGGAAATGCTAATCTTATTGAATCTTTTCAATTTTTAAAAAATTTGCAGTATAAAATTAGTTTTGTGTGAGTGTTTTCTTGCTTTTTTGTAACTAGAACATTGCCTTGACTAACTGATCAAAAATACCATAATAAAAATAAGAATTCTCTGGTTTGCTTTATACCAAGGGAATTTGGACTGGTATAAAATAGATTACATTATGTAAATGAACTGCTGTGTGAGTAATGCTGCTTAATTAAATTTGTAACTATAAAATATAATTGTTTAAATAAATACATCTACCTATTACTAAGGGTTGATTATAAAATAACACCAATGAAAATTCACCTCTAAAAAATTTGAATATTTTATTTTTGATACACTGCAGTATTTTTTTTTTTTAAGCTAATTTTGTTATAGAGTAGAAATTTCTTTGATGGTCATGTGAAAAGGCTTTGCTCAAATTTTATTTATATTAGATTTTGAGGGGAAAGCAATTGGTTAGATTTGAAAGAGGTAGGTAGATACACAGTTAAAACTCTGTGAAGACCTATTAACTTCTCTGTCACGGTCTCACTTAAAGAAATGGAAATTTATTGAATAAAATATAAGATTACTCTGAATACTAGAACAAAGCTAGAATTGATGCATTCTGAATTGTTTCTAATAAGGAACTTCTTTTTTACTACCCTGAAATTCCAATTTTTCCATACTGAATAAGTAGACAAGAAAACTGCACATTAACTAAGATATTCCCTTGTTGAGTTTCTTGTACTGTTGTGGTCTTTTTTATAGGCTGATTCTTCAATTACCTTCTGGGATGTTTCTTATTTAGATGGGATCCTGCAGGGCTCACTGCTGAGATTGTTTGGCTCTGCAGAAATTCACATAGTCTTTAAAAACTAACTATTTAGATTCACTTTTTGTAGCAAACAAGGGAAGTAGAAGATGAGGGTTTGTACCTAGCTAGGTCCCAACACAGTATGCCCAAACTCAGAATCAGTCTATTTTCTCTGGACTAGACACAGCAGTAAATGAGTCTCTGAGTGAAATCCTGTTGTCTGCTGTTCTTGGTATAGAGTTTCAGAAGTCTAGCTTCAAAGAGCTTCCAGGAAGCTCTATCGAAAGTCAGGAGGAATTAACTTCCTTTCTATTGATTCAGGTTTAACATTATATCAATTCATGAAAGAACGTAATTTAACAAGTTAGTAAAAACGGTCTGCTTGCTGCAATCTGTATCACAAATTCCAATTACTTTTAACACTGACTTGACTTTCTGAATATTTGTTTTTTCTAGGAGAAACAAGGCCTTGGCTATTAAAAACTCCTTAATTGGTATTCATATGAGTTCTGAACAATCAGGGTCACAGAAGTAGTTACAAATATCTGTATAACATATAATCAATATTTGCATCCATAAAAAAAAATTACTTCTATATTTTTTTAAATATTAAAAATTATTTTGTCATATTGTTTTGTGATTTATGTTTTTAGGTAAACCTCAGTGTCAGTACAAAATATTGCTTTCCAGTATTTCAATTCCATTTGTTTATCTGGCTGCTTCATGTACCAGATTATGCTTATTTTATATGTCTCTAACATAGCTTTCTGAATCTATATCCCTGTGGAATACAATTGATTCATCCCTTGTTATATATCATGCAGAGGTTTCAGTCCACTTTGCCATCATATATTTTGCAGGTTTATTTAGGTGGCTGGGTTTTTTGGTTAAGACAACTTAGTATTTAAAAAATTGTATTAATTACCTTCAGACACCACTTACTTTTGCAATATATTACTTGGGTTATTTTTCCAAATATTCTCAAAAATGCTATGTTAGTTTTTGGGTTTGTTTTAAACAGAGCTTTTTAATGCACCTATTGCATTTAAATGCTCAGTTGCTATTTTCACATGATGAAATCAAGGCAACCCAACTACAAAAATAATTTCAGAAAGTTCTGAGGACAAAGCATGGACTTATTAAATTAACCTAAATTTTATCCTTTTACTTTTGATTTTTATATTTTAATTTTAATTCAAAGTCATTTAATTCAAGTCATTATGTTCTGGGTGTTTGCCATTGTTTGATGTAATAGTACATTGCATCACTGAGGAAATTATAACCCCATAAACCAAACCAAAACATTAAAAGCCTCCCCAAAAACCGGTTAATGTAATTTGCATAAGTATGAAGAAAAATAATCAAATTAACGTCTAAAATTAAATTCAGGCTTCATTTCCCAAAACAAATTAACACGTCATCAATTTTTTCTTGCTTTGATTATCACTAAACTCCAGAACACTATGGAATTGACTGACATATATTTGCACACAGGCATTGATTAACAACTAATGCCCACACTGAGCATTGCTAAAGTGTCCAGGCAAGCCATTAGAACATTTTGCCATTCGCTGAAATTATAGATTTGTTTGCATAAAAATAAAAAACTCCTCCCTGTCGTCACCAGTAAGTCAATTCTAATTGATTTACAGGCCAATTGCTATATAAGGAATCATTACATTGGCATTTAAACAAACTTTCCTTTTTCTTCTTTTCTTTCTTTCTTTTTCTTTTTCTGAGACTGTAGGCTTTGTCTTGTGAAGGTTGTTGGGATATATTGCTTAGTTTTCCTTTAAGATACAAATTTAAGAGAATAGTCCAATATAGCCAAAAGGTTTAAGCACTTTTTATTTATTACTGAAAATAAAGACAAAACTGATTCTTTGAGGAAACCAATTACCTAATCAGATTAGAAATTTGTCACTTAGCCAATTAAATCTTGTATTAAAATAGCTACAGGTTTTACTTGTCTTATTTTCAATCCATAACGTGTCTCACTTTAGTGTTCTTGGTTATTTGAGAAAAGTTGTTTTGTTGGGGCATTTTTATTTATTCCTTTGAGGAGATTTGTGTGGGCTTTTTATTTGTTTGGGGCTTTTCTTGGTTTGGGGTTTTTTTAAGCTTGCCATACTCATCTATGAAGATTTTTGATTGATTTTGTTTGAAGATTGAAAGATGCTCAAAATTAAGGGTTTAGGGGAATAATCAGGAAACGAAAGGGAGTTTCTGTGATTTGTTTTCTATAGTTACTTGATTCTCAGGTAAAATCCTGTTCTTAAGCTTATATAGAAAAAACCCTCATACAATAAATTCAATATGATGTTATGTGCTGCGCAAATTAATTCAAGTCTGAATTAAATATCTTCCTTTTTTGTGATATAGTTCAGAATAAGTATTTTATATTCTTCCTATGCTTAAAAGATCTACGCTGAAAAAGTCCTAATAAAAGATGTTTAATATGCAGCTGCATGTACTCAAAATAATGTTAACATGGATACACTGTATCTGTTAGAGTCAATGGAACCACTGGTGATGAGGTGGATGATTATGTTGGCTTTTGCAGTTACAGTAGGCATGTGAAAAATAAGTGTCTTGCATACAAAAAGAAAATAAAAAAATATCATTTTTGACAATAATTTAAGAACAAAACTACGTGAATACACAGGAGATCCAATCCCATTCCTGCTCTCACTGAAGTCAGAAAAACAGAGAATATCTGACAAATATGCAAAACAAAATATCTCTCTTTTCTGATATCCAAAGATGATATTAAGGTGTAAGAGATGTAAAATTTCAAAGTGCTGAGAGAGATTTCTTTCTAATTATGTGTCATCATTTTAATTTTATCAACATTAGATCCAATTCCAGTTTAGCAGGGTCAGTTGACCATTCTCAGATAATTTACCGTCCTTTAAGTTTCATTCTCTGTGCCCAAATTTCTGTGACTAAGAATTTTTCTTCCTATTTATTGGGACTGTCTTTCTCATTGCTACTTAGACTTCACAAAAATCTGAGTTTTTTCTGTTATTTGATTTTTTTTTCTTTTTTGCTTTTTCAGTGTAATATATTCCCGAGAATAGCTACAGTTTCATAAAGTTCCTTATAGCAACTGAAGTACTGAATTATTGTGAGGAAGACATGGTGCAGTATCTAATCCATCTTTTTTTGAAACTTTTAAAAATAATATCTTTGAAAGTAATTGCTTTTCGTTTTATCATAGTTACTATGTGTTTATGAGAATGGGAGCAAATCTCCAAAGTAGTCTCCAACCTCCTTTCCTCATGTTATTAACTAGCTAATTTGGATCATTGTTGTGTTAACTGATGAGAAACAAATGTATTAGCTCAGATATTTCCTCCTGCCTTTAGATCTGAAAAGCACTCTTCACTTTTTCCTCATTATTTTTTTGAAAGACAAGGCAGAGAAATTCTCCAGTTCTAGCATCTAACATATAGGGGGAAGTTATTGATCATTTTTATGAGGTATTTGTAGTATTCAGAAAGAAGAAAAGGTTATTTTAGGGCAGGCAGTTTTAAATAAAGGTTATTTGAGTCTGGTAACAAGAAATTGCCACTATGATTTTTGTTATGCAGCTAAATGCAACCTGTTCCAAGCAGATTACATGAAGCTGAGTGCTCAGTTCATATGTTTAAGGGCTAAGACACAATCCAGAGGGATCTTCAAGGCCTCAGGAGTGCATCCTTGTGAATCTCCTGAAGTTCAGCAAGACCAAGTGCAAGGTCTTGCTCCTGGGTCATGGTAACCCCAAAATATCAGTACAGATTGGGGCATGTGTGATTGCAAGGATCCTTGCTGATCAGAACGTGAAAGTGCTGATGGATGAAAAACTGAATATGAGCCAGCAGTGAGCTTGCAGCTGAGAAAACCAATTTTATCCTGAGCTGCATGAGAAGATGTGTGGCCAGAAGGTCAAAGTGATTCTCCCTCTCTGTTCCCATGACACCCCACCTTAAATACCATGTTGAGCTCTGGAATCCCCAGCAGAAAGACATGGACATGTTGGAGCAGGCCCAGGGGAGAGCTGCAGAGACAGATAGAGGAATTGAACACCTGTCCCATAAGAAAAAGGTTAAGAATGTTAGTGCTCCTCAGCCTGGAAAATAAAAGGCTCTGTCTTATTGCAGCCTTTCAATAATTAAAATGAGCTTGCTAAAACAATGGGGAGAGTCTACTTACCAGGAATGCAGTCATAAGACAAGGGAAATAGTTTTGTACTGAACGAGGGTGTGTCTTGGTTTCAGCTGGGATAAATTTGGCCTTAGGAAATAATTATTTGTAGTCAAGTTGACAAGAGAATGGAACAGGTTGCCCAGAGAAGTGGTGAGCACCTCACAAAGTGTTGAAAGACAGGTTGGAAGGTGCTTTGAGCAATCTTAGCTAGTGCAAGATGTCCCTCCCCACAGCAGGGAAGTAGGTGTATTGGAGCTCCCTTTCTAATCAAAGTATTCTATGACTCTATAAGGAGCAGGGAAAATTTGTTGTAATTGAATAAAACACCTGCTTACAAACAGACAAACAACTCCCCCAACATTCAATACTTCTGATGTTATCTTATATCTTTGAGCCCTGATATTCAAAATGCTACAAACAACTATGTATCTGTGTTTGCTTACTATTCATAGTGAATGAAACCTGCTGACGATAAGGAATGTTCATATATTTTCTTCTCACATACAAGTCATTAATCACCTAATTGTTGATTGTATACTTTCTCAAAGTTCCATGCCACAAATCTGTGAAATCTCTCATGTACCAGCCAAGACAAACAATTTTATTTTATTTATCTTTTAATTCTCTTATTTCTTGGCTCCTTCCTGGTTTTAAAGCCTACGGAATCTGTGAACTTCATTCTTCTCTATTTTTTAGGTTAAGTTTTCATGTGTTTACAGACATGAAGAGATAGTAATACAATACCTAGATTATCTTCTGACAAAAGGCAAGAACAACAGTCCACAGTATCTTACTAAAACAACCACAGACTGACTTTTGATTTTAAGAACTATACTTATTTATTTGCTGGAAGAGAAATTAAACCTACAATATAACAACAGAAAAAATTAATGCAAAGTCAACAAGCAATAATTTGAAGAACATTTGCATACATTTTACCTTTGGTTGGTTATTATTTGTGAGGAAAGTATCTTAAAATAAAAGCAAACTGCATAATACACACCTTGCTTAAAATAGGCAATTCTCACTTCCTAATTAATTATCCATGTACATATACTCACACATACATCCATAGGCCAACTTCAGAAAATGCTTCATCTGCTCAAGAGGGCTGGATAATGGCTCTCCTACAATGAGGTCTAGGAGCATGGGTCTGAGGAGCTTGAACATCAGTCCTGGGCCCACAGATGGGAGTCCCAGGTGAGGGTCATTGTAGACACACATTGCAGAGGACAAACAAATAGGTTTTGTTGAATGTCATGGCACCTCTGTAGAGAGAACTAGAAAAATTAAAAATGGAAGGAGTCAGAAGTTACCAGAGTGGTTGGAGTTTATATACAAGATAATATTTGATGCCTCACAAAATAAGACATGCTCAGCAAGTTGTACAAAATTATTTTGCAGCTGTAATGGTGCAGCCAGTAACACCGAACTTTGATACTGAATTGCTTTGTTCTGTTCTCAATGCTTTGTGCTTTTTCTTCCAGATGCAAAGAACCTCAAATACTACTAGTTTTTATATTTACTGTTATGATGAGCAAGAGAAAAATAAAGTGAGAGAAATTTGAAAAGGCTGCAGTGGAATGAGGTTTTCAAATAAAAATATACTAATTTGAAATTTTCTGAAGTTTCATGTCTCTAACTCCATTCATGCTTACTACTTCATAGTATTGTGTAAAGTGTTCTACTACGAAACTGTCTGAGGATACCCAGTTTTAAGGCTTAGCCCACTTGAAAGATTTTTTTATTATTATTATTTTTAAAATTACTCACACCTCTGTCATGGAGGCATTTTCCTGCAAAACAGCAACAAAAAATAGTATCCTACTGCAGTACTGGAGACAGAAGATACCTTATTATTGAGGGCACATCTAAAGTAATTGTCTAAATGATCTTTCTTTTCTTTAAGGTTTTGAACACAGTGCAACTCAAATGAAAAAAACTTCTGACCATACAAGAAATACAGTTATGAAAACACTTTTAGTCTGACTGCATAATTTTTTTGAAGCCTCTGTAAGCAGAAAACAGAGTGGGACTTAGCTGTGCAGAGCAGTGACATCTGCAGTAACAGGTGGAAATATTTCACTTTTAGCAGGCTCATACAGGGCCATTTGTAGCTGGACAATCTCAAATACAAAAGATTACAAGCATGTGAATATTTTTGCTTCTGAAGAAATTTGCAACAATTGTCTGAACACTCTCACCCTGAGCACTTCAGAAGCTTTTTTTTTTTTTTAAGTAAACCTTCTCTTAAAAAAAAAAATCAAGTTATCAGTAGTTTTTTAGAATTGGTAAATATGAACCTTTAATAATAATTAGAGAATTCCACTGAAAGGTAACTATGTGAGCCAGGGCAGGCCTCTGAGATTGTTTCTGCAGCAATTACTCTATGTTCAATAAAGAAGAGCAATTAATGATAAAACTCCTTCTTGCTCATAACATACACACATATTGTTCTTGCTGATTTAGAGAATTAACAGCCTTTCACAAGTCTCTCAACTAGCTGGCTTTATCTTGTGCATTTATTTAGGATAACCAAAGATGAGAATGCAGCAAATAAATGTGTAAAGGACCCTTGTCGTCATGTATTTCTTCCTACAGTTCATGTACTCCTTAGTCAACATGTGTTATGCAGAAATTAAAGGAAGAACAGTTTTCAAGGGTTTTGATAAATATATAGAGAGAAAGGTTTCTTTTTCTGATATTAAACATGTAGGAAAGATGGAGTTAATATGATGCATGCTATTATTAAAAGTTGAAATTTTCATGTGTGACTTTTGCATAAAATCATGGGATTATAGAAAGGCTTGTGTTGGAAGGGACTTTACAGATCATCTGGTTCCAGCTCCCATGCAGTGGGGATGCAGATTACTCAGAACTTCATCCAATGAACACTGCCATGGGTGGACTACCCACAATGTGCCCAGGTAATTTTTGCCACCACCCTCACTATAAATGATTTTTTTAACCTAATCTAATCTATACCTACTCTTTCAGTTTAAACCCATCCCCTCTTGTCCTGCCACTTCACTTCTTGTAAATAGTCTCTCTTCCTCTTTCCCTTCAGGTAATGGAAAGCTGCAATTAGTTCACACTGAAGCCTCTTTTTCCAGGCTGAGAAATGCCTGTTCTCTCAGCCTTTCCTCATAGGAGATTTTCTTCATCTCTCTGATCATCTTGGTGTCCCTTCTCTGGACTCACTCCCACAGGTCCCTGTCCTTCCTGTGCTGGGACCCCAGAGCTGGATGCAGCCCTGCATTGGGGTCTCAGCAGGGCAGAGCAGAGGGGCAGAATCCCCTCCCTGGCCCTGCTGCCCACGGGGCTCTGGATGCAGCCCAGGACACGTTTGGCTCTCTGGGCTGAGTGCCCATGGCTGGGTCATGTCCAGCCCCTCATCCAGCAGCACCCCCAAGCCCTCAGCAGGGCTGTTCTCCATCTGTTCATTCCCCAGCCTGTGCTGATACTGGGCCTTGCCCCAACTCAGGTGCAGCACCTTCCACTTGTTCTTGCTAAACCTCACGAGATTCCCATGGGCCCACTTCTTGAGCTTGTCCAGGTCCCTCTGGATGGCATCCTGTCCTTCAGGTGTGTCAGCTTCACTGCTCAGCTTGGTGTCATCTGCAGATTTGCTGAGGGTGTACTTGGTCCCTCCACCCGTGCCATTAATGAAAATATTTAGTGACACTGGTCCCAATACAGATCTGTGAGGAATACAACTAATCTCTGATGTCCACTGGGACTCAGAGCCATTGACCACTACCCTTTGGATGGGACCGTCCAACCAATCATTTGCCCACTGAACAGTCCACCCATCGAACCCATCTCTCTCCAGTTCTGCAGCTTATGAATAGTGCCTGTAGCATTCTAGCAGTTATATTTTTGACCCAAAACCATATTGTAAATCTGACATAAATCTATAAATTTTAATTCCCATATATAAAGAGTCACTAACATATATTTAACAAAAGGGAAAAAAGATCACTTTCATGTTTTCTTCAGAAAGTAATTTTTATATGTTTAGGCATTCTTAAGGAAAAAAACCAAAACACCTAAAAAATCCCCCACACTGTAGATAACTAATGCATGCCGCAGGCAACTAATTCTTCTCTCTATCATTTGTGCATCTCTGACAACGGATTGATGACACCTTCTCATCTATGTAGAAATGCCTCTAATCTTGCAGTAAAATGTATTATATCACTTATAATCAACAGTAGGAGTCAGGGATTTTCCCCTGCCTTGTAGTATTATTATTTATTTACCTAATATATAACCTAATGGTCTGTGAGAAACAAACTCTCTGGGAGTATTGTATGAAGTTAAACCAAATTTCTGAGCAGCATGGACACTATTAGAAATAAAGAGACAATATTATTTACCACAAGGTGCAATACAAAGATTATATGAGGCCAAAGGGGATTTATAAATTGTTGAATCCATTACAGCATTTTTGCCATAGTGTCTGAATACTAGAAAAAACTTTAAAGAGCACATGAAATAAAAAATAAAAAAATAACAAGAGTTGGCACAGCATATTATAGACAGGGAAATAAAGAAGCATGTATGGGAGGATATCTATTTCAACCAGACTATAATACTGTATGATGCTTGGGAACAATTGCAACTTTAATAATTAGGCACAATGAGGAAGAACTGGCTCCTTTTTATCATAGTGAATTAAGAAAATAACAAATAGCTGAAACACTTATTTCAGAATTAAACATGTAGAACACAAAATCATCACATTTCTGGAAAAAAAAATCTGCATAATTAAGACAGAATTCTGACATAATTATTCAGGCTATCTCAGTAGACATTTTAGAGTTTCACCAGCTATGATGGAGATACTCAGGAGATGCAGTAAGTGTTTGCATTTCTCATAAAAACTCTGTTCTATCTTGAGCCAGAATCCAGGATGCCAGATTGGCATAAAATTGTCTAAACAACCATAATTCTAAGAAGTGTTTTGACTAAAATATCCTTATAAATATTTGTGATTATTTTGTCTATCAAAGTTGGAAAACTTTCAACGGATTTATTTTTCAGGCTTTTCAGTCCTAGTAATGAGAGAAATGTAATAACTCTTTGACCTAGCATCTTTTCAGTCAGCCTTATAAAGTCATGGAAACAAGCTTTACCTTACCTTAAGTATCCAAATTGGGATTTTAATGTACTTGTGCTAAGTGAAATGATACTTCTAAGAGAAGAAGCATATATGCGGCAAGAGCCAACACTGACAGGGATATGTGTTGATATATGCTAGAGAGCAGCTATTTTTTTCTTGTTCTTTTTCTAAGGGAAAAATACTTGTAGCAGTCTTTTTTTTTTTTTTTTTTTAAGTAGTGATCATTTAAATATTGTATAAAATATGCTAGCATCTATTTATTTCTTTTGGAATAATATTTATTCTGAGAAAAATAGCAAAGCAAAGCAAACATATTTTTTGTCCACAAAGTTTTGCAATAACAAAACGCTTAATTTTTTTCTGCATCTTGTTTTGATAATTATTTTTTTAATGCCAGTAAACACAGGGAAGGATAAGAAGTGGGTTAAGTATAAAGTTAAAAAGCTTCTGTGAAGAAAAGTTCATTAGTTACAGTTAATTCTTCAGAAAAAGCAATAAAATCTAATTTAAACTTTAAGAAAAATTTGTGGTTGAATCTTTCTTAGAACTGACATAATAAAAAACTTTTTAATTAAAAAATCTTTTTAATTATAGAAATTGTTAATCATGACATAAATACAAAAGCAGAGATGGGGTTATTAATTTCAGTCTTTCAAAATGTGAAGAATTGCAGCAAAAACTCTGGGTAATTTTGCATTTCCTTATGTGGCTTATGTGAATACTCACTCATTTTTCTACTACATGTAGTTTTTTGTGCTACATGCATCTAACACCAGCTTTGCTAGGAGCTGTTTATTCAGGTCATATCTCAATTTTCTGTAGAGAGAGAAAAAGGGAATGCAAAGATTACCCTGATCCAGGAGAAATGTTTTGCTTACCTTCTAGGCAGTCATTTAGACTGTATCTGTATCTTGGTAAAGGTTCCACTTATACTAGTGATATATTCCTGGCTTTATAAAGTATGTTTCCTCTTTTCTTATCAACAAATTTTGAGCACAATTCTATTTATTTCAACCTTAGTTGAAATTATACATGAACATAGAAGCAAAGATTTCACAGGTAGCATATCAGAAATTCATCACTGTTCGAGAATACGGGAAGGGTACATTTAGATTTTCTTTGTGAGGAATGTGAGCCCTGTCTTTAAATCTCATTCTCGGAGTGTTTAGGTATGGTTTACAGCTCCCTTATATCATCCCAATATTTCTTCTGCTATTTCAGAGCTTCTGAAGATCTATAAAGTCTAATAGAGATCTAAGATATCTGGATGAAACAAAAATTTGGTCAGTAGAAGATGTGAAAATTACATTAAAAAGAAATTAACATAATAAAAAGGGGGGAGGGAAAACAAACAAAACCCCTCTACTTCTCTTCACTGAACAATTTCTTTTATTCATCTGCATGCAATACAAAAGAAGTCGGATGCCACACTGCCTCAGCACAATTATTTAGAATCTGGGATTTAAAGGAAAGAAATTCATAGAAAATTCAGTGTTAGCAGTTTCTCTACACAGAGGAAAATTTATTTTACTTTTTCTTTAAAGACTTTCTCCTCTTCTGATAGTTTGCCTGCTTTCCCTTTCATCCAATAGAAATTTAGTAAAAATTATTATTATTAATATTGTTGTTTGTTGTTGTTGTTGTTGTTGTTGTTATTATTATTATTATTATTATTATTATTATTTATTTAGCTGACGAGATTTTGGAGTCTGAAAACAAAATTGATGTCATGAATACCTTTTCAACCTTGAGAAACCCAGATCTCAAGATCTGTTTAACTTTTACATTTGATTTGCAATATATACACTGCTTTTGCATTTTTGTTCTACAGTGAGATCCCCTGTTAATACTATACAGCTTAGACACTAAGCTTTCACTACAACTGCTGCAGCTTAAAACCAGAAGTGTTCTTCTTCCACAGAGCTGAAACACTCTCTAACACTTCCCTTAAAGAGTGTTGTTTAAATTAGACTAGGATGAAACAAACCAGAGAAAAACAAACATGGAATTTTACTAGAAATTAATTTTGGAATAGATGGAAGGAGTAGGAATCCTTCCCCCAGTGATAAGAGGATAGCTCACAGGAAGTTTTGTAGCAGGCCCTATGGGCAGCTTTTCAGTCCTGTGAACTTGGCCCCTTTTGAACCTCAGAAAAATAAAAGGCCCAAAGTGCTGGATGCTGTCTGCTTGTACAGATGAGGAGTCACTATCCCTTGGGACCTGCCAGTCCCTTATGTTATGACAGCAAGCTGAAATCAGTGCATAGATTTCTATACCTCTGAAGATGGATAACGTCCAGAGCATTAGCAAAATATGTAAGATAAAGATGAACAAGATGAGCTCCTACTTGGACTGGCTTCATTTTGAAACTTCATTTTGTTTCTTTGTTGTATGATCTGTGGCTTGCACATCAGAAAAATAAAAAGTCTTTCTGATTGCTCCTCAAGCATCAGAACAAATTGAAAATGAAAATGGATGTGTTATTGATTCTTTAAAGAGGAATTTTAACTAGGTCAAAGACAGAGAAGAGACTGAAAGCACTGAAAGTTTTTTGGCATACAAGATTTTTTAAGTATCTTCTTTTCTCCTTGATGGGTAAAACTGTGTTAATTTCCTGGTATTAAATTTGACATCAAAATTTATTCCCCAACATGCAATTATTTACCTGGGAGATTTTAGTAAAGTTTATTCATTTGAGTTTTCAGTTCAATGATGCAAACTGCCTGAGCCAAATTTTCTCATACTGTCATAAATCTGCAGTCATAAATCTGCAGTAATTTTAGAGTGTTCCATCCTGTACTTACAGTTCTACAACAGAAATTCTTTTAGAATTGCCTAATTAATTTTTTGTGAGCTATGAATTAGCACTTTACATGATATAAGAATTTTTTAAAATATATTTCACCTTAAAACTCTTCATTTCAAATACTTAAAGTCAAATAATTTGAAACTACAAAATGTGACTAAACTTTAGATCCATTGCGTACATTTACATCTAGTGAGATTTTCCAAACGTCCAACTGAAAGATCTCAGGAGGCTGCAGGACACTGATGCCTTGGAAGGCTGACCTGAAACAGAGACTGGACAGAGCAAGAGAATAAAGCAGTTATTTATTGAAAGGTCCCCAGGATCCACCCTGGGCAGGATAGGGCCTGACCAGGGCTACACCCAGAATCACAAAAAGTGAACTGTCACAAAGTGGCCCCCTGGTCATGAGATCTTACATTTTGATAAGTTTTGGTCCATTTGCATATTGGGGTTTAATTGTCCAATTACAGCTTCGGGTTATGAGGTCTCATAGCTCTGGTTCCTCCCTTCAGCCCACCATTGTTTATGCTTTTGGACCTGAAAGCTGTCCTTGGTCCTCAGCAGGAAAGGATTCCTACTCTGTGAAGAGAGCTTACTGATACTTAATATGAGGCTCAGAACCACACCCCTAGGTAGCACAAAATCTGAAAAACAGGAAAGCTAAAATTCAAGGCATCAAAAGGAATTACAAAATTTACAGAGATTATGACAAAAATGTGAGAGTGTCAGTCCTGTTACAGGCACCACTGGAAAGAGACCGGTTCTGTCTTCACTGCAACTTCCCCTCAGGTATTTATGTACATGGAACATCTCCCCTTACTCTTCTCCTCTGGGCTGCACAGCCGCAGCCCTTTAACCTTTCCCTACAGAAGAATGTTCTAGTCCCTTAGTCAGTTTGGAGGCTCATTGTTGATGTCCATGTCTTTCTTGCACTGAGGAGCCAAGAAAAGGACATAATCCCCAAATGCAGCCTCAACAGCACTGAGGGAAGGAGAAGGATCACCTCACATGCTCTGCTGGCAGGAATACTGCCATTAAAGCACTGCCATTAGCTTTCTTTGCAGCAGGGGAACATTGCTGACTCTTGTTCAAGTTGTTGTCCACCGTGGCCCCAAGGTCCTTTTCTCCCCAAATTACTTTCCTGCTGGGTGGTCCTAGTTTGTACCAATACATGAGGTTATTCCTCTGCACATGCAGGACTTTGGACTTCTTGTTGAATTCCATGAGATTCCTGTCAGCCTATTTTTCCAGCCTGTGGAGGTCATTCTGAGTGATAGCACAAGTCTCTGCACACCAGCCACTCCTCCCAGATTCCTGTCATCAGAAAACTTGCTGAAGGTGTCCTCTGCCCCACGATTCAGACCATGAATGAAGATCATAAAATCATAGAATTGTTAACATTGGAAAAGACCCCTACCATCAAAGAATGGAGTCCATATATCTAACACTGCAGAGTCCGCCACTAAACGGTATTCCCAAATGACACATCCTCAAGTTTTTTGAATGTTTCCAGGGATGGTGATTCCACCACTGCCCGAGACAGCCTGTTCCAATGTTTGACCATCATTTTAGTGAAGAATATTTCATAATATCCAATTTCAACCTTCGCAGGTGTAGCTTGAGGCCATTTCCTCTTGTTCTGCCTCTTGTTGTGAGGGAGAAGATACTACAAGCTCCTTACAGGCAGATGCAGAGACCAAGAACATCCTCCCTGAGCTTCCTTTACTCCAAGCTAAACAACCCCAGTTCTCTCAGCCAATTCCTCATCAGACTTGTGCTCTAGACCCTCCACCAACTTTGCTGCCCTTCTCTGGACATGCTCCAGCACTTCAAACACTGCTTGTTGTAAGAGGCCCAAAACAACACAGGACTTGAGGTGCAGCCTCAGCAGAGCTGAGCACAGAGGGATGGTCCCTGCCCTGGTGCTGCTGGCCACACTGTTGCTGATACAGGCCAGGATGCCAATGGCATCTTAAAGAGGATCAGACTCTGTACTGACACCTTGGGCACACCTGAATTTACCAGCCTCCAACTAGACTGTGTTTCACTGATCAGCACCTTCTGGGCTCGTGCTAGGCCTCCGTGTTAGGTTTTGTGTCTAACAGACAATCCGGTCTATTATAACAGCTATTTATATGGATAAATTTATGCAAAATCTTCACATTAATTCTGAACTTATGTCATGGAATGGATAATATAGATATAATTAAAACCATGGATAATAATTTTCTATTGCTAAAAAAAATTAATGAGATTCATCCATTTTATTTTACTGACAATTGATTATAGTGGTGGAAAACTTTCCTTAGTTTTCATGAGATTACTTGTGAACATACATATGCACAATTATTCATCTGTAAGTTACCAAGATTTATATATTAAATAACATTTTTTTGTAATATTTAGCTAAATTTAGTCGGATTTTTTTTCAGAACTATTCATCATCAGTACCATGCCTCCACCAAAGCCAATACAATTAATTTTTTTTTTATTAAGCAGCGCAATGGCTGTTTCACTTAAAGTTTGAGGCCCTGCTATTCCTTGGGAGATTAACACACTCACAGTTCAAATTTGCTTCTCTGACACAGCAGGAATGTTCATCTCTGATGTTTCTGCTTTATGTTAACAGACCATGAAATAAACAAAAAATCAAACACCCCCCCCATGATTCATATCATTAATTAACTAGATGTGCTGAAATACCACAGATTTCATTTACATCATTCTCACCAGGACAAAAAACACTTATCTTTTGTAAGAACCATTCATTTTTTTAACTACCTGAGTAATATATAACCAGGAAACAAAGAAGAAAAAAATAAAAGGATGTTTAGAAATAATAGTACAAAAATTTTGTGCTACATAGAAATTGTAGTTAGACACATAGACACAATGAAATGAATAAATTACATTGATCATATGAAGACACATGCAACTATCCTTGTAGTAACCCATCCAACAGAAATGAAAGTGTTTATTTGTACAAATATTTATGAATTCCCACTTACAATCATGGTAATTTGGTGACTTCAAAAAACCCTTATTTCATCCCAAAATGATAGATATAAATCTTCCTTTCCTTTCTTCCCCTACTGAAAAACGTCAATATACAGAGTGAATAACAGAGATAGGTGGGCATTTCTGTGCCAGATAGTCTCACGAAACCCATTATCTCACATGATGATAGTATAAAAACCTGTAATTTTGTGATTTTTTTTTCAGATCACATTGCTTTAAGAAATGTTGAGTCATCTGTTAGTCTGATAAATTTAGTGAGAAAATTATAATGCCTAGGAGGTGTTTATAGGGAATTTGTTTTATTTAATTTATTTTATTTTGTTTTATTTTATTTATTAGTTTTGTTCTCTGCAGTGTAATGTTGAAGAGGGTTCTACTTAGGTTTTTTTATCAGAGAAGCCTGAGATTCACTGTTGGTTTCAGACAGTATTTTTCAAAGTATTTTTCTTTTTATTTTGAGACTAGTCAGATCTCCTTGGACCAGCTTTACCGATACTGTGGTTCAAGATGAATTACATACCCTGTGGAATCTCTTCAGATGTAAGACTAAAACCACCTCTGACAAAATTAACTATGTAATCTCAGCACATATATATCTAATCATAGAGTTATAGAAAACCTCATGGTAGAAAACATCTTTTAAGGTCCACAAGTGCAAGCATTAACCTTGCACTTCCAAGTCCAAAACCAAATCAAACCCTTAGGAACTATATCTAGTCACCTTTTAAATACCTCTGGGGATGATAACAAGTAGTTTGTCTTCAGATGTGAAACACTGCCTGGCTTTATTAAGCATCATAACTCTAAGTAAAATTATACCATTTCATTTTATATTGCACCACATAAAATCTAGGAATAGGGTTAAAAATTCTAAGAAAAACCCTTATCCAGAGGAAAGCTTACTTCCTCTCCCAGTCTTGGACTTAGGTGGTGCAGTTGACAGAGTGTAAGTACTTAGTGTAGCATTTAGCTACTTAGGGTATGTAGAATTCAGGAGCTCTGATTGTTCTAAGCAACCTGGGAAAAGTCTAGGACTCAGATATCCAATTCCTCAGGAAATTTAGCTTATTATAAAACAATATCTGGCTTTATTCACTATTGAAAGAATCCTGAAGATGGTAGCCAAAATTTCACAATGTGTAACTTCTCAGATGCATCTGACCCTGACTGTTTTGGATAGTCTCAATTAATATCTGAATGACAATAAACTTCAGGAAAGATTTAGATTGCTGCTTGCATTTCTACTCAAAAATGGGACCTAGAACATGCAAATTTCAACTTAGAGTTTAGTTACATCAAATTTTATCACAGGAAGATATAGTGTTTATGAACTTACCCTCCAGTACCATCTGAAATCCATCATATGTGATATGATTATATTATAAGACTATGATGTGATTGTCACATATGAGCTTCAAGTGGTACTGAGGAGGGATTTTTCTGAACAATTATTTGAGATTTTTGGTGCAATTTAAGCATTCAGACTTTCTGGGTAAAATTTAGATAGATGTGTTCTTATTTTTTTTCCTTGCATGTCTAATTTGGACATTATCATCAAGACTCACAATGTTGTAGATTATTTTGTAAAATGAATAGTTTAATAACTGTTAAATGAAAACAGCCTTTGAATGTAACATATTTCAGGCTGCAATAATGTCTAGTAAAAACCTCAGTCTGTGCTGCTACTGCAATACAATTTATATTTTAAAAACAAAACAGTACTTACTAATTTGTTAACTACTTTGCGGTATATGAGATTTCATGATAAACCATAAACCAAAAATTGGTGAAATTTTTCATTTAAAATTATGTAAATGGATTGATAAAAACATAGAATTGAAAGCTGTTTCTATACACACCATTATTCTACCTACTAAACAGGCTTTTCTAGAATGACAACTGTCTGCATACCCTGTTTAAAAAGCACATCTACAACTGTGGTTGAGCTAATCTGAGCAACTCAACCATTACCATCTATTTTAATATATCTAAATTGCACCTGAAAGAAACTAAAAGGAATTAACCTTCCCCTTAGCCTTTTCTTTATGATGCTTTCATGCAAAATTGCTTGGCCAAAAGTGGAAACAACACAGACAACCATTTCATGTCTGAAATGTATGATCCTAGGAATAAATATGAAGGACTCCTCTGTGGGAATTAGAGATTTCGTATGCAGCCTTGTGCAAAAAGTGAAAATGAAGTCTGCCTTCCACTGAGCCATTTCTCATCTTTCTTTGAAGAGTGTGCACTGTCTCCATGTTCTTGAGTCATTACAAATCACTGACATAGTCATGCCGGTAGCAGAAACAGGTATGTTTTGACCAATTTTGGACTTAAAACCTGGCTAATGTGACAAATTACAGTAACAAACTACTTTAACCACAACTAGACTTCCAGACTAGAAAGTACACAGGAGCTGAAAAAAGCTAAATGGTCAAAAATAATAAAGAACATAAAGTGCCGTGCATTTAATTATCTTTCTAAGGCTGTTCGTATTCCTGTTATTGAGCAGAAAGGTTCAGCTGGTCAAGGCATTTAAGAATTTTAAGATTTCCATATTGATTTTTTTTTTGTTTGATGTAGAATTGAGTTTTAGTCTAGTTATTCTCTTCATTGATAGATAACAAGGAAAAGATGTTCTCTTTAAATATGGTACTTTTTCATGTGGCCGTTAGTGGTTGGAGAAACAGACATACACATGCACCAAAGGGAAAATGTTTAGTTACTTGCACTGCACATAGTACATGATTTAAAAGTGGTTCAGAGACAAGTGGAATTCCCCTTTATGGAACTTTTAAATAAAGAATAAAGGGTTCAACTATTGCTGGATTTGTTGCAACAAAAGAAGTTGCATTGAAGCTGGGACACAGAGGGAAGCATAGTGAAGTTGGGCAATGAAAGAAAACAGGTATTTTGAATTTTTTAAAGTAAAGCAAACCTAAATAAAGACTCTATAGGCTTTTCATGCTTGTAGATATTCTATGAAGAGCCTTCCAAGCAGGTTATAAAGATCAAATATCTAAATACCACTAACTTTTTATGGTAATCTGTGAGCATTTTTCATTATTCTCATAAGAAATTCTAATATTTTTGGTAGATTGGGGGGCTTTTGCCTCAAATAAGAGATGAGTAACTGTATCAATCATTGTTCAGCATTTGCAAATAGATAAATATAATGAGTGTTTTTCTGGAGGGGAACTGATCTGGACGAAGGGAGAAAGGAGGGGTAGGGAGGATGAGATCCATATAATGAAGTTGGGGTGTTAATGCCAAAAAGTTAAAGGTAAAATGTAACAGTTTGTCACAATTATGTTTCATATTGGCAGGTGTTCTGAACTTTCTGTTTGATAACTAGACATATAAATTTCAGTTCTTAAAGCTCTGCAGCCAATTTAAGGGCTCATTTATTTCTCTGACAGCAAGATATATATGCTGCCTGGTGTAGTGAATGTCTGGGGCCAAATCCACCACTTTGTTGCTTGTGTGTCTTGTGGGAAGTAAATAGTAGCAATTTTTCAGCACAGGCATACCAGCACAAGGTGTTTAGCAAATAAATGAGCATAAGATGACCTGTAGTGTCCTGAAATTACTAAAATTCATGAATAATAAAATGATCTATAGATTGTTAGCAGAGGGCTATAGCAAAGGCTAATTTGCAGTCACTGAAGCTTTACAGGATAATTTGTAATTTTTGAAAATTTAATGACTTCATCAGTTTTTTTACCTATTTTTTTACCAATATAATTGTTTGAAAGCTACCTTTAGCAAAGATCCTCTGTCTAAATAAAATCACAATCACTTATATCATCACATTATGAGTACTGAACTGACTTTATCTATACAAATTTTCTTTCTTTCCAACAATAGGGCAACTACCAAAAAATACCTCTTTATCTTATGAAAACAATTTTTTATATTTTTTTTATCTTATTAACATATGAAACAATTATTTTAAAAATGAAACAAACAATAATATAGCGATGTAAAGGGAAGAGGAACTTGGGAAAAAAAGAAATCTAGTGAGCAAAATACGGCTCTTTGAAAATAAGTGAAAGGACCCTTAAAAAATCAAAGAAATGAGAAATAAAATTTAAAAGATCATCACATAATATCACATAAATTCACTGGCATTTAGCTAAAGCTTTGAAAAGAAGTGAGCCATGAGTTCGGGTCCTTCATCATATTTAATTTTATTTATTTGCATTATTCACTAACGTATCCGTACTGAAGTAACAAAGAAAACAGAGACTGAAACCACAGTTATTATCTTCTTTACCCGAATGGCTGATCACTTATTGCAACTGTATTGTTCTCTCAGTTTAAAATATATTTTTTTTATTCAGTGTATGACATCATCACACTTGGTTGTCTCCAACATATTCATCAATTGGAGACACATTTGCATTATCTTGGATGCTATTACAGAAAAATTGGATGCCAGTCCTGGTTATTTTTTATTTTTGTAAATTTTATGTTTATTTGAAGACTCAGTTTTACTTGTTTCATATCAATATATGCAAATTTAGTAAAACATACAAATTTGCTATATGGTTTTATGTCACTCTTTCTACACCCCACCCCTCAGTTGAATAAATGTAAGTATAGGTTGACGGCTTTTTGTTTGGTGTATTTTTAGGAGATAAAAGATCTATATATTACTTTTGAAGAAACAGTCCCACAGTAGGAATTGATGGGGAGTAACACCTTTTAATAACAAATGTAAGTATCAGAAGAAGGTTCTGTTTGCAGTAATATACATTTCTTTCAAGAAACATTTGGACCATAGTTGAGAAAAGCAAAAGTAGAAAATGGGAGCATTGTCTCTGTAGTTGTCTCTGCTTTCTCTAAATCACATTCTTAATTAAGGAAGTTACATTTTGAAACTATTTAAAAAGGAAAGCTAATTAGCATCATTCTGTCAGTGTAGAGAAATAGTGACATTTGGCAGATACTTGAGAAGTATTTTAGGGACATATTTACAGTGACAATATCAAAGAAAGAGAAAGTACAAATGAAATATAGCAATATCTGGAAATTACCATTACAAGAAAAAAAGTACTCAAAGAAAGAAAGGAAAAGATAAAATAAATGAAATGAGCAGTTAGTCTGCTTATTTTACAATTTTAATTGCTTTTTAACCTTTAGAATACTTCTGAAGACAAAAAAAATCAAATAAATGCATTTATAAAGTCTTCTTTGGTTTTATTTTTTAAAGAAGTTACTCTCTGACAATGCAGAACAAATTTCTCCTTTTAAAATGTTCTTGAATTTTGATTGAAATTTTATGACTTAATAAGTGCCATTCCATGAAATATTTATATTGCTCTTCAAGTGGTATTTTTGAAGAAAAAGAAAAAAAAAAGAAAATTATTAGCTTGCAGCAATAAGTTTCTCTAGACAATGGACTTCTTGAATGAAACTTCACATAGGTAATCACAGTGACCTTGTTCTTTGCAAAAGTTGTGCATAATGTTTATAGTAATCAGAACATATGGGCCATCTAATTAGTCCCAGAGCTTCAGAGTTGGTGCTTAAAACACGGTAAGTGGGAATTGTTCCTTAAAAAGGTCAGCACAAATGGAATGTCTGGAATCCTTTTGGTTTTGTTCACCTTCCCAGTCGTAAGGAAATATACCCTTCTGAGGACTTTTGGGCAGTGTCTAGAAGGAGAATAAATAATAATTAAATACATACACCTATACATACTAGGATTTATGACCATGCCGTTTTTACTAGTTTGCTATTAAATCCTTTTTCATCTTAACTTGATCATGCTTTCCCCCAAAAATAAACTTGACTGAACTGAAAATAGTAGATAAATGAAGCAGAAGTTTAATATTGCTTTTACTTTCTGCTATTGCCAACCTTTTGGTCTACAACCCTTTTTTATTCTTTCAAGCTATGAATAGGTTGAGTGTGATGCTGTCTTTTTAGCAGTAAAATTATTAATAATTTCTAATAGCATTCTAACTATTTGACATGTTAAAAGTAAGGGTGAATGCCCCTGGAAAAGGTTGTCTTCTTGCAGAGACTTTGTGCCTGTCAGGGTGGCATCAGGCAAAGATGCGGTGCCCAAAGAACCTGCAGGCTGGAGCAGAGCACTGACACACAGCTCTGCCTCTGCCTGTTTGGCACCCAGGAGGCTGAAACTCAATAAATCTGGGAGTGTCCAGAAATTGCCTTTTCAGATCATACTAAGCTCCAACATTGCTCTACTTTGGTGGCATTAAGGGTTTTCTGCATTTCTAAGGCTGCTAGCTAACTACATTCACTTTAAAATTGCATGGCAAAGCTCGTGCTTTGTAGGTAAAGAAACAGAAATTAATATTATCTACTAGGATGAAGGAGAGTCTTCTGCATCACTGGGGCTGTAGAAAAAAAACATTATTTTTTTTTATCATCTTAAGACTGTGTGAAGTTCACCTGCTCATTCAGGCTTCTTATCATGATCTAAAATTAAATAATCAGCTTAACTGTGGAAGGAGAGTGTAACAGACTTGACTAAGAGGCATATGAGATCTAAACCATTAAATCTGTTTAAAAACTCACTGAATTTTAACTTGAGACCCTGATTTGGAGTGATTTTTCCATTGGGTACCATGGAATGTGTCTCCACTAGAATTTTTCCGAGGGTTACCTCTGTACAGGTTGTGCTCAATTGCTTTCTTTGCTCTAAGCACACTTTGCACTAACACAGCACTTTCCCTGCACTACAGCAACAGTGTACATGCCAGCAACACAGCTACCCAAAAAGAAATGCACTGTGCCTGCTCAATAACCTTTGGGTAGGGAGATGTGTGAACCTCACCAAACAGATGCATTAGACCTATTAAATCTCTGGTCTGATAATTCTAATAGCCAGCATTCAAGCAAGTTAATTTAATGAGCTTATTGGAGTAAGAGCAATTTCAGCTATTTTCATGTATTTGAGTGTTATATTTCTTTGCTTCACCTTTTTAGTAAAACTCATCAAAACCACACAGACTCACTTAACTTTTTCAAATAGCCCGTCTTTACAGAACTAGAGGAATTAAGTGAAATTAGTGTCGTGTTCAGGGCTTTGCACTGCCCTTGAACTTAAACTTTAATAACTTTTATATGTCTGAGTTGGGCTCACTGGATCAGACCTTGAATAATATTGTTGCCATGTTTAAAACTATTATATATGTGCTGTATGCACAGACTAACTTCTAAAGCCTTTATTTTTACCTGATTTTTTAAGCAGAAATTTGCTGGAAATGTAATGCAGTTTCATGAATATCTGAATGCTGGTGGGGCTTTTACAATCACTTCAGACTCTGACAACCAAATGTTAAAGCTATAAATGTTAGGAACAGAACCAGAAAGTCTGATTAAACTTTGAAAATGAAAATTTCCAGCATAACTCTAGCTCCTTGGAAGATTATTCATTTTAACAACTAAATTGTACAGATGTAATGGATGTTTTAAAGTGGCAGCATTTTGTGCAACCTTCCATATGTAGTGACTGTGAAAACCTCTCTTGGTCAGTATGCACAAATACTTCTGAGGCACAACCTTTGTATGAGGAATTATAAAGATTTACAAAACAGAGGGACTGCATGGATGCAATAGTTACATGATGCAACAAAAACTTGTTCAGAGAAATACCAAGATCATTTACCTTTCATCTTAGACTACAGACAGATACACAGATTAAAGCAAAGCCAGATATAGATTTTTAAATCTATGACAAATCTTTTTTCAACTTTTTTTTCTATTTTGATCCTCCATCACACACTTTACAAAAAAACAATGATCCACTGAAGCCTAGACCTGAAAAAAGTTATTAAATTGTTCTGGCAAGAAAGAGAAATATTGTCTGGCTGTTCCTAAGGGTCATTCATATACTGATGATTTTGCCAGCACCTCCCATATACAGAATCTGAAGACATACCTTTCCATCTTATGGTTTCAGTCTCAATCTGTGAGATCTAACAGCAACGAGCCAGGTGCATGAGGTGGAAGAAACAGTCCCTTGCTATTACTTATTGCCAAAGTTCAGTCAAGGATGCTTGGGGAAGGGGAGAAAAAAGAGTTCCCTTTTTATTCTACTTGGTGAAATGGAAATAGCTATATAAATATGGAAAAAATCCTTCTGAGAAGCACAAAGGTCTTTTTCTTTAGTTTCTTTTTTCAGACTTTACATTCATTGCCTCTATGTTTACTCTAGAATGCTGTAATTTGTTTTCTGTTTTACTAATAATCTGTGTACCTGTACACTGTAGATTTTGAAAGCACAGCATAAATATTGCAGAATAATGTTTTGTAAATTAACCAGTATGACAGCCATGGTAGTTTTCTTAGGCTGGAAATCTTCCAAGAATCAAGATAGATACTTTGATGATTAGCCCAAGCCAAACTCCATGTTGTTTTGTGTGACATCTTACTATTATCACACTGTAACTGCAATATGTAAGTAAGGCATATTTCAATAGGCACTAGATTTGAATGTCTAAAAGATTGTCCAGTACATTACATTCAAATATATAATACTTTGGAGTTTTTTTCAGAACTGTGAAGGGATTGTGAGCAATCCTTTGGGTTAAAAATACATCAGAGTATCCATTGTGCTTCAGGATTACAAGTTTATATTTTGAGTCATGCAGTACATCTTTTGGTTCCATTCATGGACTGCAGTTCATTGTACTATGCAGTTTGCACAATGCCTTTGAATAAAACAGACCAAGAAACAAGGAGAAATGAAAAAGTCACAGTTTTTAGTTCTATTGACAGGCAGCCAGTTTGGCACCATGACATTGCAATAAGAACTACGGTGAGAACCACAGTCTATTTTTGCTCAAATGCTGACTGACTCCTCCTATGATTTCAGCCAAATTAATCAGAGCCTAATTCTGTCAACTTTAGCCACAATGGTTATTTCTTTACTCAGTGAATAATCCCAAATATATCAGAAAGTTGGAAAGTATGCAGAACCTTTCACAAACATCAGAAAGCTGAATCCACTCAAAAACTTATCCCTCTCAGTATGAAATGTATCTCACTGACTTCCCTCTAATCATCAAAAATGCTCTGTGTTACAGACCTACAATGGCAGTTGAAAGAACCAGTTATTTATTTTTTTCTGGGTGGCTTAATTTTCTTTTACATTTGCCCAGTATTGCTATTATTGGATATAGACTTCAGATATTTATAAATAATATAATTCTACAGATTGCATGACTACAGAACAACTTATTTCATGTTCTGCAGTTATCAAATCTGCTAGCATGATAGAGGCAAATCTACTGCAGCAGCCCCATGCCTCCATGTCCAGTCAGTAGT
The DNA here is from genome assembly GCA_013400215.1 of Cisticola juncidis. Classification (NCBI taxonomy): domain Eukaryota; kingdom Metazoa; phylum Chordata; class Aves; order Passeriformes; family Cisticolidae; genus Cisticola; species Cisticola juncidis. Next base: position 157,008 of record VXBR01009085.1, read on the forward strand.
GAGGCTGGGCATGTATTCCCAGTAGGCACATATGCACAGATATGCAGCACATTGTACACACAGCTGGCCACACAGATCAACGCAGATGAAAACATTCACCACTGACACAGACACAAACAGCACCAAAAGCATCGCTGTGTTCCCATTTCTCATTATATATCTGTGTGTGTGTGTGTACATGTACATATGTCCATTTGTACCTGGTGGATCCCTCCAGCAGCTGAGCTCACCAGTCTGCCCTTCAATCCCAGTCTCTCCATTTGCAGACAACCCCCCAAGGGTTGCAGTCACAACCAGGTGCTGGCACAGACCATTGCACACACACACAAAGACACAGTTGCAAGCAGATCTTCTAATCAACCCTCAGAACACTTGGTCCCTCCAGCAGTTCTCTGGAACTCCATGGATATTTAGAAACCAGCTTCTGCTGTGGTCTCCTCCTCAGAGACACACAGACTGACTCCCTGGTCACTTCACCTGCTCAACTGGCTCATCTGGCTTATCTTCAAAACAAATCACACCCTCACAATTGCACTTGTCCTAGTTGCTACCTCTGACACCTGGTCTGATTCAATTTCCTGGATCTCAAGCCCTCTTAAACACGTGAATATTGAAGAGAGATACCCTTATGCAGGAAAGAGTTAGAAAGGAATTCAGCAATCAGGTAAGACATACTGAATTAATCAGGTACAAAGCATGGCTGAAAACTATACAAACCAACAAACTATTAACATGCAAATATCCCTCTTTATCCTCTTACTCCTTTGTTTTTTCATTCTTGTTCCTCCCCAAATCACCCAGATCTATCCCTTTATCCTTTCCCCTGCCTCTGGTTCCTCATCTAAACATTCTCTTTTTTCCTTGCATCCCATGATGTGTTGCGAATACTCTAAGTAGTGGCTCACACTTTTTCGGTAAAATGATCTTCCAGACCTTCCCTTTGACTGATGGGGCATCTGCGACATCTGAACCATGGGCCTGAGGTTCTCCTGGTCAAGACTGTCTCTTTCTCTGAGTCTTTAGCTTCTGATCCCACTTGACACTGCATTCCTGTTGTCCTCTGAGCTGCTGGACAGGGCTGTGATGGGCTGATGAGTCCCATGGTGTGTCTGGGTAGCCCAGCAGTGGTGCCTCTCATCTCCATTACTCTAGGCTCACCTTTGTCTGTGAAAATGGACATTTTTTAGCAAACAAGCTAAAAATGAGTTCCTGAATGTGATGTTCCTTCCTCCATAACAGTGAGACCTTTAATGTTTAGGATTTAGAGACTGAAATGACTGTTAAGGAAAGAAACAGGACAAAAAGATAGAAATGGCTTAAATGAGTGAGGCTAAATGGAACTGAGGAACCTTGAAAAGTATAGCGCACAAGTTAAGAGCAGCCTTGAACAATACAAACTTCTGTATTTAGCATTTATATAGTCAATAACCTCAACTGACTTTGACCTTGGGAGCAAAATGGTCCAATATTTTCACTTGGGTGAACTGTTATTGGAGGGTTTCTCTAGTGTATTAGACACAAACATGTGTTCCATCAACATCAAGTATACGCTATCTTTTCCATCAATTTTCTTTTATTTTGTGCTAAAAGTGTTGTGGTAAGGACAGGGGAAAAAAAATCTTTTTCTGAGAGTTAACTTCATCTCTGACATACTACTATTGAAATTAACTACATTTGCTTTTTTTCTTAGCAGAAAGCTCCCCATTTATTATACCAGTAATAAAATAGACTCTATCAATAAAAACAAAATACAGTTATTCCCTACCCTATTCCCTATTTAAGATTAATCTCTTTGAAATTTGCAGAAATGAATCTCCACTAAGAAAACTTCTAAATGCAGTCTAAACTGTTATAGACAAAATACAACTAATCTACATATCCAGGAGAATTGTCAATGAGAAGGAACACTGACAGAACATAGTCCTATGTCCATAACTATGTTTTAACATAGGTAAGTTTCGCTATAATTCAAAACAAGGGACTGACAGAAGTGATACTAACCAACCAAACAACCATGTACATCAATTGGTAAGAGTTAAGAGAGACCAGCCAAGCCAGAAGAACCGTGGCCATGTTGTAGATTACACAGTAATTTGGCTCACTTGATGTGCTTTACCATGAAGGACAGAAGTGTGTTTCAAACCCATTTTTAGAACCTACTTCTAAAATACATTGAAATTGCAGCAGGACCCTTTGTTTGCTCTTAAAACCTAAGATTTTAGGCTTCCATTTCATTCCAGGAAAAACTGCTCATGCTCACAGAAAACAGTTTCCTTATGTTGTCAGTTCAGCTGCACACACAGGAGACTGAGAAGGAATGTTATATTCTCATTTTCTTCTGGAATTTTTTGCTATATAACATCCTTGCAGTTGGAAGACAGAAAAAGGAAATGAGTGTTGCCAAACTCACTGGAATTACAGAAAAAATAGATGGTGCTGAAGGGAAGAAGGAAGGGACATGTCTATCTGGAGCAGTTGCCAATGTTTTCCTCAAGCTGGGTCGACTAACTCCATTCTGTTTTGCACACAAACATCTAGATGCGTTTATATACAGAGTTAAGTTATCACATTGCAAGAAAGCACCACTCAAAAAGTAAAGACAGGTTAATATACAATCAAGTATTTGTATATCTTGATTTGAGGTGGAAAACAGAAATAAGAAAGAAATACAGAAGAAACCACAAGAAACTGATTTTTAAGATCTTTAAAAATTCTATAATTATCCATTATATACTATTAAATCTAACAGGGAGAATAACAATGCATGTGAAGTAATAGTAAGAAATTTGTAAAGATTATATTAATATTGCAAATTACATTTCATATTTTGGAAATGTCAATAAGCATCAGGAAAATACCCTTTCCCTGAGTAAATCCTTATATATTGAAGCTGTCTCTTCTACAACTGCCAAATAGAATGGTATTCTTTATCTTGATCAGAATGAGCTTTTTACTCAAGAGAATGTTCTCTTTCTGATTTTAAGACTGGTAACTGACCATTTATTTTCAATAAATAAGCAGCAGTTTCAATATCTCCACAAAAGTAATCATATTTGTGAAGCTAACTCCTAAACAGAAATAGAAACACAAACACACTTAAGACTCCCATAATGAGTACAGGCTATCAGAACTGGAAATCATATTCAAAAAAATTTAAGATTTAGGGATGAGAGGAGACAGAAATCGTCCAATTCACAAATAATGTGGGGGATATAAGAAATGTTGGACTAGTAAACTAGCAAACTAGCTATTTGCAAATTAAAAGTGCGTGAAATTAAAAATTAAATTATATCTCTTACTGAAAACCAGTATTTTTACAGTATCCCGCTGTACCTGGCTCCTTCGTGGAGGTACTGCTTTATTTTTGACTGATGTTATTTAACCAGGCTTTCACATTTTCCCTTTTTCCATTACGTCTCTCACTGTTGTTTTATGTACATAAAATATCTACCAGTGATCAGGTCAGTTTGATATTTTCTAGTGATTTAACCTGTCCCAAATCCAGATACAAGAGGCATTGTGGCCCTTGTGGTCATATTCCAGGTGGTCACAGTATCTTGAGCATACCCAAGTTCCACCGTGTGGGGCTTTGCTTTTACAGTATATATTGCTCTTGCACTTTTTCATAAACACTAAAGAGGAAAGCAGAAAACAAAACAAAACAACAAAGAAACAGTCACTCTGTAATTTCCATTCATATCAGAAATTAGAGTATTTTGATAAACGTCTGCCATTTTTCACAGCCAAAGCTAATTTTATTAACTCTTTCCTTGAAACACTTGCCTCCCTATATTTATACTTGGAGTACTGTTTCTCTGGGATCCACCTTTTTTTAACATGCCATCTCTTTGAAAACTCTCTCTACTCTCTTTTCTTGTCCTCTTCTTATTTAATTCCTGCCTGATATTTCTATCAATTTACTACTCACTGGGAAATCTCTGGGAATATCTCTGGGAAAAAATAGAAAAAAACCCACTAAAAAGTCATTAAGTCATTGTTAGAATTACCATCATGTGTGAGAATATTGGGGCAAAAAAAGACATACAGTTTTCCCTTCACATTCCATTCTGCTTTTCTTCATATTAATAGGATTCAATAAATTCTATTAATATATACTCAAACAATGGACACTGTGTATTTAGTAGAGGGTTTTTTTCTAGTTTAGAAAATAAGGACAAAAATTGTAACAAAAGTTCTCATTAGAAGCTTGACATGATTCAGGCTAAGTCCTCACTTTCAGGTTTGAGAAGGGTTACCAGAAGTCAGCAGTTCTTATTTTCTTAGGTTATGGTCCAAGGACAGGAGATTATGCTTATGTGCACTGCCTCCCTCCATCCTTCAAATCCTTGTTAAACCTGATAGGAGCTCTTAGCAATCAGTGATTTTCAGTTCTTGGTTTGTCACTCCCTAATCAGCTCAGACACAGCAAAATCTCCGCAAGCAGAGAGGTGGTCTGCCTCAATGAACTATCAGCAAGAGCTCCCAGACTTCAAAAACGCAGCACTCATCTCAACCCAGAAGTTCCTGATGGTTAGAGAATGAGGATTTCTCACAGCTATCTGTATTTCAGCAGTCTGTCTCAAATTTTCAGTCATTAGGGTAGGAAAAGTTCTGTGGAGATCTTAAAAAAATCTGTTTATATATATCTGTTACCATATGGTACTAATCCCTCCTTACACTAGAGTTTTCACATCTGAGCTTTAGGAAACTGATTGAAATAGTGAGCTGTGATTTGCTCTGGCAAATGACTGGCAAGTGATTTTTGAAGGTGTCTGTAAGATTTTGTAGTGCACAAATATCAGAGAAAATAACTCATGTTAATATGATGTAGAAGTCACAGAAGATTTCTGCTCCTAAAATGCATAGTGCTTTTGAAAATTTCCATTAAATACAAATATCAAGAGAGGTTAAGGAGGGTTTTATATTTTGTTAAAACAAGCTCTAGTAAAATTAAAAATATTCTCTTAAAGGAGCAATGAAGAGGAGAGATATTTCAGCTGTTAGCCACTGCAGCATCAGTCCTAGCACTGGTCCTTTAGACAAAAAGCATCTTCTTGGCCTCAGTCTGTGTATGCACATATCCCTGCAGAATCTGGGTGCAGTCTCTCACTCAGGCTGCAGTATAATGCTTACGTCACTTAAGAAGTCCTGTGAAACGCTGTAACTACAAACTGCACAGAGTTAATCTGGTAAATAAGTTCTTTTTACTAACACTTAGGACAAACACACATTTCTAGGACTGTGAACATATTCTTCATCACAAGAATTTCAATTATGTTGACAAAAGAAAAAAAAAATTAAAATCTCCTTGATGGAATTAATTTTTAATAATTTTGTAGATCTAGATGGCAAACTCCAAATAATTTAAACTTTGGAGCTGCTGAAGTGAAATAGATACTTTTGATATATGATTTATTACATCCTGAATTAGACTTTCAGCTATTCCCAGGAAATGTTTACTTCTCTTCATCTTTTGCAGTGGAGCATGTTACAGATCCTAAAGCTGGGAGAGATAGATCCCTCTGTCTAATTCCACTTTTGGACATATAGCAGGGAAAATCACTCAAATGGTCATTAATTACTAACATATATACACAAGGTTTTTTTGTTGTTTCTCGGGTATCCTATTCTAGTTTAACTGCAGCAATCTTAGTGACTGAAGCAGTCCTTCCTGAATTAATTCTGAGCATACTGTAGCCAGAAAATTCAAACAAATTACTTGTTTTCTATTATTCTGCAAAAATGTATATCCTCTTTATTGATTAATTATCTTAATGGAAACAAGATTACCAGAGTACTGCAACACTAGTTCTTTTGACTTTAATGTCTTTGATACACTGTATCAATTGTTCTCTATTTCCTCATTGTGATCAACACACAAGGAAAACATACTTTAAATAGTCTGAAACTATAACGTTTATAATCAGTATTAAAAGACAAAACCTTGCTTAGAGGCATGGATGAATGAAGGATGGAGAACAGTGTAACAGAGGTCTGAACCAACCCTATTAATACACTGTGGTGAGTAACACATGCTCTACATCATAAGATTAGTGTGTGGTTGTACAGCCCTGACATCTCAGGACTGTGCATCCCTGGATGCACTTTTTGCAGATTTCAGTGGGGTTTCAGATATCACATGCTAGTGTTTTACCAAGAAGAGATACACTTCCCAATGCACAGATGGTATTAAAAATGCATTAATATTTTAAGTAATGTACTGGTACTAAAACTAAAGTAGTACAAAGAAAATCTCTGAAAACAGTTTTATTGCTTTCTTTTCTTCATGCTTTTATTTTGTGGCAAACATATATTCCAAAGTAATTATAGAAAAAGCAGTTTCAAAACTGTTATGAAATATGCTGGAAATAAAGCAAAGTGAATATATGAGAAACCTGAATATTCTGAAAATACATACTCTGAAACAACTTCAGATAATTCTTATTGGTGAAAACACCCATGTATGCATTTCCCAAGGGAATGTATTGGAACTGGTAATCCCACAAAATCCATGTTCAATAATATGTTTATTTTATATTTTACTTTCCTTCTGTTTCTTCATGGCTTTGGTTTTGGTTTTTGCACAGAATGCTGTGGGACAGTAAATTAATGTTTTTGCTGCTGTACATTATGCATTTTGTGTTTTACAGTCATTTTGTTTCCATGTTAATAGCCTACCTATAAAAATCTCATTACTTTTAAAACAAATAGAATAAAACATTAGGTAATAGTGGTATATTTCATCAAACATACTTAATATGGTTATAGCAAGAACTTTTGCATTAAAACAAAAGCAACCCTGCTAGTACATCTTATACACAAGTATAATTTTAGATGCAGGCATATACAATTTCTTACAATTAAAGCCACTTTTAAAAGGAAGAGGTTGCAAAATCAGGACTCTACTGAAAGAATGAGGTTTGTCAGGGGATGCTGAAAGAGAAGGAGAGCTATGGCACACATAGGATAAGGTGTAACATAAAATTTCATCATGATCATTTCTCTTGTTGCCCTGTTTCATCCCTTTAGAAGAAGCTAACCACAGAAGTAAATAACTGTCTCTGCATCAACAGGAATGTAATTTTATAAAGGAAATACAGTATCATTCCTTAAATATCTTGCCTGTGATTGTTCCTTTTCACAAAACATGCCCCTTCCTTGGTCCCTAAATAGTCAGACAAAGCCTGGAGATGCATGGGTGCAGATTGTTTTCAAACTGGAGAGCGGGGACAGTCTCATTCTTGCATCTGGGTGATACAGCTGCAAGGAGACTAGGAGAGGAAGAAGGGACTGATCAGGCATTCAGCACTTGTTATCTGCCTCACTGGCATCTTTAGAGGCCTTATCTGAGCACACTGAAGTAATAGCAATTCCAAAGCTCTTCTGCTCACACTGTCATTGCAGTGGTCATCTGCTATTAAGCTTTCCAGCACTTCTTATCTATTAGTGGATAGGGTGTTCATGAGACTTGGAAAGAGTATATTCTTGTCCTTATTCAGCTCAGCTTTAACCATGCAGTTTCTCATCTTAAAATCAGAAAAAGTTCTAGAATTTAATGTCTGAGCCTTTCAGCATTGCCTTCTGTATAAAGTAAATATAAAATACTCTGTTCCAGGACAAAATTATTCTGCAACTCTCATGAATTATGAACTGGGTGTCTGCTTCTTGAATACCTATAGAAATTTTACAACCTCATGTCAGATCTCCTATTGGAATAATCAAGGACTTCCACTTAGAAAGATTTGTTTGTCCTTAGTAGCTGGCGTACATTACCCTCAAGGTCACCAGTTCTCTCCTCTCCAGTTCTGCAGTAGATGTTGAGTAGTATTCTGATTTTGAAAGTGGACTAGAAATAGTGAAGTTAAAAAATATGTCCATGATATGATTACATTATTTACTGCAGAAATAGATTGGAGTTCTGATTTTTTTTCCTCATGTAGTAAATTATTGAATCTGCTTCATTCAGTCCTCAGAGACCAATAGGCAAGTTGTGGGGTGTTCCAGACATTTTTACCACTAAATAGGCTCCTCTTAATCTTCCTCAGATTTCAACACCCCCTCCCCCAGTCCCACAAAACACCAGATCTATGAGCCATTGTTACACTTCAAGTACAGAGAAGTCTTCATGGAACCATTAGATTCTAATTAGGAGGAAGTAATAAATGATGCAGAACTAGGGAATTCTCATGTGTACTAACCCCTTAGAAAAACTACCAAGATGTCATAAAAATAGTTTCTAACTCTGAAGAAAAATAGACACAGTGATACAGAAGAAAACAACGATTTTCACAAAGAACTCTTTCTGGGTTTATTTCAAAGAAAAGGAAGAATAAATGGATGTTAGATAACATGACAACAAGAACAAAAAATACCTCAGAGAGAAAATAAATAACAGAAGAAAATAGGTCAGTTAATAAATGAAGGTACTGAAATTAATGCTGAATAAAAAATGGTCTGGATGCTGATATCTTTATTTTTCTTGAATAATCTGTCTTCAGCAGAAAAGTTAAAAGAGAGATGTTGATATGATTAGGAATACCATGAAGATTTACTACAATGGAGATAAGAGCATAAGCAGCAACTGGAAAAGATTAGCATATAAACATCAATCTGAAAAGAATCATGGACCAGACTTCTGAAGGCACCTACCATTTACAGTTCCCATTTGGATTCCTGTGTATTTAACAGTCTATGACCCTATCAAAGCAGTTATAACAAACTGTCTCAGTGTTCAGCATGTGTGCCACAATGAGATCAACTCAGATCACTGAACTCCTCTGAAAGATGAACACTACATGTAGGTGAAAAAATTGACTTAGTATTCTTTGAAAATCTGGCTTTTGGAGGATAATTTGAAGTTCATGAATTGTTAAATAATACTTTTGTCAAGTAAAACTAGAAAATGAAGAGACAGAAAACAAAACATTTAAAATTTAAGACATTATTTCTTTAGATGCTTGATTCTCTCCTGTATGTGGCCGGAAAGCTTTGAAATACAGATACTTTTTTATAAGAGGGGTGTCCAACATTATATTGAATCTCACTGAAAATTTAGGAGCAGAAATCGAGGGTTGCAAAGAGAGATGTGAATATATTCTACATACATATTCATTGATTGCCCTGGACTAAACATATGCATGATAATAATTTCCCCAAAAATCATTAACATATTTCACCTCCCCTTTATGCATCCATTTTTCTGTCCTGGTGGTCCATATTGGTCAGGGACCCCCATATTCCAGCTGACCTGGCTGAGTTGGCGAGGCACTGGGGCTGGTGAAATTCCAGTTTTCCTTCTTCTACAGTGGGCATTGTGCAGTTCCATATGCCAGTGGTTTTGGTAGAGCAAGCATTGTGTTAGCCCACCAGGTGTAGACAATTTATCATCTGGTAAAGTACAAGATCTATCATTCTTTCATTTTTCATTAGTTCTCTTCATATGACATTCAGTCCTTAAGTATATATGACAACTATACAAGTATGCATTCATACAACTGTACATATCTATAACTATTTTCAGTGCATCCTTTTCTCCCACCTATGGAGTATATAAACCTATGCAGACAAGTATGTTTGCAGCCTGAGAAAAGGTAACAGAAGAGATCCCTCAGATGTTTGATGCTGGGTTTCAAACATTTGCAATCATGAGTCTAAAAGCCTCTGCAAAATGGCTGAAGGACCATAACAAAGTGGTTCTAATGTTCAGGAAAAAAACTCAGAGACTTTATTAGTGCAAGCTGTAACATGGCTGCACCATTTCCATTCTGTCTTTGCCGTTATCAAGGCAGATAAAAATATGGACATAACGAATGCTTAACTGCCTAAGCCTGTTTATCTAAATACACCCTGGTGCTTCTGGAGGGCTTGTATCTACAGACTTGAGACAAACTCTGCTGTGTCCTCCCCTACTGAGAGCATTGACAAAGTAAACTAAACTGCCACTCAAAAGAAAAAGGAAAAGGCTTATTTTATTAATTTCCAAGTCTCTCATTATCAAGGGAAAATGAAGGTAAATTGGAAAGGATTCATCAAATAACTGAAATGTTTTTCAGGATAGATAAAAACTGATCACTGAAAGGTGATTAAATAACATCAATAAAATTATGTTTGCAACTGCTTCATTGAACAAAAAAATCCCAAGTGTATAATTATAATATCAACATGTTTTTATATTATTAACAGAAAAATAAATAACATTACTCTATAGTAACAGACTGTGTGTCTTAAAGAAATAGACTAAAATTAAGTGAAATAAAATAAAACTAGAACAAGTTCAAGGAAAACTTTTGTTTCAATAAGATCTATTAAACAGTGGAAGCCTCTGTCTTCTCTGCAGCCTCTCCTCAGAAATTAAAATATATTAATGACATACCCAGAGCCTTCTCTTCTCAAGGCTGAACAGACCTATCTCTCTCAGCCTTTCCTCACAGGAAAGATGCTCCAGACTTATAATATTTGTGGCCCTTTGCTGGACTCTTTCCAGTGTGCCCATATTTATGTATACCTTCTTTTCAGAAGCGGTCTGCTCCTGCAACTGTCGTTGAAAGAGCTCATCTCAACATATGATGATGATTATAGAAAACAGATAACTGCTGTCTGAACAGAGTTTTTGCAGTCAGGGTCTCGACTGACTGGCAAAAGACAAAACCTCATCTATTTTACTTATATCATATATCCTGACTTGGTTTTGGTACAGTATTTTGTTGTTGTCCATTCCTTATCCCACCACATCCCCCCGTCCCTTATCTCTCCCAATCCAGTCTGTACCACTGCAGAAAAAAACAAAACCAGAAACTCTTTATTTGTAAATATCACATCTGTAAATCTATTTAATATCATGAGTTGTTTAATGACTAAATGTTTTGGGGGGGTTGGTTTTGTTTTTGTTTTTTATTTTAATTTGGGAAGATAATTCAACAAGGAAGAGAAAAAATACATAAATCTGTGGTTTTGCCAGATCATCCATGAAAGGAAGTCTATTCTTCATTGTTCTTGAAGGATATTTTGGTTTTGCCTTGTGCAGTCTCAGCTTTTAATTTAATTTGGCAGTATATGATCCCTTTATGTCTCTGCTTGTTCTAATGATTGATGCTGTCACATGCTCCCTACAATGTTCTTATCTCAGCCATGAAGCAAACATGGCCAACATTTTATTCCTCTATTTGCTTTTAATTACAGAGGGTGAAAACAGTGAATATTAATAACAACATGATGCCTTTATAGATAAATTAAATACTTCTTAGGTAAATGCCACATGAAAAAGCAAAAAATAATTGCAAAGGCTACACATTTGTTTACAAGACACAATGAGAAATCTTGCAGTTTAATTTGCCTTTGTAATTTTGAGCAGCCTGAATGTTCTATACTGAAATTGCATGGATCTGCAATACAAAGTCAAACAGCATCATCATATTTGAAGGCCAGTGAAGGCAAAAAGAGAAATTAATTCTTTCTGTTTGGTTGGTTATTATCAGAAAATAAGTTTTGAACAGACATGCTGCATGACTGCAACAGACAATGTACCTGCTCACCAAGCTTTTAAATGCTCCTTCATCCCTGTAAAATAATTGGGGTCCTAGATATCAAAACTTATTTTCTCTCATACAGAGAATATTAAAGAAAAGATGTGGCTGACTTCTTTATTAGTACAACTTTTTATTTTTCAGTTATGCATTTTTCATCTCTTTGGTTTGTATTGTTTTTGCTAACTTTTCTATCACTGTTATTACTGAGTAATTCTTTGAGACATATACCTTCTCTTACCACTAGATGGAACTATAAAACCTTGTAATTCCTTTTTTTATCCTGTTACACGGATCCATACCAATTTCTTCATGATAAAAGCTTGGAAATAGTCCAGAACTAGAACTTACTAGGTTAGAGAAGCTTTACTGAAGCACAGTAATTGCTACTTGGTATAGTGTTACCTTTGTTGATTGAACCTCTAACTGCCAAAAGAGGAAGACATTTAAAATGTTAAATGAATGTTGTACCTTCATAGCAACGAAAATAATAATAATAAAAAAAACAAAACTTCAAAACAAAAACCCACACAAAACACAAGCAAATAAAGCAAAGAAAACCCCCAAAAGAATGCCACCAACCACTGTAGGTTTCCAAACTGCAATAAATCAAACTAAAAGCTAATATTGATGGATTTTTTGGGAGATAATTTGGAGACAAATGAGGACAGAAGTTTGTTCAGTTTTTCATTATATCTGACATTTAACTGTGAAAACACAAGGGTTTGTTGTTTTTTGTTTTTTTTTTTTAATTCTGTGCGTGAGGTATTGGGGTTTTGGGTTTGCATATCCTACAGAAACAAACAGAAGGGACTAGAAGACCCTATGCTGCTAGAACATTGTGACCTTGTTGCCATTACTGAAACTTGGCAAGATGAATCCCATGATTGGAGTGTGGTTACCAATGGCTACAGCCTGTTGAGAAGACATAAGAAAGGAAGGAGAGGAGGAGGAGTTGCCATCTACATTAAAATGGGAATTAACTATGAAGAACTGTCTATGAAGAACAGCCATGAATACGTAGAAAGTCTTTGGGTAAAAATCAGAGACTAAGGCATAAAAGAGAACATTGTGGCTGTGGCATGGGGGATAATTTCTTAATGCAGGTGATAGACAGCCCTACCAGAGAGAAGGCGGTTCTAGATTTGATGGTCACCAATTTAAGAGAGCTGACTGGGCATGTCAAGACTGGGGGTAGCCCAGGCTGCAGCAATCCCAGATTGGTGGATTATGCAGTCTTGAGAAATAGAGGTCAGAAAAGAAATAAAGTCAGGCACTTGAACTTCAGGAAGACAGACGTCCAGCTAACCAGGGAGATTGTCAGTGGGATTCCCTGGGAGACCGTCCTTATATATTTCACCAAAGTTTACAGTTGTGGGGGGTTTTTGCTTTCCCTTTATCTTTTTTGTTACTTGATTTTCTTATTCAATTTCTTGACCTTTTCCTTGTCCTTTCTTTGGCATACCAGTCCTTTAATTCTCTCTGACATTTTTTTTCCTTTTTACAGCCTCCATCTAGGTCTCCTGCCTCCTAGAAATATATCATATCTTTGCTGTTGTCAACGTATATACAGAAGGGCAAAACACTGAGATAATTAGTATTACAAAGAGGAAACTCTGACACAGAGTTAGACAAACTCCTACCCTGAAAAAATAGCATTTTTTTGACAAACGAGCATCAACCTCATTTGTATCTTCTTGGTAAACTAGCTTGAATGTTAAAGTAAAACTGGGTAAAATTCTGTTTACTGGGGAATTCTGAGGAGGAGAGGTAATATTTAATGGGGAAAAAATAGCGCTTTTTTTTTCCCTAAAACCCTTACAGCAAGATTTCTTTGACTGTATACATTTAAACTATTAACTGCACAGATCAGAACCCTTTTATTTTTTATAAAGCAGCCTGCATGCTGCCTGCCTTCTGCAGCACCAGATGACAGTCTGCTAAAGCCTGTAAAAGAGCTGAAGACAGTTTGCATCCTCTGTGAAATCCCTGAAAAAGATTAAGAGAAAGCAACTTCTTGTGGTTTCATAGAAGGAGGCAGGAAAAAAAATCTGTATGAGAAAGTGGTATTCTTGGCTTAGTTCATGAGTACCCCACAGAGTTGGGAAGAGGCAAGAGAGCTCATGTATTATGAGCCTTACCTTCCTTTTTCTTTAGGATGATCGCCCAAAGGAGACTTTGGTATAGAAAATAGCTGTGTAGACCAAAAGTGAATATGTGAATTGCTCTGTAGGGTTCAGTTACCACAGAACAACTCTTGTTTTCTGCCAAAATGGGTGCTGCTCCTTCAAAGTGTCTCTATTAGGGATTGCACTGATTTTCTGTAGTATCTTGCATTTTGGTATTTTGAGATGCATCTAATTTTAGTACCTTAAAATACGTCGACATCATGTCCCAGAGATTCCTGCTTTTGTTTTATGTGATTTAATCTTCTCACTTCATATTGTATAAAACTATTATGTTATTATGACTAAGTGTCAAACTTCTCAGGGAATTAGACATAGACTAGTAATGTACTGTACAAATTACTACTGCAGTTGTACTACTAAACAATTCAAACACTAAGTGCATACCTCATCTAAATCAAGAATCTTGATAGACTTTGGCCTTGATAGTGGGTTTTTACCCGCTGAGGCCAGGATAAAAACTAAAGTACATTTCTATTTCTTGACAGAAGTTTTATTGAAATTGCAATGTTTTAAGTACATTTCCCAAGTGAAAGCTTAAACACTGCGTGTGATTATGCATTATTTTCAACATTGTTTGTTTAACAGTGTTGCAATTCTTCTCTGAGAACAAATAAACAGACAAGAATGCTGAAGTATATACCTGACTCTGAATACACATTGATATTTCCCTTTACTTATTCATCACTGTTGTTTCAGTAGCTTGGGTGTTGACCTAGATTACTGCTAGAAGCTGAATAAGAAATTTTCTAAACCCTACCTCAGGAATGACAAACATTTTGTGTTGTATTTCCCATACTTTTTTTTTTTTTTTCAAACTAGCTTTTATATTTTGGTGGCTGTCATTCTAGTAATTGAAATAGTACACTTTAAAAGTACCTAAAGACCATTTTTCTCAAGAATGTACCCTAAGCTTAATTTAAAAGTAAGTTAGTAAAAGAGTTTATATCAGAAGATTTTTCACTGGAAGATTAATACATTGATTACATATTGTAATAGATTTTGTTATTTATATACTGCAATTTTTCCTGATGTATCCAGCTTAGAGATGATGTACTAGAACTAAAGTTACTGGCCTTTGCTCCATAACTTTTTTTTTCAGATGCACACTGTGCTGCATTGCTTCACAAAAGCTCTTAAAGCAATTAAAGATTGCTTTTTCTCTGCAAGTCTTGGTTTGTTCTTTGCACTCAGTGCAAAAAGGGTGATGGAAGCTCTGATTCTGTGAAAGACACTCACAGCTGAGAATAATACAGGAGCTGGAAGTCAGCTTTTGATTTACCCTTTGATTTACTTGAATAATTCAAAAGTAATCTGTTGATATGGTTTTTAATTATTGCCAATTTTCAGAACTTCTAGTCTGAAATGTACCTCTTATTCCTACACAGTTTGAATCTGAATCTTTTACTTTCAAAGTCAATGAGAATTCCAGATTTGACATTGATTAAAGCCCAAGAGAATATTTTAAAACTCATTTAAATAGTTATAAAGAAACACAGTTCTACAGATAAAGAAAGAACGACTTACAAAACCAAATGAATAATTTAATGGTTTTAACTCTCCGATATCTATGCAGTATCTGATGATGGAAACCACAGTTGTCTGTGATCTCTTCTCTAATCACCAAACTAATCTCTCTAAATGGAGCTTAAATCCTTTTACATGGAAACCAAAGTTTAAAAAAAAAAATCAGTTACAAAAAAACCCCTAAAAATCTTTACTGACATCTTAAGGAACTCAAATATACAAATGATTAGCCAGCACCAGGAAAGTTATGCAAAGAAAAACATACCTGTGATATTATCTACCTATTGAAATATGAAGTCAAACACTATTTCCTGAACAAGATTATTCTGGGTTTTTTCATATCATGTGGTATAGAAATCCATCAGCCTCCTGGGCTGCATTAACAGCCTTGCCAGCAAGCCAGGGGAGGTGGTCTTTCACCTGTGCTAAGCACTGGAACTGGAACTCCAGCCCCAGTCCTGGGCTCTTCAGTCCAAGACCAACAGGGCGTATTGGGGACAGCCTGGATCAGGTCTACAGGGATAATTCAGACACTGGAACCTCTGACATACAGAAAAAGGTTCAGAGAGTTGGACTTGCAGCTGGAGAGTCCTCCTCCCAGAGGAGAGGACTGGCTCTCAGGGAACTTGCCAATGTGGATAAATATCTGATAGGAAGGAGGGAATGAAGAAGATGAAACCAAACTCTCCTCAGTGGTGCACACAGACAGAGCAGGAGTCAGTCACTTGCACAGGGAGGCTGTGGAGTCTGCAGCCTTGGAGGTACTACAAACCTGAGTGAATATGGCCCTCAAAAACCTGTTCCAGTTGACCCTGCTTTGTCAAGAGCAGGTTGGACTAGACAGACTCCAGGGGTCCTAATGACTCTGTGAATCCTAATGTTGCTGTGAGTTTAAAATCAGGTATAAACAGTAGATATTTCTGCTTTATTTTAACCCTTGATCATACAGTAAGACCTTTTCTGTATGTAAGAACAAAAAGATAATGAGAACCTGTCCTTTCTATATTTGAAACTAACAAGAATTATTAGACTGTTAACATTTTTTGATTTAGTTTAATTACAGCAATTAAGAGATTACCTGCACTGAAGCACTTATCTGCAGCAGATCTAGCCTAGAGGTGAGAATCAAAGGGAGAGGAAAAGGGAAATAGTTCATTTATTCTCAGTTCAAGTTGACACCAAACTTCAAGGCATATTTGTCACTTTTCCACTGTTTTTAAAGCACAGTTGTAAGTGACTGAACTCTGTGGAAGAGAAAAATTGAAGGGCTCTTGAAACTTTCTGTCTATTTATGACTTTCCTGCTAATGCTGGATAGGAAGAAAATCTGTGTGTTTCCAGCATCACTCTGTGAATTTTGTTCAGTGTTATCACATTTAAGTGTCCTAAAATTATGATGTTCTAAACAATAGAGACAATGTCAACAATTGTCATAGAAATACAATTTTCTGATGTAAACTCATTTGCTAACTTATCTACCATAATCATCCTATTAGAGCATTTTCGTCAACCAAGTTTAGGCCACTTGAGGTACATGCTTGCCAAAAATGATAAGTACTTTTTCAGGTATTACTTCAGTCACTAAAGTGACAGCCACCAAATAAAAGCTGACAAAGCTGACATGAAATAAAACCAACCAAAAAAAAAAAAAGGATAGAAAATATGGCATTACATGATTTGCTTTTCTGAGGTGATCCCAAATCTCATATCACTAATGGGAAGTGTTGCAAGCATTTCTCTATTCATTCATTCATCTATAGATGCCATAGACTGTGGTCATTCTGTAGTCGTAGAAACAGGTACCATACTTCCTGTGAATGGCTATAAAAACAATGCTAGTGAGCAGAAATATGCTCTACTGGGGGCACATGCAATATGATACCATTTCATGATGACAGAGTATTTTAAGCTCCAAATGGGAAAGTGTGTTGGACCTAAAGATCAGATGTGGAAAGGATGACTCTATGGGAGCTAAAGTGAGGGTAGGGAAAATACATGCTGTCTAATTCAGATACATATTTTTGAGTTTCATCTTGCCTTACTGACTAGACTGGGCAGCTAAATCTATGATTTTTTGGGTTTTGTTTGTTTGTTTTCTCTCGCTTTAGAGGAAAATACAGGTAATAATACCCTCTGTAGTGTATTCCTTGGAGTATATTCCTTGGAGGAATACACTAATAACAGATCAGTATAGTATTTGAATACAAGCAGGTATTTAGCTAATGTACAGCAGTAAAAACTGTTGTTCAGATGTTTGAAATAGGAAAAAAAAAAAAAAAAACATATATATGTGTGTGTGTGTTTCTTTAAGCAATGGGTGGTCCATCTGTCTTAGATTACTCTATAATGCATTTCTTGCTCAAATCTACTGCTTTGTCATGATGCTGCTTGCTCATCAACCAGTTCTGAATTCCAGTGCAGAGGGAGATATAAGCTCTCACAGTGATATAGTGGTATGTCTGTGCTGTAGTTTATGTTTCAACATTCAGTGAATCACATATGCTATGCATATGTGAACATGAATTTCCAGTGCAAATGAGCTGCAGGGCCTTGAACACTAAAAAATTGTTTTAAGAACAAGAGAATTTTCATACCAGAGTCTAACTCTTCACTCTCCAAATTCAAAGCCATAGCCATGGCAAGACTCATAATCCAAGGATATTTGCTTTGAGAGCTTGAATTTCACACGATATATTAAAGGGATCCTGTGAAAATTTCCACAAGGTTCATTGATACCACACTTCTGCTGGGTGGAGAATTTTATCATTTTCTTCTGGGCAAACCCAGTACCTATCACTCTGGGATTCTAGACAAATGATCTAATGACACTTTACAGGATACTTCCGTCTTGCATGACAAAAAATTAACATTAATGTAAGGAAGGTAGATGTACAATCAAACATGTGGTATGTGTCAGCACACATTTAGATGTTCCTGTAATGCTGTAAAGAAACAAGACCGTCTTTTACAGTATTTAAAAGGAAAACACAACACATAGAATATTCTATATTAAGAATTATGAAAGTAGGAAGCAAAACTATGTTGTTGCACAGACTGTAAGACCACCCACCCATCCTCTCTTTACTGCACTTAGACTGCAAGGGTATAAAAGCCCAGGGGCTCCTTTGTTTGGGGTGCCTCTGGGAAGGGCTGACTCTGTGATAACATTTTGGAAGGAAAAATAAAATAAGAATTTTTGCACAGAAGTAATTGAAGCCACAAAAGAGAGGAGTGAGAATATATAAGATAAAGAATTGTGCAAACCCCAAGGTCAGAGGAGAAGGAGGGTTCTTTTAGGATTTATTTTACTTGTTATTGTCCTGTTCTGATTTTGACTGGTTAAATTTCCCCAACTCAAATCTGTTTTGCCCATGACAGTAACTGCTGAGTGAGCTCTCTCTGCACTTACCTCATGAACCTTTGTTATATTTTCTCTCCCCTGTCCAGCTGAGGGGGGAATGAAAACGTAGCTTTGGCCAGCACTTAGCATCCAGACATGATCAAAGCACCACAACACTTTATTAATTCAATTTTATTTAGTAAACAAAATCAGTTTAAAAATCAATTTTAAAAATCGTCATTATTCTCTTGTAATTAAAAAGTCATTGTGTATTGGCTGAAGTTTAAAGTAAGAGTTTGAGGGTTTTATTTTCTTAAGTGAAAGACTCAAGGTTTAATGATTCTTTTATTATCTTTCTAATGATTTTGATATCTCTAGGATGTTTATATATATATTTTTAGACATGATAAAATACAAAACCTTTGCATATGCTATCCTTATCTTGGATTCTTGATGATCACTAATGTAAACCTAGGATTTTCAGAACTCATGCTTTATTTTACGAAGAAACTGAGCATTAGTTCTACATAGTATCTGAAGCTTTATATTTGGAAACAACAAAAGTTATTAAAATTTAAGGATTAGGATTTTATTTTATTTTTATTTGACAGTAGAAACATATTTCCCCCACCCCAAAATTGCCTTTTATTTAAATGCATTTTTATGACACTTTTGAAAAGTACTCTTCCTTCAGCTGTCTAGTTGAAGCTGAAATGACATAATTTCATGTTACATTTTAACTGTACTATATGTGACATTTTTGCACCAGAAATGAATCACCCTTGGAAACAAGGTAAAAATACTGAGAAAAAAAGAAAAGAAAAAAAAAAAAAAAAAAAAAAAAAAAAAAAAAAGGTTTTTTTCCC
>VXBR01009085.1:179087-244598 GCA_013400215.1 Cisticola juncidis
TATATATATATATGTATTGAAAGCTTTTGCTTGGAGCATAGCAATAGTTTGTATTACTAAAAAAATTCCTAAGAGGACCAGTGTTCTAAGACTGAAAATCACTCTTCACTTCTCTCAGCTTCCAAAATTAAGAAAAGAGGAAAAGGGGATTCACATAGCTTAATTCAAGTACTGGCAACAGAATTTTAGTATGGGTTTCCTCTTTTTTTGACACTTCAGTTCATATTGTTGTTACACATATTGTACGTATATTTATCTGTATATATTATATATATTTTGATGCTGCAGTACATTCTTCACATCTGCATTTTCACATATCCTAAGGGATTTAAGGTCCTCTTTCACATTTCTACTGCTTTTCTTCTCCCACCACTCTAATCTTATCAATATATTCACTAATCTCCTTTACTCCATTCTGTTGGGTACATGTTCCCTCATGTGATCCCTGCTCATTCATAATACCCCTGTAAGGCATAAATAACATCAGACATTAGCCCTACAGACGGCAGTGGAGCTAGCAGTCATTTTTCAGTAATTCATCCAAGTTTTCTAATTTCTTCTATCCTAACATGCCCTCAAGTTGTTGGGGATTTTGTGCATTGTTGTTTGTAAACATTTCATAAGATTATGGTTCCTTATGTGGGCACAAAGCATATTTGCAAAGTAAACAGTCTTGCAAAAATATGTAATAAAAATAGTTGAGAATTTTCAGAACTAAGAAACTCTGCAACTGATTCATAATTGGAGGGTTTCACAGAATTTAATATGACATTATTTTCAATTTCATAACTAATTTGTTGTTACTCCATTTCAATACATTCAAGTTCAATATTGCTACATCTCTTAATAAACACATATCACTAGTACACATGTACAATCAGTTAGAAAACTTGTTGTGTGTGTAATATAATCCTGTTCTGTATTCATTGCATGAGTATTTATAACCAAAACTGGAACTGCCAAAAAGGATTTCACAGTGCTGCAAAGGGCATCATGAATTATTTACAGTAAATCAAATTTTATAACCCTTCTCAATCTTTCATAAACTGTATCTCTGCATTTTATTTGATATTTTATCCAGAGACTTAAAGCCTCATAAGTCAAGGAAATCTCTTAAATTCCTGAGAGATTTGTAGGAGTATATGAAGAAACAGTTCTTATAGTACCTTCTGCATTTGATGTAGCTGTAAGACTATTGACATCCTGTAAGCTTTCAATATTTTAGAGAAAAGGAGCAAGATTTTCTGAAATACTCAACACCCTCAACATTCTTTTATTCATTTTATTCATGTTACTAGAAGTTGTTTGGAACTGTTAAAAACTTTTCTCAAACTCAGTCTTTGACTAAGGCTTATCATCCTCAGTTTTGCAGAGAGCCAAATTTACAATAACTCTTTAAATGTATGAGAGTCAAAATGTAGGTCATAGATGAGGAATGAAAATGTGTCTTCACAAGTGCTGCTGGACTCTGGAAAAAAGAGAAATGTTCAAAGAGGAAATCCAAGGAGCAGTTCCCTGAGCATCATCTCTGCAAATAAGTGTCTAGAGAGGCTTATTAATGGACTTCAGGGAACATCAGTATGTGTCTTCATTGCCACTGCAGATGTAGTCCAGAGATTAGTTTGTTGGGTTTGGCAGTCAAGGACATAACAAGGAAAATGCAGTCGCTGGAAGGAGACTAACATTTAAGAAAGCTGGAAATCATTTGTCTGAGCTTACTGTTCTCCTTACTGCTCTCCTAGGACACACGTGGCTACTTGAACAACCTTACATTCACAGGAGCTGGTTCCCAGTAAGACTGCCAGAACATGGCTGTGTCTGGAGACTTACAGAGGCAAACTGTTGGAGTGCTTCTGTAAGAAGAACTTTGACTGCATCTGTTCCCCACAGATTGAGTTGTGGCACTCACCCTGTCAATGTTCAAGGAGCATCTAGACAATACCAGATTTAGTCATATGCTTTTGTGTTAGGTACTCCTATGAGAAGCATGGATTTAGAATCAATTATCTTTGTGGGGCCCTTTTATCTTGATAAATTCCATTATTCTATAAAAATTATCCCTGAGTTATAGGTATACTCAAAAAAACCCATACATTTACACTATCATCAGGGAAAGGGAATATAAAGAAGTCATAAGAGAGTTTAGAACCAAGTATTTTATTGACAGAAGAGCGCGAAGAAGAAATTGTTCCCTTCTATCTCTGACTGAGAGCTGTAAGAGACTATTTTCAAGATATGCCCTACAAATGTTTTCATCTTCACATCCCTACAGGTTCTTCTTTGCTCAGAGCCAATTAAGCTTCCCACTCAACAAGACACATCCTGGAGTTATTGTATCTGTAATGATCCCCCACGGTTTTCTGAAGAGAGTTTAATGCCAAGAATTACAGGGTATTTGTTACTTTACCTTCCACCACATTTAGAACCAGCATTATATGTTTATTTGTTTAAATGTGTTTCCCCACACACATATAAGCATGTTCCTTTAGGAAATACAAAACAGTGTTAAATTAAAAAAAAAAAAAAAATCAATCATATTGCTTTTCTATATCTTACTAGCAATTGATGAGACCTATCAACTCCTGATAGCTCCTTAAATTAATAATGCATGAGAAATATCTTACATGTGACACACAAGGCAAAACATTCCACAAAACCAAGTGCTTACATGTAAAGTTACAAAGAGTTTATGTAGCAATGAAAGTTAGATTAGGTTTGTACTCATACTTTCAATACTTAATTATAAAACAGTGTCAATTTTATGCAATTTTCTATCAATGCTTGCATTTCAGTTTTTGCTGATAGTATAATTTTACTCTTTCTCTCATTTTTAAGAGAATTTGAAGAAGATACCAATCCTATATACTGTAACATATAAGATTATGAAATAATATGGAGCAATTCTAAATAATTTTGTTAAAATATTATTGAATTTACAGATATTGGATGATAAAACATCCTAACTGCTGACACAGAAACATTTACTCTTCTGATAGTACACTTATTGGGTTAATTACATTTCTTCTGAAATGAACTGTTATTTTTGCAGGGATCACAGCAAAAGACTGCAAGCCTTTACCCAAAAATTATTGGAATTTAATAAATGCCGATAATCTCAAAGATCACCTAAGAACACAACGTATGTTACTTTTAATTAATAATTTTACATTCTCATTTTCCCTGAAAAATAGAGGAGAAAGGATTCCAGGGCAAATTACAGCATGTGTGACATTGACAAAATGTCTCACGCCGGCCTTACTACAACCTCCGTTCAGGTGATTGCAGAGCCATATGGTCCCCCCTGAGTCTCCTTTTCCTCACCTTCCTCAGCCACTCTCTGTGACTTCACCACCTTCTTTTGCCCTTCTCTGAACACCCTTCCCTCCAACACCTCAATGTCTTTCTTGTAGTGAGGGGTGTGAAAGACTGAAATGTCAATGATTATTGTGACTCAAAAAAATTGCCCAGGATAAGAGGCAGATATGGGAGGTGGGACAGTGCTTTTTGTCATGCCAATTGTCCTCCCTTAGGCCCTTACTGCTTCCCTGGGAGGGTCATACTCACACATAGGCCTGAGGGTATCCATCCCTTCTGACAGGGCAGAACTTGCTCAACTTAACTCACACGAGAGGCAATTGTCATGTCTTAGAAGGTGTCATAAACCATCAGAGACCCTGGAAGCAGCCCCAGACTCATTGCAGAGATCTTCTACCAGAAGACTGAAAGCTCCTCCTTCCAAAGAAATACCTGAGTGTTCCCACCAAGCAGGAACATATATTACCCCACTAAACTTTGGGTTTCATGGATTTTCACCCACTCTTATTGCCTAAAGACTGAGACCATCACTTCAAACAACAGACATCTAAATAAACAGTCAGGCCTCCTTGGGAAATCCAAGGGTGGTCTTAATAACTTTCTTTCTTTCTTTCTTTCTTTCTTTCTTTCTTTCTTTCTTTCTTTCTTTCTTTCTTTCTTTCTTTCTTTCTTTCTTTCTTTCTTTCTTTCTTTCTTTCTTTCTTTCTTTCTTTCTTTCTTTCTTTCTTTCTTTCTTTCTTTCTTTCTTTCCCCTGATACATTTTTCTTAAGTAATTTTCTAAAGTTATTTTTATTTTTTCACATTACTATATTGCCATAGATGATAATAATTAAAATACCCACAAACCTGCCTTCTGGGGCTGGTCATAGCAAGGTGCCCCAAAAACTGAACACACAGGACTTCAGGAGTGACCTCACATGTTCTGAGTACAGTGGGACAATCACTGCCCTGGTCCTGCTGGCTGCATTATTGCTGACACAAGCCAGGATGCCACTGGCATTCTTGGCCACCTGGGCACACTCTGGATCATGTTCAGCTACTGTCAGCCAACACCCCCAGGTCCTTCTCCACCCTGCAGCATGACATGTGGTGGTTGTGACCCAACAGGACTCAGCATTTTGACTTGTGGAACCTCACACAATTGGGCTCTGCCCACTGATCCAGCCTCTCCAGATCCTTATGCAGGTCCTTCCTACCACTAAGACAACCAAAACTCTCTCCTAACTTAGTACTATCTGGAAACTTACTGAGAGTGCTCTCAATCCTCTTGCCCAGATAGTTTATGAAGATACATGGCAGGACTGGCCCCAGTACTGAGCCCTGGAAAACAACACTTGTGACCAGTGGCCAACAGGATTTAACTCCGTTCACCAGTACTCTATGGGCATGGACATCTAGGCAGTTTTTATCAGAGGAACAGTGCACCCATCCAAGCCATGAGCAGCCAGTTTTTATAGAAGAACTCTGTGAGAAAACACTGTCAAAGTCTTTGCTTAAGAAAAACCTTTCCTATGTGTTTCGCAAGCCACAAATCAACCATATACTAAGAAAAAGAGGATATAATTATTTCTTTGTTGTTTTGTTTCATTTTGGTAATAGAACTCTGTATAAATTACGAATTGCTCAATAAAAATATTCAAAGATGACTAAAGATTAAAAAAAATGTTTTGCAATTTTGGAGTGTCCAATTCAGTTATACTTCAGATAACATGGCATATTAACTGGTTAATGAGAAAAGTTGTTTGCTTTGGTTAATTTTGTCTTTAAATTTAACAACTTAAGAGAGAAATACCTTTGGAGAAACACATTCATCAATAACAGATTTACAATTTCATTTAACAGTAAGAAATTGCTTGGGCTGGTCATTTGTGCGATTGAAAAACTCCAACAGTTTTGGCTGCAAGAAGTTTTATGTCACATATATTTCAGTACCAGGAAATATTTTCTTTAGACTTGACTTTCATTTAAATGAAAAGGATGTTGAATGGTTGTAATTTGAGGATGACTGTAATTGATCAGTAATGTTCTTGAGTACCTCACTTGACATATTTTGTTTACAGTGTTCCCTTTAAAAATGCTGAATAGTTGCCATGGAAATAAAGCACAAGTAATTCTCAAAAGGAAACAAAAAACATATTAATTTTATTGTATTCATTGTTTTATATTTCAAGAAACATGTTGCATTTTTATACACAAAGATGCTTTCAGAACATTATGATAGTATGTGACATTCTACTGCCAGGAAGGATTGCCAATTACTGAACTTTTTGTGGTGGTGCTTCTATTTTTGTATCACAGAATGGAGTGCTAACATTCATCAATTTCACCTATGTGCAACTGGGAAAGTTTTTAAAATTTGTTATTCAACCATCTTAGGAAAAATAGTCAGGCTACTGACTATTGAAAAAAGAGTCTACTGAAGAGCATTAAATGCTGCATCACAAAGAAATATAAAGCAGAGAAAGTAAATTAAGTTAGGAAACTTGATGGTGTTAAATGAAAAATTAGCAAAATCTCATCATCCATGGAAATAATAAAGGTAGAGTATATATAACAATACATAAAGTAAAAATGTCAATTCAACTTTTTATTAACACCTAGATTTTGAAATTATTTTATGTGTTCCCCATAACTCTGAAACAAATAAAGCAAATCTCCAGGGATAAAGATTAGTTGAATATTTCATAAGAGATTATGCACTTTTACATAATTTTGCCTGAATCACTGAAGGATTGAGTAGAGAGAGGTGTTAAACAGTTCAGGATAAAGTCTAGTTCTGAAATTATTAAGTGCATTTACACAAATACAGGTTCTACTACCATGTGTATGCATTACTTTTATCCATTTAGTACAGTCAGAGTATTATAAAGCCATATAAATAGAATTTTTAAAATACCCAAGTTGTTGGAATATTAAAATACGAAGACTAAGAGTTCTAAGTCTCACATCTTCTTTAAAATTTACTTGTACATTACAATGCAGTCCAGGGTCCTGGCTTTTTGGTCAGCTAAGTGATCCTTAGTAAGTAAACTGCATTCAAGAACTTGATTTCAGGAACTGTAGGAGGTGTAGCTGCAAATCTTGTCTCACTCTGATATCCAGAGACAGAAACAGGAAAGTAACTATGATTTCTAATGATTGATCTAGAAATTAATTATAAAAATAAAATTATAAAAGAAAATATTCCACTGTGAATTCTTGCCTCTATCAGTTGCATAGAGTCCTGTATGAACGAAGTATGACATTTTTAACATTTGGATAGAATACATAAAACCTTCATTGCATCATTCAAACAATATAAATCATGCTTACATACCTTCACTTAAAAAATTCAGGAAAAGAGAGACCATAAAATATAGATTTGATGAAGAATAGCAGTCAAAACATTCTTAGACAAAAGAAATAATCATTCTGGTCATTGTTAATTTAATTCACATCATAGTTTCCTTCAGAAGGTTTCCTAATTCTCTTTATTTTGCCACCCGTTTCTTTGCATTTTTTTCATATCTGGCAGAGCCAAACAACCATTGGCTAAAAGCAACATTATTGCTTATAGCTCATGTTTCTGTTTATTATATTGAAATTTTTTTCAGCTCAAGTTTTTCCACTTATTGCACTGAAAATCATGAATTTATATCAAAATTGCCCATTTAGGAGAATCATATTTTAAGAATATACTACAGTCTGTAAATCAATTCAGAAAGGTAATTTTTAAATGTCCTGAAATTTTTCTGACATATTCTAGGTAATGTAATTATTGGCTTAGCTTTCATATACAGGAATAAAATCAAATTTTCACTACACAAAAGAGCTCATACTGAAAACAACTAAATTTTCTTTTTCTTTTTTTTTTTTTTTTTTTTTTTTTTTTTTTTAATGAATGCAAGCTAGGTTTATTGTTTCGTTCAGTCTTAATTTATTTGAGCAGCAGTCTTTCAGAATAAAAAATTCCCCTTGCACAGATTGTGCATGATTAAGACATTTTATTGAAGAAATATTTTGGTTAAGAAATCAATAATTTCATAATTTTAGAAAACAAAATAAATTACTTCCACAATCAGATTATCTTGGAAGAACAAAAGAAAGAAAACATATGCTCAAATAGAAATTTTCATTCAAATTTTTCTTTATTTCATTTCTTAATAATTCCAAGATACAATTTTTTCTTAGCTCTAAATATTCTTTCACATTTGACTCCTCATATCTTTATCATTTCAATATAGTATTTTTTAGCGTATATAGCATTTTTCTGAACATCTAGTTTTTAAAATGTAACACTAAATACACATTTTCTTTGCATAATAATATCATTCTGTCAACTTTTTCCCCCCAAAAATGTAATAATTCAATGACAGGAAAGCCTGTGTCACATAATTTTTCATAAATTTGCCTGGGACATCTACTACCTGTCTGGGAAGACTCTTCCACAGTTTGACCACTCTCTTGGTAAGGAAATGCTTCTTAATGTCTAGTTTGAATCTACCCTGTTGCAGTTTTGAACCATTCCCACCTGTCATATCCCTGGATCCCAAGGACTCCATTCCCCCCTACGTCAGGAATGTGTACAAAGCAATGAGGTCGCTTTCCAGCCTCCCTTCCACCAAACTAGACAAGCCCCAAGTTCTCAGCCTCTCCTCTCAGAACATTCCTTTCAGCCCTTTCATCGGCATTTTTTCACTTCTCTGTACTCATTTGAATATCCTTCTTATATTTTCATAATGTCTGATTCATTGTATCACTACTGCATTTCACATTGTCCTACAGTCTTGCCATCCTCAGTTACAATCTTCCATCTTTCTTTAAAGCACCTCCCACAGGTGCTTTGCATGAGACCTCTGACTGAGAGCATGTTCATGAAATGCTAAGAGTGAGCTCAAGGCCTTAAACTGGCATCAGTTCCTATCTTATGTCACCTATCTTCCCCTGCAGCTTGGTCCTCTTTGATTCCGTGAGGATTTTACAATAGTCAATGACAGGGTAATCAAGTAAGCCAATTAGATATTTCGAATAATATTTCTGGATGGTCTCAATAGTGAAACAGAAATTCACAATTTTGTCTGTGGCAACTGTAGGACCTGCATAACTTGTTGACTAAACAATTGTCTAAGTTATTCTTTCTCAGTTCTGCTTTTTCAGCAGTTAGGAATAATCTGTTTTAGTAATAAAACAGGTGCACAAATTAGCAGCAGATCACAAATTGTATGATAGCCTCACACAGTGATCTCAGCTGGAGGTTTTACATGATAATAAAGTTGCCCAGCTAATCCAGGGGTGTCAGGTTAAGCTATTCAGTGATAACTGCAACACATAGATGAGGTCACAGCAAGGTTGAAATTTGATTTTTACTAAATTACATTTATCTCCTTGAGATTCCAGAGGTGCACATGAATATTCATATCCTTGAAGGCAGCAGCTGCATTAACAATCCACAAATCTTTAAAAAAGACGTAGACCACAAGAAACAGACAGTGATTTTTAAAGAGTTAGCAAGTAAATGAGTGACAGAAACATCAGAACAGAGGGAAATGAGCAGACAGTATGCAGAAGACTTAAAACTAATAATGGGGGAATCCCTTTATTTTTATTTTCAATAAGTAATATTGATTTATCTGGAAAACATAAAAAATAAATTGATAAATCACCCCCAAAATGGGACTAACACTGGAGTTAACTCTCCTTTTTGAAGGACTGCTGTTGTGAATAGCCAATGAAACTCTTTACTGTTTATTCTTTTGGACACTGAGGTGGAGGTGCAAAGTTTTCAGCAAACATTAGCATGGCTCTGATAATGGAACAGAAGGGTATAAACATAAGTGATGTTGAGGTACAAGAGCATTTTTAGATGGTGACCTAGAATGATATGTCCAAGTGCACATCTATGCACACAGCAGCCTAATAACACCCATTACCTGCAGTTCTGTTTTCGAGGACTCCCTAAGCTGGTTTGAGAAAATCATCAAAGATCTGGATTTGTAAACACCACGGCACATCCCTGCACTGAAGTAGATCAGATATACAGAAGGATTGTTTCAGCAAACAGTGACACATGAATGAGGACTATTTTAACTCATCTTTTCTACACATTACTACAGCTATACCATAATGACTGACTTTTACCATCACTTAATGCCTATTGCTGGAAATGGCATGAAAACATATCTTTTCCTCTCCTATTTATTTTTTTTTTTTTGGCATATTTGATAAGCAAGTATTTTGAAAAGTGTTTGAAAACTGCATGAAAAATTTCCGAGGTCTGTAAATATAATGTGAACAAACCGATTGTGATGGAACAAAGAACAAAAATTTCATTACTAAATTAAATCTGAGCTGGACAGATTGTTAAGTAGACCTTTCTGTGCCTTTTCCTTATAGAGTTCACTTCATATACACATGAAAAAGAAATCACAAATTAAATAAGAAAAGCGACATCATTTTTTTAATTTAAAACACAAATTAAGATAACTGATCAAATTCAGACTAAGAACAGAACCGACATAAAAGAATTTATAGACAAATGTATCTCTGAGTTACGCTGAAAGTCAGTCTGTGTTTCTGCACAGTCTTGGCAAATGCTAAGATTTTTTCTTGCTCTTTCTCTTTTGGGTTGGCACCACCTTGTCCAGCAGCACTTTATCTTACTAAGCATACGATTTCTCTGAACTGGTGCTTACTTGTACCAGAAAATACTGCTACTACCATTGCAGCAGATCACACAAGTATAAAAGAAACCCTATTTTCTCCTCAAGTCCGTGCCTTTTAAAAGGGAGATAGCAGGCAGTACATATACTTCAAATAAGTAGGAACCATCTGTTGCTGCTATAGACAAAGTGGAAATTTTTGCAACTACATATTAGTTTTGGAAGTGAAAATATGACCTGCATTTGCATGTGTAACCTTAGATAAAGCCACGATAGTACAGAAGTGGTCAGCTCTTTGAACTTATTGAGAAAATATCTCCCACTTTTTATACCAAAATTAGCCCAATAAGATCCTGACATTCACATCCCTGGAAATATCAAGATTTGCATATTTATTGATAATATGCATATTTTCTGTAACGTATTCCTGAAGACTATAAAGCGGCTGCAAAGACACTCTTCTACTGAATTTATGGGAGGCTGTGCAAATAGATACTGGGAATGGGAAGAGACAACAGTAAGAGTATGTGTAAGTAATGCATGATGCTTAGCTCTAAGCTAAAGGACCATCTTCATCTGGCAAAATAGTTTTACCTGGCCTAAGCAGTGAGTGGTGCCTTAAACCTGCAGTTTTATGCAAACATGGACAGTTATCTGACTCCAAATAACTTGTTTTGGCACTCAGGGACACCAGAGACTAGGAATAGTGAAGAGCACCCAGGCTGGCAAAATATCAACATCATATGAATCCTTGGTGGATAGATTTTGTTCTGTTGTTGCTTATGAGGTTGTATATGCTAAGAGGTAGCAGAGGGGAAGGGGAGTGATGCTTTATCCTTTCCTTAAGTTAAAAAAATGAAAACATTTCGTTAAATAAATTTCTTTATCTTTCAGCTTAAATGTTGGTGGTTTTTTTCATAGCTTTTGTTCTTGGTAGATTCAACTCACACTTCTTGTGTTGAATAACACAATATAAAAAACCAAAACTAAAGTTAAACAAATAAACCTTTAATTTTTTTAAGGACTTAGCCATTCCTGAAAAGATCACTGAAAAGATTAATATATTAGCTTCTTCAGCAGAAAAAATAGTGAAGTTCATTTAGTAAGGGAAATGCTGATACTGATGATATTATTTCATTAAATCTTAAACAATGTTTTATTGTTTTCCATTAATAACACCCAGTTTTGACATCCTAGTTATTCTTTAAAAAATTTAGATGTTAATTAAACAACATGTGGAAAAGATTCAAAGACATTATTTTACTTAAGCTTGGAGTAAACCCAGTAAACCCGTTTCAGTCTAAAGCACCATCCAGGGAACTGAAAGAAGTGTGTGTCAGGATGTTTAATATTATAGCCTAGGGGGACATAACACTTGCTGTACGTGGGAAGTAAACAGCAGGGCTTTTCACTAAAAATGAGACACAGAAAAAAATTGTGATCACAAAACAGAAAACCATATTGCCAGTCCAATACAAATATAAGAGCTTCTCCACAATTCAAGCTGTGCCTCTCCCATCTAAACTCTCATATTATTTTTTGTGAAACTTACTTTTTGTTTCATAGATAGGAAGAACTAAGGAAAACAAAAATTATTGTTCTTTTTCTGGAGAGTCTCTTCATGGAAAAACTCTTGCCATGTTTTTCACTTTAACCAAAACAACAGATAATTATCTGACTTATCCTCTATTATATTACTTAAATTAACAGTGCAGAAAGCTTCAAAAGTTCAAGCTCTCTTCAGAAATATAAGTCAAAAATACAACATAATTTTCAGGGTTTTTAAAAAGATTCTTACATTAAAAAGAGATTTTTTTAAATTGCCTTATGATTCAATCCTGCGAAACTCTACTATCATCCTACCTGAAATCCACATTACAAAGTGTAATGTTCCAGAAGTTAATTTTCTAACAAATAATTTCACATATGTATTTGCATTTTTTCTTTCAGAGTTATTAGATTCTTTATTCAGCAAATGTTGACTTGACAATAGGAATAATAAATTATGTTGGTATCCTCCTTTAATAAATAAGAAAACAACAATTCATAACTAAAGCTTTTCAGGGGAAACAGAACTGCAATTTAGATTTGTGCTTCAAATTAGTGAAAATGCCAAGGCAGATCAATATTCCTGGTTTTAGATACAATCAAAAAAAAGGCTTTCCATTTTTATAATACAACATTATATTTTTCTTCAGGCATTTAATTCCCCCATGTTTTAGTGTCGGCAGGTAAAAGCTCAGCCCTATTGTCTGAATAGGTCCAGTAGCAATTCTACTGTTGTTCTCACATCAGCCTAAGTAAATCAAATGCAAACATCTTAGTGATATGGAGGCTACTAGCTAGTCATGGAAGCTAACAGTAATATATCCATTTTATACTCTAATAACTCCTGAAATTACCAAGGTTCATTTTAGTAAGAAACAATAGGGTGAAATAAGACCTTTGTCTTTGGTATGTTAGATTTCTGAGGTAGCTTGATTATTGCAAGTGATAAATAGCGAAAATTAATTAGTCACCAAATACAAGATCTGAAAGGGCTTTCATTGTTGAAATCCTTTTTGGTTTATAATGATGAATTTTTTGAGGTGGGTTTTGTAGTTTTTATTTTTGTTGTTTTGTTAGTTTTCTTTTTTGTTTGTTTAAGGGGCTTGGGGTTTTCGTTTGTTTGTTTGTTTGTTTTATTATTTTCAATTGTATGTAAAACCAAGGAACTACAGAGGGAAAAAGACTGGGATAGAAATGCAGCCTGGACTTAAATATGCTTTACATTCTTGCAAAATTATTTTAAAATGTCCTGAGTGAGCACTGTTGGGTAACTGTCCTTAGCGTAATAGTTTATGTGTCATGTTTTATGTGTCATATTATGTGTCACTGGGTGATTTTATGTCAGTAATAAGTTAGGAGGTTTGTTAAATAATATTTTTAAACTTTGAATTCTGTCACCTACTCTGGATACTGGATTCCTTGCCAAAATATTGTGTGGCAATTCCTCACTTGCAGGTAATAGAGTCCCTTTCTGAATCTAACCTGTTTGCAATGGACATAACAATCCACTTCATAACATACAGGAGCAAATAAAAATATTGCTTTAATGCTTATTTATGCTCACTAAAACCTGAGGAGAAAATGTTGTTTCCAGTAAAGGCTACGGCCCCATATGGGTGACAGAAAAATTAAGTCAATAAAAATAAATAAGTGAAAGCAAATTCCATTATTGCATTTACAAGTACTTTTCAAGTCACAATTCAATATCTAAATGAACAAAACTTGTTGCAGCAGCATCTGGCACTACAAAATTGCTAAGTTCTATGACATTTATTTCCATTGAATAATTTGATTGAAAGGTTACATTGTCTTGAAGTAAAAAAAAAAAGAGCCCTGCTCATGGTAAATGCATTTGAGGGTTTTTTTCTCCCCAAATATTCACTGATGATCACAACTGGCATTTTCACTTCCCTTGTGAAACTCTTCCACCTTCCCTTAAAATTATTCATTTTAATGAGCTGGATTTATTCTCTCTGTTTACTCCTTGCTTTTATTTTGATAGATATTTTTTACATTGTCTTTAAAGTAAGTGGTATAGGAAGCTATGTTAGTATGTATATTCCCCATTCTATTTCAGCTGCTTTGATCACAAAGTTTTGACTAATGATGCCAAATACGACACTGTGGATTAGTGTCTGGCTGCACCGAATTGCTTCCTTTACTGTAGGCAGCTCAGAATGCTACCAGAATAAATCTAGCATCATTAGTCCAATTGCTCTATAGTGATATCTTTTCAGACAAGAAACTGGATGTGTCTGCAATCTGAATTAAATGAGAACCATGGTTTTTAAAACATCAGGAAATACAAGTGAATACTTTAAAACTTTGATTTTGTTGATGTGTCCACATTTATACACAAAGATTAGAAATAAAATTTGAAGATTTTTTGGTTTTCTTCTCCTAATCACTATATTGTCAATATATTTTTCATATTAATCAATAGCTGTAGACAGATTTTTAATCAGAACAGGAACAAGGGAGGAAAGGCTGTGTAGGCTAACTAATGAAAAAAGAACAAGCTAAAGGCTTATAACTGTATTAGAATCATAAAGGTCTGCAAGGTTTGTGTGTATATATACACACACATATACATATATGCTTTGTACATTTGATATGCATATCTAATATTACTTGTTGTGTAACTGAATTGAAAAACAAGAATTTAGCCCCTGTAATGTATTGTGAAATGTCTGACCTCCTAAATGGGTTCAAGTGTAACTTACTGTTTCCCATCACAAGGTCACTGCTGTATTTAAGAGCCTTGAGAAAAAAGATAATTGATTGAGCTGATCTGTGTTCCCTGCTCATCTCACTATGCCTATTTCTCATCTGCCCTGGGTTAATCACCAAGTCCACAGCCTGCTGATGTCCTCCATTACATCATAATTAGAATAAGCAGGCAGAGATGGGGAACGCCGGTGAAATTATTCATATTTCCTTCTGAAGAGCCAGATGTTGCTGGATAGATTTCATTTAATTCTATGACAGTTGCAATAATATTCTGCATGTGCAGAGAGCTGACAGTGACATTGATAACAGGGAAAGTGAGCTGAGCTTCTTAGCTAGTTAGTTATGGTTATACATTTTTGGGAATCATCTCATCCTATTTGCCAATTATAGCAGATTGTGGGTGGATTTAACATATAAATATGAAAAATACTTAAAATATAATTCCACTGAAGTTTAATTATGTTTTCTAACATTAAAATTTTGCTGTGTGCATCTTATGGATAGTTAACAGTTTGATTTTTTTGGACAAAAATTTCCTATTTTGTATTAGCTGAGAGACAACATATGATGAATTTCATATTGCTAAAGCTGAAACAATGTTTCTTTTCAATGTTTTTTATTTTAAAACTGATACTGACTGTGATGAATATCAAGGTATCTAGGGGAAGACCAAATTTTCTAAAATGCATTTGCATTTTGCATAGACAAAGGTCAATAATTAACTTTCAAAGATAATAAAACAACAAATATAACAAAACATGGAATAACTGAAAGAAATTTTACCTTTGGGGTGGCACAGCTGATTAAAAAAAAAAATCTTGCATTTGAATATAATTATTATTTTACCATTAATTTGAATGTGAATGATAAATTTTTTTTTGTGATTTAACCTTATGAAACTGCTTGCCTAATATTCATATACTGCAAAAAGTATTACTTATATTCAAACAGAAATGCTGACAGCAAAATAAAAACAAACTTTCAGCAGAATATCCTTGTCCTGAAAAAAATAATACAAAGCTGCTCTGGGAAGACCCCATTGCTGCCTTCCAGCATCTTACAGGGGTTTATAAAAGGAGGCAGCCAGAATTCTTGTGCAGGCAGATAGAGACAGCACAAGGAGCAATGGTTTGAAACTGAAAGAGGGCTGGTCTAGAGATGTTAGGAGGAAATTCTTTATGTGAGGGTGATGAAGTATTGGAACAGGATGCCTAGTGAAGTTGTAAATGACTCATCATTGAAATTGTTTGGGACCAAGTTGAGTGGGACTCTGAGTGATCTGGTCTAGTGGAAGGAGTCCCTGCCTATGGCTCAGGTGTTAGAACTACATGATCCTTAAGGTTCCTTCCAATACAAGCCTTTCGTGACTAGCTCTGGTACAATTATCTTATGTGGTGATATCACTTCTACTACTTCTAGTGACTTTTGTTTATTTATTCACATTAACACTTCAGCATTCAAATATCAGTTGCTGAAAAAAACCTACAAAAAACCCCTATGAAACAGAATTTTCATTCAAGCATTTTTTCACAGACATGCTTTCCTTTTCACTTCTGTTACTTCACTGTTTATTAACTAAGATTTCTGTTCAGATGTGTACTACATTCAAGTGTAAATAAAGTTGTGGCTCCAACTTTCATATCATTCTGTACATTCTTAATTCAGATCATGCTCTTAACTGCCACAACCTGACCATCTGTGAGGACTCTTTTGAGTCCTCATTAATAAATTAATTTTACAATGTTATCTTGTGGCCTTAGTAAAGCAAGGCACACTGAACTAGAGTCCCATACATAAGGCAGTGTAGAATATGACAAAAATACATTTTTTAGACATACTGCTAAAACTAATGACCCAGTGATTTGTCAGAATGTACCCTATGCACAAAATCAATAAGAAAATTGTGCTGAATAAACAGATTTTTTGTGATCAGTACAAGG
This sequence comes from Cisticola juncidis, assembly GCA_013400215.1. Classification (NCBI taxonomy): domain Eukaryota; kingdom Metazoa; phylum Chordata; class Aves; order Passeriformes; family Cisticolidae; genus Cisticola; species Cisticola juncidis. The sequence goes on from VXBR01009085.1 coordinate 195,260, forward strand.
CTTCTTCAACTATTTAAATACTTGGCATGCCTATGTAAAAGAATTGCTGATTATTTGTTGTGGAAGATATTAAATACTTTATTCATATTTGTTATTTCCACCATAAGCAAAAATATACAAATCAATTTCATAAAAATATAGCCAGATTATGATATAGTTCTAACATAATTCCCACGAGGGAAGTCCAAGGAGACTTGATAGCTAATCAAAAGTTTGTCTTGAATGAAGTCAGAAATCTTCATGAAGATAAAACTGATTACAGATTGATGTTATCTTTATGAAGACAGATTACAGATCACCTTGAGAGATACTGGAGATACTATCCACAGACACAAATATTTTAAACAGAAAAAAAAAAGAAAGTATAACATCTTTACATATGTGATATGTCCTGTCAAGCAAACAGGGACAGATGCAAGATTATGTTATCAATATGTGTGCAGATAATTCCTCACTAGTCAGTCACTAGTAATCCTTTCAGGGGTCGTTTTCTTCCCTATTATTACTAAACTTTTGTAAATTGTTATTTCAAATATTTCTGTGTTGTATCTGATTATCAAATTATTAACAGAACTTTTTAATTTTGCACTGACCAGGAAATCACAACACACAGTCTCTTTCTAGACCAGCCATTTTGCACACCCAAGATCATGACAAAGGGACGCTGAGCCATTCGATGCACAATCAAGTCAGCAATAAGAGTCAAAAAAACAGCTGAATTGGATATCATATTTTAAAAACCTTTTGTGTGAAGAGGCTGCCATTTATCCAGTTTGCAGATATCCATATGAATTGTTTATGTTTAGCTGAAATTTTATATGGGTAAATATTTTGGTTACTAGAAATATATGTATGTTGAAATACTGCTACTAGAATGTCAAAACTTTGCATATAGATATATATTGATGTTATATAATTTTACATTCATTCAAGCAAAAATAACAGGACAGGTAGTCATTATATGTCAGAAATACTAAAAAGCTTAACTGTAAAGAAATTATCCACAACACAAAGCGTGAGACTGACATTTTTAAGCATAGATGTATGTTAAATCTGTCCTGACTCTAAAATCATTACAAGTAGAAACAAGAATACAAGTTAATGTAATATATATTTTTTATCTAAAGAAAAATCTAACTTTTTTTTTATGATATGTGGAACTCAGTGGAACTAATGATGCTTTTTTTTCAGTTGTTATTCACTGAAATGTAATGCTGTTTTAAGTGCAAATCATAGATTTTATTATTATAAGTTAATATTTGCATGTTTATGAATTTAAAAAAATCTCAAATTATTTTACTTTTTCATATCACATTTTATCTGCTAAAAAGGTGAAATTTTAAAAAATCAGAAGGCAGAGCTAAAATGATAAACATTTTAGGAAAACTGAAGGAAGATTAGGATATCAAGGTCCATTCAAAGTGAGAGTAAAACTGTTGATAGTACTACAAAAGACTTTCACACTATATAAGAAACAAAAATGATCAGTTGTTAGAGGAATAGAAGAAAAGCCAACACACTCTATAACTAAAATTTATAGGTTTGAAATGCAGGTACAATTTTAGTTGTCAAACTTTGTAAAATGTTGTCTTTAGATTTGAACCCAATAATTCTATAATGTAAGAGGTAAGACTATATCTTAGTTATTTTCAAACCATAAAAATATTTTTTTGTATGCATTGAGTATTTACAATGAAGGTAAACAATGTTGACAATATTCATCAGTTGACTATTAATTTATTTGGGCAAAATAAAATAGATAACAGTTACAACTGAAAAAAAACCATGAAAAAAGAATCCACTTAGCCCCTGAAAAACCTCTTCCTAAATGAAATACCTTAGCATCATTTTCAAAGTTACTATTTGCCTTGTACTCCAGGCAGGGCTCCATGTACTCACTCCATCCACTCCAGCTGCTGTCTTACACAAAGGGAAACTAACCCTTTCTAGTCTTCTTTTCCTGTCCTTCCTAGAAGAGCCTTTATCAAATTGTAAGTCTTGCCTGTCTTTTTGCTACATGTATAGCGTAGGCCTACTCATTACTAATTTGATTCTCTTAGCTTTGGGAGCAAATTGTGCATCTCCATTCTTAGTACTTACACAGTCTGCAGTGTGGAATTTTGTGACAGCTCATAGAAATTTCTTTACTTGTATCTCAGTTTTTCTTTGAAGACAATTTTAGAACCTACGCACAGGAAGCTAAATTTTCTGTTGGACCATGCTGTGCCTAAAGAAAACTCTACTATATGCCCCTAATAATGTGACAATAATTTCCAGGCAAATTGCAGGTGTTTGGGGTGGTTTTATTTATTTATTTGACAATATTTTATTTAAGAGCTTTTAGAGAAATGGCTCTGTTTGTTTAATCATTTTCAGTCAACCGGCTACAATGTTTCCTCCTTTATCTGCAACAAAAGAAAGATTTTTGCATCTGCTTATAGCAGAACTCTTTCTTCCTCAGGTTCTGCTTTTCTTGTCTAGATATTCTCACACCCCATCAATACATACACAATGTAGCTCAATTTAGAACGTATTTTATGCTACATCTTTGAGGGTAGTGCAAATATATTTATGTCTTACACAATTGGCATTATTTTCTTTTTTATCTTCTGTAGTAATAATCTTTCCCAGTGGGGCACAGCAGTCTGACAAAACATGGACCCTATTATGATAATTGTGAGAACTCTCTTTCACTTACAGTGAGATATTTTGCTGTGAGTTTCCAATGAACTAGCTTCTTTTTACATAGGTTACACATTGGTTTGGAAGATCTCCAATAATCATCGAGGTAGTGCAGCTTCAAAGGGATGCCATGTATCCCTCTAACGTTGTAAGATTCTTAGTACAGCAAGAGTTAAAGCTGGGAACAATATTCAAGAGTTTGTCAGCCTAAAATATTAGGCTTGATTTTTTTTGCACTGTATTTCCCTCTGAACTGTATCATATAAAATCCTATTTGTAAAAGGTAGAGTTCTAGACGTGTTTTGTAGATGCAAATCATTACACAAGCTGTTCAGTGATGGAGTATTAAACCCTGCTGTCTCACAGAGTCAGTAGTTAGCCTTGGTAAAAAACAGCTAGTTTTTATCCCTGTCTGAAATCAGTGTGGGGCCACATGAAAGATTTGTGACTATTTCACTTTTCCTTCTGTGAAACAGATAATATTATCTGAATTTGTGAAGCACTGATACTAAATAACTGATATCTCAGAATAAAACAACCAAACAAAAAAGGCAAAATGAGCATGTGCCACTAAAAAATGTTGAATTATTATATGATAAGATTATGAATAGGCACAGTTGTCATTGAAAGTCACAAAGATTGAAAATTGGTGATAAAGGTGATCATTTAAATGCAGAATTTGCAAACAAATGAGCTTCTTTTGAAAGGAACATACTGTCAGAAGGATTTTTTACCTTAACTTTTTTCCACTGTTATCTTTATTTCTCTGTCTCAGAAACCACAGTGTTGTGACAGATCTCTCTCTTTATCACGTATTGTCTAAATCAGATGGCTCCCAGAAGCAGCACATTCTATAATCAGCTTGAGCTAAAGTAATACAGATGGATATTTCATCTTAACTTTCATGCTTCACATGTGCAGCCATTCTATGATAATGTGAAGTTGCTAATAAATGACTACTGAATTTTTGTTTTGTCAAACTACAAAGCTGAATAGAACAAGTATATCCTATTCTTGATTACTCTGATTAAATAAAGTAGATAAATATCTAATTTTTCAATTATACATATGGTCAAACTCTCAAATCATGCTCTTTTATGCGTGTAGACCCATGTAGGGAGTCCAGTTTTGCTAACAACTTAACTTTATGTCCATATATTAGTTATTACATTCACCTTATATAATGATACTATGAAAATATAGGTTTATTTTGTTTATAATTTATAGTTTGTCGTATTTCTGTATGCACCTCCTTATGTTTTGTTTGACATACGTGCCAACAAGAAGAAAAGTAAACAACTCTAGCTTGTCAGATATCTGGGTCACCATATTGCTATGAATAAGCTAGCTGTAGCAGCTAGCATATCTCTTCATAAACTTTTGAAAGTTAATTTCATAATGACATAATTTCTGTAGGGCACAGATGTTCACCTCTAATCACTCTCAAGAAGAACATAAATATAAAAGATTTTGTTAGAGAACTCTACAACAGTTTGTATATAAATCAACTCCAGACACTAAATACAAAATTAACTGCAGGGAAAACTCTTCAGGTCATAGTAAATTTGTGGTTGAAATATGGTCTTGGCTATCTAGACTGTAGTTCTACTGACCTTAAAGGTCATTTCCCAAGCATCATTCTTCTTTACTGACTTTAATCAAGAGATTCCTTGACCCCCATCTGAAAACATTTATCATAAGTCTCATTCACATGAAGCACTTCTTACTTATCAATGTCGAGCAGAGCAGACATTATTTTCATAATCTGTTGGTAGCTTTTACTTTTTTAAAAAAAAACACATATAAAATTATGTCTTTGTGTTAGAACTTTGGATTAGTCCGTAGATATGAAAATAGTGGTACAGCAGGAGGCTTACATATCCAGATATACAAAGGTAAGGCTGTATTTTAAAAAGTTCTGAGAGTAACCAGAATGAACAGGTAAAGTACATAAAGAAAAAACAATACCAGAAAAATAATATGAAAGCCTGTTTATAGGATAAATACAGGGGATTAGAGTAAATATATGATAAATACTTGCTAGATTAAAAAGAATCTTTCTTTTGAAGTCACTGACCAACAAATTTGGGGAGTCTATCATGTTGCTACAAGGTATGAGAGTAGGCTTCAACAGAACATTTAAAAATATGTGAGAGTATCTAATTTTAAAAATCTTGTTAATTAATTGATTTATTTTTACACACTCAAAAATAATTCACACATTGAAAGAGGAAGTTTATAATTTGTAGAAATAAATGCTAGCCATGAGACAAGATAGGGTATTACACATGAAAAATGCAATTTACTGAAAATCAAAATCATGTTTAATTATGGATATAGTCAGTGAATCCATTTATGTCAATTACATAAATTATCTAATAAATTGATCAAATGGTCCTACTTTTATGCATTTTAACCATTTATTCCAAATTATTGATAATAAAGAGGATCTTACCATTATTCCCCAAAAAACAAAAAAAAAAAAAAAAAAAAAACAACAAATCTACAGAAAAGAAATAATTACATCAGTTTCTAAAGTGTTACACATTTTATTTCAAAAGGCCTGAAGACCTGTACTGAGACAAAAAGGTATTTCAAGAAGGGAACTTCAATCAATTTAATTAATTGCTATTAGCAAATTTTTGGTTTGGTTTGGTTTCCAGTTCTAAAAAAAATAAATAAGAATCAGGTAAAAAAAAATCTGAAAACCACTTTTCTTCCATAATTCCTGGTGTCCCATGTTATACCCAGTTGCTCTGGTGAGGGGCACTGTAGAAGTTAGAGTTGCATGCAGGTTCTGCTCTGTTGCTGTGATGTGGGTTCCTCCATCAGCTGCAGTCCCTTTGCAATCATGCTTACTCCTCAGCCTCCTCACAGTTTGTTCTGGGGTGGCTGCTGTTCCTCCTGCCCTGATCTGGGTACCTATTTTTCTTTTCTTCAGTGTTTTTTCTTCCCTGGTGTCCCTCCTGCCCTGACAACTTTCTTGTATCTCTGCCTGTGTGTCTCCCTCTGCAAAATTGTGTCTATGTCTCTTGAAGAATCAAATCTGAATAAATATTATCTTATTTGGTAAAAGTAGTCCAAGATTTTTAAATTATACATGAGAATGGAGCCTCAAAAACACCTGGGCATCTGTCCAAACATACATAACTTTGCATATTGAAATTATCCTAAACCTAGGGAATTCCACACACTAAACCATTTGAAAGGTTATTGTGGCCAGGTGTCATGAATTGGCACAGGAATAAGGAGAAGAGTATGGACAGCCTCCAAGCAGGAATGCTAATGAGGTAAGTGAATAGAAATCAGCCTGGAGGACAAATGTCATGATATTTGTGAGAAGAACATCATACCATAATAATGTACCTAAAATCATGTTTTATGAATATGAAAGAAGAACACAAGGTTAGGAAGTGTAAATAAGAAAACAGTAAGCTGATTCTAAATAAGTCTTGTTTAAAAGTGTCAGTGAGCACACAAGAATTATTTCTATATTTGACTTATCTATCTATTTACCTTACATTTTCATCTCTGAATGACTTTCAAAACTCTGGTTTTGATGGCCCAAGGTCAGGTACCAAAGAGATGGCCAGATGCAAAACTAAATGAAGTTTTGGTTTAAAAAGCAGTGAATACTGCTTTGAAATCTGAGACTGCTCAAAGTGCCTTGAATAACACTTTTTGTTTTAATATAACTTACATACCTGCCTTTCTGTAATTAAGATGCTCAGAAACTTTACTTCTTCATTTCCTTTTTTTTGTTAATTCTAAAATCCTACACATACCTTTATTTTCATAATCTGTTTTAGAATTAAAATACTGAAACTTTAAAGTTAGTAACTGGTCAACTATTTTACATCTTGTACTCCACATTGTGCCTGATATTGCAATCCTGTGTTTTAAATGAAGTAGATCTCAGAGAAAACTAGGGGGAAAAAAGTGACTTTTAATTGAATATTAAAAAAAGATTTCATCTAATTCAAAAATTGCTATGCTAGAAACTTTAAACTGAAAAGTTTTATGATTTTTTTTTGTCATCTAAAATTGCTTTTTCAGTCTCCTTTTTTAAGTAAATTCCAGCAATCTTCTAGGAGACTATAGCTCTAGTCAAAAAGACAGTACTTTTTTAACATTCACTAACAAAGATCATTTTCAAGAAAAATTAACTAAAAAGGCTGACCAATGACCATTTTTGTAGATTCAAGCTGCTAAAAACATAAGAAGCTCCTGAGTGATTTTTTTAACAGGCTACTGTTTCAAAACAACAACGGAAAAAACTCAGGCATTAATTTCATGGAATTATTTTTTTCCTAGAATAACAGACATTATGACATCTTGTGTTACAATTTTATTTTATTAAAGTAGGTGGAGACAACTTGCTACTTGCTCAATATTTACAGTGACAAGTCAGAAAAATGTTTTGTGTGTTGTTAAATGTATATTTTTCTCGACATAACAAATATTTTTACACATGTATTTAATCTGATGATTTTTTTGCACAGAGTAAAGATATTAAATATACAAACCTACCAAGACATGAGCACAGGAGAGAGCCTGCTAGCAGCCATTGCCTCGAGCAAAGTGCTGTCACAAACTCCAAGGCTTTGATGTGCTCAGAAAGGGTGGAAAGCATAAGGCAGAGTCTGAGGGGTGGGCATGGAAGGGAACCACTGAGTCCCAAACTTGTTTCTCTGTTAGTCAGCAGAACAGAGAATGACAGGGTGTTAGGGGAATGCATTCTGTAACCTTTCAAAAGGAGTCACAGCAATTGCTCTCACATATGTTCCTTAGCTCCTCTGAGGATTTACTCGTTTTGTTGGATGTGGAATGATTAGTATTCGCTCCCAGCATAGACCCTACTTGTAAAAGCCAGGCTAGACTTCAGAGGAAAGAGAGTAGGAAAAGAATAGCACTTTTTTCTAAAGTGCCTTGTACCAGTTTGTTGTAGGCACGCCAGGTCTTTCTCCACAATTGCCAGTCACATGCTTAGAGCTTAAAACAGATTTTTACTCAGAAACCCTGATGTAACTGGCTGATGGATTTCAGCTGTTAAAAAAATGAAAAACAAAACCAAACCAAAGTAAAAAACAAAAACAAACTATCTCCCCAAAACACACAACAAACAAACAAACAAACAACAAACCACTGCTTTGTTTCCTGCTGTCCTTGTAGTTTTCAAATTATAGATACTGCTCCAACCTGCCTCTCACAAGGACAAAATATTCCCTGCAAGTAATTCAGTCACAGATGGTGGATAGGCTAAGAAGCAACATGATACACCATGTGATACAGAAAGCTCAGATTAAAATAGCCAACTTACTCCAAGAAATAGCTCCTACTGACATTAGTAGGACCTGCCCAACATGACAATCATACCCTTCCACTTCTTTTAGTATTATATTTCCTTTAGAGTTATATGATATTAGCTAGTACTGGAGCAATACATCAGTTTCCTTGAAGAATGAGAGAATGATTAGAGAGAAACAAGGTTTATATCTCTGGAGATTAGCCATGCCAGACTCTTCTTGGTTCAAAATTAGTTCAAAATGAACAATACTACCAATATTGTAGTTGTTGTCAATAGTTCATGGTGGTTGTGATCAATAATGCCTAGAAAGTAAGAGAGGTTTTGGGGGGTTTTGTTCTTTTGCTACGTTGGAATAATGTTCTGACACTCAGAAAACACAGTTTTTATTCAGAACGAAATACAGGCCACACCTATGCTTTTAGTACCTGCTAAAGTATGTGCTTGATTGTTATAACTTGGAAGTGTGTACATTTAACATGTGCCTTGTGAATAATTACAATTTCCTCATGAAGGACACTGGCTCCCAGTCTGTCTGGATGTGTGATCTTTTCATATGGCAGTATTTTGATGTATAGCATTTGGGGAATCCAATTCTCTGTGTCTACTGGCATAACACCAGATGTCTCTCAGCTGTCTCTGAGACATCTCTCGAGGCGTTGTTAGATGTAAAACTGCAGCGTGACCTTGGTCTAGGTTTACTGAGAACTTTGCAGACCTGAGAAGAAAGCTTTGGAAATGTACATAGGTTACAATAGAGCAGGAACAGAAAGTTCTAAAAGAGATGACTGCATAGATGCAGATCATTAGTGACTCTAAGAATCTTAAAAGTAAGTATTTAAGTGAAGAGGTTTTAAGTCTTAGGAATGAAGAAGGGAACTGGAAGATAACTCAGTAACATCAGGTACCAGATTAGTTTCACAGTTAGTGTTAGACAATGGTTTGGAATAGCTTAAAGTATTAAAGTCTGGAATTTCATTATTTGAGTAACTTTCTGAATATCCTTTTACATTTAACCAAACTTGCCCTATTTAAGTCTTCCAGTAAAAATAAAGTAGCACAAAAAAGAGAAAGTCCCTTAATTTTTCAGACACTCTTTTCCTATTTAATTGTTAATTTGTGAGGACAAGGACAGAAGACTTAATATATTTTAATTTTTCAGAAGAATAGTTGTATGATCTCCAAAAAATTGTTCAAATTGTAACAGATGTCCATCACAATAGTCTCCTCCAAAAGGAATCATAGGCTCCTTATAAATCAAAATGATATTTTGGACAAGAAAATTAAAAAAAAAAAAAAAAGTTTTTTTCTAAAATATTTAGGAAGATGTCCCATACTTTTAGCCATATATACAATCTTATTAGAACTCTGAGCTAGAGATTTGCCTGTGACATGTAAATTTCCAGAAATGTATCATGAAGGACAAAGGGTTTTCTAAGAACTGAAGAAGTAGTATATTTTCTGCAAAATAATGTCTGGTCATGACGCTATACACAATTATCAAGCAAAGTTCCATCTCAACTTTATGTATACCGGACACTTGTTCTTTAAAAAAATAGTAATTCTTAAAGCTTGTGCCAATAAAATTTTTAGACATCATGCATTTCCATAATTTAAATGCCATGAGAGTATTCAGATTTCTCTAAACCTTCACCGGCCACTTGGAATCTCCATGTAAGTTGAATTTCTGGCATCCTTTAACTTTGATCCTTTAACATCTGCTCAAAGGATATTTAGAGTTTCCAAACATTCAGAAATCCTGGGCATACAAAGGTCAACTCCACGTAGCATATGGAAAGAGTCTGAGGCAGATGCACTTCAATAAATTTGCCTTGAAGATGCCCTATAGATTTTTGGATAAGATACAAATACTTATGCAGTAGGTTTATTGTTTATGTGAAAGCATTCTAGAGTAGCATATATACAGGAGATGTACAAAAGCTGTAACAGAATAAATTTGCTGTTCTTGAGTTATACGGGATATTTTATCTGAGAACTGATAGAAATCTATAATCCGTGAACAGAACTTAAAAACTGATTGTAAAGGACACAAAGATGATGTGTGTTATTTTGTTTAAAAGAAAATGTTTAAAACATTGAACTACCTCAATCTCTTGCTAGTGAAATTTAAAAAAACAGACAACTTCCCCCTCACACTTAAAAAACCCCTCCAAAACTGTGCATGCTCTAGGTCAAAACTAAATTACAATACATATTAGGTAAAAGAATATACAGAAGAAAATCTGTATCCTTCAAATATCACAGGTTGCAAACACAAGTATTTTATATTTATGAGTTTTACCAGGGATCTTGTGTACAATTTCACAGACAGTCCTCCCAAACTTTTATGTTTGTCTGAATTTTTCAAGTTAATCACTGATGTGTTGCATCCTTCTTCATCCATTTATTGCTGGAAATCAAGTTACTTTTTCTTTAGAGTAAGTACTTTTAACAACATAGAGCAATAAAAAAAGTACTTTTTATCTTCGGAATATAAACTTTTTATTGTATTTCTTTAATGTGTGTAAAGAAAAAAAAAGATTTTACTCCTTGATTATGATGGCTCATAGGGGAGTAAGTGAACCTTGATTTGCTTGCAATCCAATATGTTTAAGCTGTAAAAATTTGTGATTAAAAATGTATGCATATAAACTCTTTTAGATTTGCTTTGTGTCTTTGGGAAATTATCTACAATGCAAACCAGTCCATTACATATTTTATCCCTTCTATACTTCTCAGTGACTCATAGGTATTTGGGATATCTATGATGAGCACCATGGGGAAAAATTCTGAATAAAAGCCTGTGTTCTCTGAAGCAAATCTCTGGCATAGATGGACCATTTCTCAGCAAGTTAACGCTACAGATATACTCTATTAGTTCCCTTACTCCTCTGGGCAAAGTTATAATGAGTATTGGCACCAGTGGGCAAAAAAAACCTGAGGAACATCTGTTTGAATCTTAAGACACTTGTTGATAGAGCAAGAAACACAACGGTATTTAGTTTGTCTCAAGAATACAGAAGATTATTTGTAGCAATAGAGGCTAGAAATTACACCTGCAATGCATTTTTTCTACTCCATTTATACCATTGGATTTTAAATCTAAGAGGTTTACAGTAGTTTTGTCTGCATTACATATGTAACCACTATATTCTTTTAAAATGTATGCAATTTTATTTGTTTTCATATTTATAAGCTTCTTTTTTTTCTTTCAGTATTGTATTTGCTCCATCAAAATGAACTTTTATTTCCTCATGATTTAAGTATTTCTTTTAAATTCTCCTTCACCTGAAATCCATTATTATTCCTCTATTCTCAAAAACAGTGTTACTATTCAGTATGTAAAAATACAAAGACATGAAAACTAAGTTTATTTACTTTTCACCTCTAGCTCAATAATTTATATTTACAGAACCTCTTTCTGGTAAGGCCCACTTATACCAGAAAAGTAAAGAAAACCTAATTTTAAAGGTGTTTATCTATTTTCTCTCAGATTTTATGTAAACCCAAATGGAAAAAAAAAAGAGGTACCAAAGGGTACCAAAGAGATTTACTTTCTAAATTACTTGATTGATGAAGGAAATATGTTTTATGTTAATGGGAAATCTCCCATTGGATATGGGAAATATCCCATTGGATATGTTTTCCATGCTTTTCATTTAGTAATAAGGCATGACTATATGTATTTTTTTTCTTAGAAAAATATTTGATAGATGATGTCATTCATCAGAGAAAATCAGTACTGGTCACAAGTAAAGTATTGTGAACACCTGCATTTCAGAGAAGAAATTGAAGTCCATTTCAGCCTGGTGTATCTTCATCTTTTAAAATTTTTCTTTGGATCCAGCATCTTCAAATGCACATTTGAAAACTACAATAGTGGAATGATCTTCAATGTTTATGTTAATAATCAGTTGAAAGTGCCTTTTTTCAACTTTACAGAGTAAATAAATAAAATTCTTCATTATTTCATCGTGAAACTATGTAGAAAATGATAAGGAACTACGTCTAACACCATATATCAGTTTTACTTGTTTTTATTGTTACAAGTCAGTAAAGGAATCAAGAACTACCAAATCAGGGAATTAACTTCATCTGTTAGTGATCTAATGTTTGTATGTTTAGTTCAAGATATTTATGTAACAAGTTGTAGGAGATATGTCGATGAAAGATGTTTGGGATACAGGCAGTTCTTCAAAATGCTGTTTATTGCATGGGAGATGTTACAGTAGTCCTGGGTTTTGGGTGTACAGAGCCACATCCAAATGCTGCCAGCTACAGCTTATAGACAAGCCTGAATTCCCTTTGGTTCTGGTTACAATGGCTACTTGTTTTGTTTTTGTTTTTTGGGTTTTTTTTTTTGTGGGTTTTTTTGGGGGGTTTTTGGGGGGTTTTTTATGTGTGTGTTTTTTTCTTTGTTTGTTTGTTTGTTTTTGTTGTTTTGTTTTGGTTTTTTTTAAACAGATATTTTGTTATATCTGGTTACTATTATATAGTTTTCTTTGATGAGCATATTTATACATAACAACAAATCAGCATCGTACACAGTACCTTCACATTTACCTGTAGCCCATCATAACTACTATCATTACCATATTATGTTACAGTTTAAGCTTAAAGTTGTTTTTCTGTTTTCTTGCAGTGGAAAATTCTTTGTTTGTACTTGGTAAAAACATTGGTTTTGTTTGCTTATGGTATCTTTTGCTTTTCTTAAGACCTATTTCTGCTTGGTAAAAACATCTTCTTTGTTTGTGGTCAACATATGCTTTGCTCCAGCCATAAAACCTCTTTCCGACTTGACTTAACCTTTGCTTTCTTAGTTGTCCAGTAACAACTGGCTCAGCAATTCCAGCTTTAGACATCCTTTATTCTTTCTATATCAAAACTTGCTTTCATTTCTATTCCATTCTCACGTTCCACAGAGAGCCTTCTGTTAAACCTACATATCTTTCTTGTCAAACTTTCATCTTTCTCAACAGCAAGTGAAAAGGGATTCATGAAGGGAACCCCATGTTAAGGCTCATATCTTAAATCGCTGTTACAAATTGCTCCTTAGAACTGCTCAGCCTAATTTAAGAAGAAACTTGAGATAAAATAAAGTAAGTTTTTGAATAAAAACACTAGAATTGATTGTTTGCTGTCTTTTCTTTGATATTGAGCTCTTACTGATTGCCTGTTCAATGTGATTTTTTATTGAAGTCTACAGGAAAATTCCTTTAGGAATTACTTTCACAGAATAAGGTTAAAAGTGTTTGCTGAAAAACTAAAGTTATTCCATTTCTTCTTAGTTTCCTTTCCTCCCCTTGTCTCCTCAAGAATTGTTTGAAACTTTTGTTCCAGTTGAAAATTCTCAACATATTATTTAGAAAATGAGAATTTATTTGCCATGCTTCTGAAGTCTTTGCATATAGGAGAATTGTGTATATTTTACTCATAGGAAACTGTGGAACAGTGTGCCCTGGAAAGGACCTTTAAAGATCACCTAGTCCAACTTCCACCTGCAAAAAGGAGGGACATCTTCAACTGGTTGAGGTTGCTCAGAGCCCTCAGAGTCCAATCTGACCTTGAATACTTCCAGGGATGGCACATCTACTACCTCTTCAGGCACCATGGTCCTTTGTTTTTACCACCATCATTGTAAAAGACTTCTTTCTTATATATACTCTGAACTGACCCTCCTTTAATATAATTTCTCTTTTTCCTGTCACAAAAAGACTGTTAAAAAGTCAATCCCCATCTTTATTGTAGACATACTTTAAGTACTGAAAGGAAGCAATTAATTCTCCCCAGAACCTTCCCTTATCCAGGCTTAGCTAGCCCAGTACTTTTACCCTTTTTAATAGGTGATGCATCCTTCCAATCATCTTTTTGACCCTCCTCTGGACACAGTCCAACAGTTTGACATCCTTCTTGTTCTGGTCACTCCAAAGCTGGATGCAACACTCCAGGTGGGATCCCATGGGAGCAGAGCAGAGGGGCAAAACCACCTCCCTTGACCAGCTTGCCAGACAGCTTTTAACACAGCCTAGAACACAGCTGGCTCTCTGGTCTGTGAGTGCACATTGCTGGTCAATTTGTGCTTTGCATCCACCAGTACTGCCAAGTCCTTCTTGCTAGTACTATTCTGAATCTCTTTTTCCCACAGCATGTATTGATACTGGGAGCTGCACTAAGCCAGGTGCAGCAACTTGAACTTGGCCTTGTTGAATTTCATGAGAGGTTTAATGGCCTATGGGAAATTAATTTTATCTTGTAATAATATTTTATTTCATAAAAACACACCTCTTACACTCATGGAAATAAATTAGGCATGCAATTAAAATATACAGTCCACTAGAGTATTGCCATTGTGCTCTAAAGTAGTTTACCATTAAAAAAGACATTGTTTTAGACAAAAACTCATTAATTTGAATTTCTTCCATTTCAATAAGTGATCAACTTCTGAATTCTGGTATAGAAGACATTTAAAAATTCTGATTTTGAAATCTCTTGAAAGAAGATGAAACAGACACATTCCAAAGAAAATGGATACCAAGGACAAACTAGTATTGAAAATACCATCAAAGTGAATCACATACATATTCAGCATTTTTCTCGTACAAACAACATATGTTGGTGATGTTGAAAATGCGCACAAAATAATTTTCAATAAATCAATGTACAGTTTAAGGGGGAAGTGATTTTGTGTTGAAATTCTGACCTAAATGCATCTTCCTTTTATGTAATTAGGCAAAAAATAAAAAAAAATCATTATCATATATATTTTGTACTTTGTTTATATTCTTGAAATATTGTGGTCTGAAATAGTGCAATTTTTGTTGTTGTTTTTGGAGGGAGGTTGTGTGATTTTTTTTTTTCTGATGCTTTATTGAATTACTTGAAAACTAAAATAATAAATTTATGAACTTCTGAAAAGGCAAGAAAGCTATTGTTACCAAACTATAATTTCTTCTATTTATACAGACACACACACACACACACACACACACACACACTTGTCTAGACGAAAAATTAAACAACTCTGATACATTTTCGGTTCCACCTTGTCCTGGACAGACATGAAAATCTGTCATCTTCTGCAACAACTAAAATAAGCTTCCAAAGCTTCCACAGTGCTCCTATTTTTCAGCTGCTTCATCAGAATCACAGTTGTGTGCACTCTGCTGATGTCCCTCCTTATCTTTGGCTAGATTTTGAGGCAGTAGCGTGATCTGAAGAAAAGTGTCAAGGACTTGCTATTTAAATCTCCGACATGAATAATGATAAAGGCTGCTCCTCCATCCTGGCCATTAATTCCACCTCTTATAGAAAGGTTCACACTGCAGATATCTGCTTGGAGAGTCCAAGGTTGTACTATTCTCTTTGGTAATTCATCAGTTACTTTTGAAGGCTTTGTGGGAGATCTCGAGAAAGATTTGTTAATTTGTGACTGGAGCAGCAGCACAAAGATAAATGCAATTAAAAAATAAAATGTATGCTAGTTAGCTGCCACCAGGTGAATAAACCAGCCAATTAGGTGACTCATTTCAGTTCATTAATGTTGCAAGGAAACATAAAAAAAATATTTCAAGGAAGACAGTTTATCTATACTTACACTTGAAAACAAATTCTTATGTCATATAGAAGGTTTTCTTCCAGATAGCAGCATCCTTCTTCTACATTTATAGTAATTGCCATTTTATCCCTAATCCTTTGCAAAATATTAAATAGTAGTACAGTCCTGGTTTGGCTTTTTTTTCCCTCTTTCTTATTTTTATACAAATGGTATGACAGTGGCAGAAAAAGGAATACAATTAATTTTTCAAAGACTCTTTTTACAAATAATTAGATAATAATTAAAATAATTAGATTTATATTTCTTGAATTCTAATCCTTCATATAAAAAAATGAAATATTATATGTACCTTTCCAAAGTTTTTGCTTTATTCTACATCTTGAGTGCTTAACAAGTGTGCAGAATATACAGTCAAAACACATTTTACTGAGCAGTAGACAAGAAATTCTAATCACATATACAATATACATACAGCTCATGCTTCTTTGTGTTCACGTACAGAATTTTTATGTGTCCTGCATGTGGGTCAGGGCAATCCCAAGCACAAATGCTGTATGGGAAGAGAAGTGATTAAGGGCAGCCTTTAGGTGAAAGACTTGAATATAGTGGTGCACAAAAAGCTCAGCCTGAGCAGGAAATGTTCACTTGCAGCCGAGAAAGCCAGTCACAACCTGGGCTGCAGCTGAAAAATGTGACAAGCAGGTGGAGGCAGGTGATCCTCCCCTGTGCTCTGCCTTCACAGACCCCACCTGGAATATCACATCCGAGTCTGAGGTCCTCACTATAAAAAGGACATGGACTTGCTGGAGCAAGCCCAGAGGAGGGCCACAAATAGGATCAGAACTTGGCAGAACTTCTATGAAGGCAGAGCGAGAGAACTGGGTAATTCAGCCTAGGAAAAAAAGCCCCAGGGAGAATTTTTAGCAGTATCCCTGTATGTAAAGGGGGCTTTGAGAAACCTGATCTAGTGGAATATGTCCCTGCCCATGGCAGGGAATGTGGAACAATGCAATATTTAAGGTCCCTTCCAGCACAAACCTTTCCATGATTTTGCGATTCTATGAAACACAAATAAATATGAACAAAATACTTTTGGAATCATCATTGCAGACAATAGTAGATATTACACGAGTTTTCAAGATGTAATCCTCTTTAGCTTGTGTTCCCCAGGGTGAAGACAGTAGTAGCATAAATGCATAATAATGCATTTTTACTATCCTTCACACCAAGTAGAAATATTAATTAGTAATATTTTAAAATAGCAGTCATTCAGATCAGGAAGTCTGCTGTGCTTTAGGTGATTGAAAATTTCTTTGCAAACTGTTAGAAATGTCCATTAATCAATCAGCTAGATTTAATCGTAAAGTTTCCTTTACACCGTGTCATTCTCAGTTGAGAACTGTTCTATAATCATCAATTCTGCATTGCTGATCCACTGATGTTTTCCACCAGACTCAACTCTTGATGTGGATTTTCATGGCATAGCTGTCCTTGCCTTATGGAACAAATTTTAGCTTCTAAAATAGGGTTTCTGTTGAGCAGAAACTGTATTTCCTTCCCAGAAACTAGCAACTCATGTATGTTAGACTTGGACACTGTTCAGGGATAGCTTTTCTCTTCTCCTGCAGGAAGGATAAGACTCCAGTATTTTAACTGGACTGTCTTAGAATGTGGTTCTACTGTTTTTTTGTTTCTGTGTTTGTTTGTTTAACCTCTCCAACACCTCATAGAGAGTAAATGGATACACACAGGAGGGAACCACAATTAGAGGATAACAAAATTCTTAAATGCCTGGCAACAAAGGTAAGAAAACCTGCTTGAAATACAAAGTAAGAGAAGAATCATTATGAATGATGTTTGATGATTAAATGCTTATATAGTACTGTTCATACACTCAGCATCAATAGGAGTCTTGCATTCCAAATTTGTTTGAAACAAAAAATCTGCCATTGACAAACTCTTGAAATAATAAGTATATTAGACTGGTGCGAGTTTTGCCACAGAAAAGAGGAAAAATGCATCAAGGTTTTGGATATAATGAATTAAGTTATTTAACTGGAGCAAAAATTAAGCTATAGCATGTGAGACTGGCCTAGTGTTTTTGTAGAAGCAAAAGTCTTCTATAAAACATGAATTTATTTGCACTGAAGGACTATAATCCTCTACTCATCACATTGGAAAACAGAATTCAAATTAAAAGTTTGAAAAGTTTTATAAAGTGTACAATAAAAGATGCTTGTTACAGAAGAAGAAAATACTTTTCTCATTTCCACCCCCCCCCATAGGACACTCATATTGCTTACACAGACCATTCTGCAGCATCTTTAATTTAATGAGTGATCCTAAGCTTCCCAATTTCTATTTTTCTGTTTCAATTTCTGAATAGTTTGGTCAGTTCTGTGTCTGAAGAAAATGCATTGGAGTATATACTGCAATATTGGAGTCTGCAGAGACTGAGCTCAGACTGTTGCTCAGAGACATATTTTTTATACATTTAATACAATTGTGATACCTAGTCTTCATGTTTTTTCACATATATTTACTCTACAAAAGAACAAAATTATTGTGAGAAAAGTTGCCCACAGTAGCTTCTATGTGAAATCTTAAATTCTATGTAAGTGAAACAAGTTGTAAGATGGGGAGTTCAAATTTCATTCCTGTATATCTAATTTATGAGTGTGGTGAACAAAACAACAGGAGATATGCAAAATTATAGATACACAAAAAAGTACTGACTTTGTAAATCATCCTATTTGCATCTTTAAAGGTAAAAGGCCTGCTGTTCTTCAAGATGTTGAGGAAAAATAAAATGAGAGAGCTAAATCATGTCAATGATAAGCTCTACGATAGTTTTCTAGACATAAATCTGTAGTAAAGCCAAAATAGTAACAAAGCAGCTTGGTGTGCATGTACTGACGATGTGTACCATTGTCTGTACACTTGTTTCTCCTGTCAACATTTCTAGCCTTTGGATCTCAAAAATCACTTGAGAATAATCACAATTCTACCCACTGTGTTATATTCTGGGTAAAATTCAACATTCACAGGATGTTATGAATTTTGTCAATCAAGACTTTTCAATGGATGTATATTTGGAGCTGGCCAATGCACAAGTATGAGCACTTAAAAACACTTTAGATAAACACTGAGATGTTTAGTTCAGCCTGAAAATGATGACAGAGCAAAATCACTAGCAGAGCCTCTGCCCTCTAAACACATGTATTTCAGGAGAAAAGTATGTATTTTTGTACCACCCACCCCCTTAGGTATATACACAGGCAAACAGAAACAGGTAAACATGTTCAAAAACATATGTGTGCAATTTTTGTCCCTACAGGCCTATGCATGAACTAAGCCCTGTACTATTGTGCCTGTTTTGTTGGAGACCTGAACTAAGTAGGCTAGATTATCACGTATCATTTGTCCCAGTGCAAAATATAACTGAATCTCTTAAATCCTTTATAGGAACTTAAAAAAGAAAATCACATGGAACATATTACATATAAAGTATAAACAGTGTTTAATAACTCCATTGTACTCTACTGTTGGATATTTCGTACAGGCCAGCAAATGCCCATCTGCATCAGGTGCCACACTCCTATGGGATAAGCCAGTTTTGAAGTCAAGATACAAGGAGAATTACAGCCCCTCCACCTTTAACATTTTCCTTTCTTAACAGCATGCAAAGAAAGTCTGTAGTCTGAAAGTTCAATGTTATCTTCAGTAGCAAAAGCAAGATCATTGAAAGCATTTATATTTAATATAGAGAGATAACAGTGTCATCTCAGTTTCACTGTTGGTTTGCTTTCTCAGTTTTAAAAGCAATTCAGTGTGAATATTCAGTATTCTAAGGCATTTTCCCTCCCTCACTTTAATTGCATTAAAATGAGTGCAGGATCTCAATTGTGGAATAGGAGCTGTGAATATTGAGTTTCATTATGCTAGAAATCTTAATTTAAGCTCAGTTTCACTGTTGGTTTACCTTATCAAAATGCTCTCCAGCAAGCTGAACTGGCGAGATAATGCAGAATGGAATATTAGTTATCACCACCAAGTACATAAACACAGAACAAAAGTAAATAACTGTCATCCCAAAATTAACATACTCATCCCTAAAGAACTGCTGTTCATAAACATCTAATTAATTCAATAAAGGTATGACTGGGTGCATTCAACAGAGGAGACTGCTTGGTTATTTTGTCATATTATGGAGAAAGATGTGGAGAAGAAGAAATTACAATGGTAGATCTAAAAATTCCTGAAATTCATGTTTTGAAATTACTAGAATTTTGGTTCCTATATGTTTTTATGTATATATATATATATATATATATATATATAAAAACTAAATCTATAAACACAGTTTCTACTCGATGTGTGCTATCTCAGCTTCTCTATATGCTACATTTCACATCATCTTCACATGAAGAATAAGAGAACTTATAAACTGACAGTGGTTTGTCATTCATTTAAATCAGTACATAAATTTGCATCTTTGTTTTCTTTCCCTTGACCAGCCTAAGGAGTCATTCAAGTGATCATTTATTCAGGTGGACAAAGTATTTTTTCCTTAAAGTCAACACAATTTTGGCACTGGCTTGTGGGTATGACTGATTCTCACAGTACTGATAAAACAAGGATTCCTTGCTTTTTACACAGTAAGGATTAAAATAAATATTTAAATTTTATTTTTAGAACTTGAAAAAAAATAAAACCAAAAACGTTTAATATTTTTCTTGAACAAACAGCAGCTTCATTGTCAAGATTTTAAAGCTTCAGTGAGTTAAATATGTGGACATAGACTGGACTTTAAATAAATTAGGAAAGTGAGGGAGAAACCTCAGTAGTGTTTTCATTATGTCAGAAAAGAGCTGCTATATTTCTATCTTTATTCCCAAGGATAATTTTGAAGTTATTGTAGAGGAAAACAACAAAGTATAGGGAAACAAATTGAACACAATCAATTTGATAACCTTAAGCTAAATCTCCTAGGAAAAATTTAGGACCTCTCATCTTGAAAAACAGAGGCAAAAAAGCTGCATCTGGATGCTGGTTTTGAAAATAAAGACACTAAGGAGAAAACCTTGGCCTGATGTCTGGACATCTGTCATGGTTTAACCCCAACAGCAATCAAGCACCACATAGCCACTCACTCACCTCCCCACCAGTGGGATCTGGAGAGAACTGGAAAAAAAAAGCTAGAAAACTTGTGGGATGAGATAAAGACAACTTAATAGGGAAAGCAAGAACCAAGCACTCAAACAAATCAAACCAAGGAATTCATTCACTTCTTCCCGTGGATGTGCAGATAGGTGTTCACCATCTCCAGGAATTCAGGCCTCCATCACACATAATGTTTACTCAAGAAGGGAAACAACATCATTCCAATCAGTCTTTCTCTTCTTCTTTCTCTACCCCACTTTATATATTGAGCACAATGCCTTATGGTCTGAAATATCCCTTTGGTCAGTCAGAGTCAGCTGTTCCAGCTGTGTCTCCTCCAAACCTCCTTTAAGTACATCCACCTGCTCTAGTGTGGGATCATCCATGGGCTGTAGGGGTCAACCTGCCTCAACAATGCATTCACCACAGGCTGCAGGGGAGTCTGTTCTGGCATCTCCTCTCCCTCCTCCACTGAACTTTCTGTCTTGTTTCTCTCATCTATTCTGATTTCTTTCTCTCCTCTCTGCTGTTGTGCAGCAGTTTTTACCCTCTTCTTAAATCTTTTATTCTAGAGGAGCTACTATGACATCTCACCCTTAAGGGTAAGGGAACATTCAAGATTTTTAGATGCTTATGATCAAAAGGAACAACAAAATTCGGAGGATCTGCAAGAAAATGGCCAAGTTTTACAATGAAATGATACACTTGACATGGAAATTGCTATGTTAGTCCCTGACCTAGTGTATAAGCACACTTATATAAAGGATAGAGGATAAAGGAATTAGACGAAATGAAGGAAAGAAAGAAAGGGATAAATTAAACAAGGAGAGAGAGAGAGAGGAAGGAAGCAAGGAAGGAAGGAGAAAACTTGCACTGTACTGTGTTGTGCTCACCTCCAGGAACTAGAACAAGGACATTTGTCTAGGAAAAGTGCTGCCCTACATCCCCTGATCCTCATCAATAGTCATATCATCTTCCTTCTCATGCCATATCATTACCAGCAATCCTTGGCTGGTTCCATAAACATACAGCTCTTGGTGTTTGAGACATACACATTAGCCTTTTCTGTGATTTTACAACTTCCACTGAAGCTCTTTTGGCCAGCAGAGGGTCTGTGTTAGAGCTGGCTGGAGCTGGGTTTATCACATTTAGGAGAGTCCTCTAGCATCTTCTCACAGAGGAGAAGACACTCATGCAGACATCACGTTACCAAAACCTTGTGAAGGAAACCTAATACATTTGCTCATTAACAGAACTAATTAAGAAGTATTTGACAGAAATTTGTTTTCTTTTTTCTGAACAGAAAATAAATAATAAATGTTTTGAATTGAGATAATCTGAGACCTTATTAAAATATATATTTGTTTTCATGCTGTATAAATCCAAATTTGTTGTCAAATAAGGCATTGTCTGGTCATAATAAATCCAGATTTTTAATTATGTGTCAGTTTAATATCAATACCAATGCTATTCCATCTGAGAGATATACATTTGCATATTTATTGTACCTATTCTCCTAAATAGTCTTGCTGGTTAGGATACACCTTCTATTATAAATTTTTCATATGCTTCTTTCCAGTCAGGTAACCATGACATACTACAGCAAAAGTCATCCATTTAGGAATCTAAATCTGAACATAAGAAATGGTGACAAGAATACAATTATGAGACTCAGAGCTGTTTCAAGAGAAGAAGTCTAATGCTGTACTGGGCTGATTAATTTTAAAGATACATTATTGTCAGATACTTTAGGAAAATATAGTCATGAAAAGGTGATATTTTGACTTTTCATCCAATGAAAACAAATACTGGAGCTTTCTATCTGAAATAGTACAGAAACATAGTGTGCTGTATTTGTTATAAAGTTTCTGAATTTCTACATCTGGAAAGAGTAATCTTGAGAATTACTGTGAAGTAATTGTAGTTTATTTTTATGTTTATTTTTATGTTAACATAAATTGCACAGAACTTGTTTCTCTAAGTATCTGGTATCCAGTGATTAAGATAATTAGACAGCTAATTTACTTAAATTTGTTGCTTAGATGAGATATCATGAACAGCATCCTTCCTTCACCAAAAAAATTAGTAAAGCAATTAATTTTAACAGGTTGGAAGAACTGAGAAACAGAAGGATTTCATGGTAAGTAGTTAACAGCAGCTGCTGCATGGTGCATATACTCTGGCTTTGCATTAACTTTCTCTTTCCACTAGATGAAATAAAACATCTACAACTCTGCAAATAAAAAATTATACATATATAAGCATTTTTTAATTTTAAAATAAAAATATAAAACCTAAAACTAGTACAGTAGGAGAGGCTTATTGTATATTATTTCTGTTTCACAGTGAAAAATGTGGCATTGTAAGGTAAAATCGTGCTAATGAATGATAGTGGGAATAGGAGAAGGAAAGGTCAACTAAAATAGAAGGAAACTACTGCTGATGGGAGGAAATGAGGGAGTGCAATAAAATATTCTAGAACTTTTACAGTGACCTGATTTGGCTTTTTTTTCTGCAAACCTGAATAAATTTAATTACAGCTGATTTTCTTTATTTTTTAAATGTATTTACCTGCTGTTCTTTCTCACTATCCTCTACTTGCACTCTGACTGTGGGTTGCTATTGAAATATGTAAAGTATAAGGTACTCAAGTGATTTAGCTCTTTAAGCACGTTTCTTCATCCACAAGCACCCAGGTTATGGTTAAGCAGTTATGGTTAACCTATAAACTGGAATATAGATAAAACACCAATTATAGGTATACCTAAATGTGCATTTATGTATAAAAATGGCCCTTTAAAATTACCATTACTTCCAAAAGCATGCTTAGATTATTGCTGTTATCTGTTTACTGATTTTTTTTGATGAGGTGGCACACAAAGCTTTACTGTGGGGAATCTTTACAATATCTTTCAAGTATTCTATGAGTCAGAGGTTCTTATTTTCTGCTTCATAGTGTGTAGTAAGAACTACAATAACAATAATGTGGACGTAATTACTGTCTCTAAATTACTTCAGCTGGGCTTTTTCTGCAACTTTACACACTAATTTCTCCTAAGTATTTTCTGTGTGAGAAACACATATCTAGTTATTTTGGATGCACAAAAAAGAAGAGAATTCTGTATAAGTCTTGTGATGTTCTATTTGCTCGGATAATGTTCCTGTTTTATCTGCTCACAGTTGTGACAAATGCATCTGCAAAGCTTTATAAGCGAGTGCTAACAAATCTGTTTACACATCTGTTTGAGTTTTCAAATAAGTACTGACATATAAACAACCAGGAGGAAATATTTTTCTAGTAGAGCAAGAACATAGACGAATCAGAGATTTGTCTAAGTAGTGATAGGTAGTGATATTTGCATAATCAGCAAATGCACAATCAGGTATTAGTTATGAGTCTATTCCTTTTATGGCTAAGCAAGAAGCCTTTGAAAAATAGTGAAGAAGCCATTTGCAGGTCTCAGTTCATAAAATGAGTACATCATCATCAATAAAGAGTTGACTCCTTTTAGACTAGGTGAATTACAGTCTTTAGTGAGGGAATTTCAGTCTATTTAGAATTGTGGAAGTCCCTCTACAGAGAAAAAATACAGTAGTTTGTTGCTGGTAGAGCTTTTGATCAAGATGCAGTTTTACCATGATTGCCTCAAAACCTGCATTAATATTTCCACCCCTACTGGCACCAAGATCCTAGCAACAACCTGACATCTTCATTGCTCCACATTTATCTGTGAAGAAATCTGACTGTAATCATCCAAAAATAAGGAAGATGCAGTAAGACACACTGCTAAAGTTTTCTCTGCACATTTCTTGGTACGTTAAAAATGTAAAATCCTTATTCGACCATTTTACTTGTATATAATTTATCTGTACATATTAAAGAAAACTGTTATGCTCAGTTTCACTTAGTACAGCAAATAGCATATCTGAGGCCCACCCTAATGTTACCTACAACTTATTTTCAGTAGTCATTCTGAGTTGAATGTCAAAGGAAAAAAAATTTTTTCAGTTTCATTGAGTGAAGAAGAAGAGAGTGATTAAAGTGAAGGAAAGAAGTAAGAGAGAAATTAACTTTGGTGCCAATGTTATCTAGGAAATGCACAAATGATTAATAAAAATAACAAACAAAGTTTTAATAGATTTTGATTAAAGTTTTATAGGCAGTGTAAGTATCATGCAGTATAACAAAAAGTGACAGAGAGTGAAAACATAGGAACAACCTGATTTGCCATAGCCATACCTCACTGACAGAGTTTGCAGTTGTCTCCCTAGACATTTGACATCACCTTTGAGCATATGCTTTGTTTTATCATAGACAAACTTCTTGTCCTTAAGACAGATGGATATGAAGGGGAAAAGAGCTATTTCAAGAACATATAAATCAAGGTCATCAGTTTTTCCTTATCACATGCCTCGATGACCAAGAACAATTTAGTACTCTTATAGCTCAGCTGAAAGTCTTGAAAAGTTCAGAATTATTTTTATCTTTTTTATATTTTTGCTGTCAACCAACTATAGAATTTCAAATATTGATATTTTCTGAGGGAAGAAAAAACAAAGCAAACAACAAACCTCCAGTAACCTTAGTAAAACCATTTACTAAAACAGTACTAAAATCTACTAAATGAAAATATTTAAGAGAAATCAAATTTCTGCAACTATCAGAATTGTAAATAAAGTATTACAAAAATAAGGAAAATTTTTTAGTTGTGCTCCACTACACTACATTATGTATTTACATTCTTTTTTTCCACCATATATTCAAATGACAAATCAGTGTTACATGTAGTGTTTCCACAAAATATAAAATTGTTTTCACTAAATATAATACCATAAAAATATTATTAACTCAGCATAGTTATCTTTCTCCTGAGAATAATCCACATTTGTCATATTTAACATAAATGTACATCTTGGGGTTCCAGCCCTACAGACGTGGAGTTGTAATGTCTAATAGTTTTCTGAATCAAATCTATAAAGACAGGGGAATGGGCAATAATAAAAGTTTATGTGCAGGTATAAAATATATGTTACATTTAGCTGAAAGTAGCTTTTAATGCAGTAGATGATATCTGACTATAGGGAAAGCACAGTGTTTTGAAGAGTTCATTTTTGTGGGGAAAAGGGTATAAAGCATTTCCTAATTGAGAGTATTTCCTTCTGTGAGGTAGAGATTAGATCCATACCTATTGCTGTACAGGAGTTTCCACAGCAAAGGAAGAGAATGAGGAATTAGAGTTTCACAGCTGAACAGCCATAATCTCACTGGAACTGTAGGTATGTGGTGGGACAATTTGCCTAACCAGGTGCTGTAATAAATGTTAGACAGCTCAGGAAATGAGGAGACAGGGCTGTCTTGAGATATCTCAATGACATGAGAGAACAGACAGGGGAGATGTTCTGCTTGACATAACAATTACAAACAAGGGAAAACTCACTGGGGATGTGAAGCAAGTGCAGTACGACAAATTTTAAAATCTTTAGAGAAGTTACCAAACAAATAGCAGAATCATAAATACTGGACCTCAAGGGAAAGAAATTTGGCCTTCTTTAAGAATCACCTTTGGAACAATTTCATGAAGGGCAAAAAGGCCAAGCAGAATAAGTTGATTTTTAAAGATAATTCATCTAAAGAAAAAGAGCAATCCTTTGCAGTGTTCAGTCTGAAAAGCAGAAGACTGACACAGAGAAACAAAAATCTGTCTGTATTAATAGAAATATATATTAAAAAATGTGAATTAGAAAAAAAAAAATTGGAAAGTTACTGTAATGTATCAAGAATAAGAGATGCCCCTACTTTT
This sequence comes from Cisticola juncidis, assembly GCA_013400215.1. NCBI lineage: Eukaryota > Metazoa > Chordata > Aves > Passeriformes > Cisticolidae > Cisticola > Cisticola juncidis. The sequence goes on from VXBR01009085.1 coordinate 221,766, forward strand.
TGTTGTTGTTGTTGTATGTCAAAACAGTATTCATACCAGATCTTTTTTTAAATTATTATTATGGTTTGGGAGAAAATATTAAAATTCTTAATATTGTTAAATAAACCTTGCAACTATTAGGCTTTCAAGAAGCCTTACATCACAGCTGACTCTTATGTCCAGGATGTTGGAACGGAGACATCCTGAAGTCCATTGTAATCTGAATTATTCTGCTCTCTTGGTATCTTATACAGGCAGTAACATTTAGACTGTGTAGAATTTAACAGATTTTTTTCCCCCCAGATTTTGATTCTATAGACATATACAGATTCTACCATTTTCTTAAATCCTCAGGGGGAAAAGAAACCCCAGTACTACTACCATAAGAAAAAAACCCCTCTATACTCAAAATCTCAACTAAAAAAAAAATCCAAACCTGCCACACAAATATTCACATTATCAACATTAGTTACTATTTTCCTTATTGCAACAGAATCTCAATTACACAGTGTGTTAGACTAATCATTTCACAGATGGGGCTTTCAAACAATGAAATGAAATGTAAAAAAGTATTAATAATATCTGGTAAGTCAGTCATGTAAACAGAAATTAAAAGGTAAATCTGTTCACTATATTTATGTGAAAGAAAAACTGCTTTAATAACATTGTTTCTCAAAAATATTTCTTACTTTCTTTTCTCCTTAGAGGAAGAGACAGAAGTTTTTTACAACACATTATTAATTAATATGATTTCCCTTTGATCCTTCCTAATTAATCAAATATGTATAGAAATAAATTCCCTATCCTTCATATTCATATATATTTTTACATTTATTCCATTATGATATTTGTTACTCTTTATTGTGAAAATTGAAAAGGTTTATGTTCTCTGCTGGGTAGAATGTTACAAAACATTGCCTAAAATTCACAGCTCCCAAAGCATAACAGCATGAATAATGTTTACTTCCAAGATGGTCAAGAAATTTTACCTAGATTCTTTTCCCTTTAAAGTATATAGCCACCACATGGAATCTTACTGGCTAATACAAGTCTAAAGCAATGGAAAAATAAGGGAGTAGTCAATGTATTATTCCACAGTATGATAAATCACATATGGAAATATTGAATAGTTGTAGTTACTAACAGAGCTCAGGAGTACTATGAAATTTCTTGCTTTATTTTCTGAAGAATAGAACAGTTCAAAACAACTATTGCTTTGAGATGTCATCTATAAATCAACACAGGCCAATGGCAGCAAAGTGATGGATATCCACCCATCTAAGAGATTTGGTCATAAAACACACACTAAAACAGTGACAAGGCAGAGATAAATGTTTGTGTTCAGATTAACATCCCAAGGTCAGAGTGCCTAGGCATATCAATGAGGAATTTCAACTAACACTCTAAGAATATTAATCTAGAAATGCGCAATAGCAAACTGAAGAAGATACTGAATTTTAATGACTTTGTCTATTTTGATTGTCTAAGAAAATATTTATAGTATACTAATCACACAGAGATTGGAATTTGTTCCAGCACAGGACTTGTTTCCTGAAAATATCAGCATTATCTTGGATTTTTAAGACAATTCATTTTTTATCTATTTATTTAACAAGTATGTTATTAAAGCATCAAAGGATAAATTGTACTCTAAAGTCTTTATTTCTTGAATGAAAAAACAGGACAATGTAATGTCATGATAGTCATGCACTACTAATCCTAAAATGACCACATCTTTATACAAAGTCTTGCTAAGGTTTTACAGGATTATTTAACAATTTCATTTGTAGAAGTTAATAACAGAAAATAGTGGGAGAGACATTTCAAGAACGTAGAAATTAATGTCAAAAGAACATATCAGCTTTTTAAAGTAGACAGTGTATATTAACTCTATTTTAAATAAATGGTACTTTGTTTTGTTATAGAAAATATTGAAAATATAATTTTCAATTAAAAACACCTGAAAAGTAGGGTTTACTTCTGATATTAGATTTTCAGTGTGAATGAGTGTAGTAGTTGTTTCAGCAAAATGCTCTTCAATTCATGCTTTTCTATCTGAGTTTGGGGTCAAGTCTGTAAGAACACATTTTTGTTCTGATGTTCTTTCTCTCTCCCTCTTTCTTCCCTTCTCTCTCATCCCCCTTTTTTTTTTCTCTTTATCACTCCCTTTCTTTAACTCTATTTTTTTTCCCAGTGCAGTGCTCTACCAGTTTGTTTCTCTACATTCTGTGGACTACAGTAGTGAGAAAAAAATCTGAAATCACAAATAATTCATCCAATCTAAAATAACTCCTAGGAAAAATGATTTTGTGAAGTGCACTGTACTAGGTCATTTAAACTGTGTATAGTCATGATTAAAATTTTCTGGATTAACAGTCTTTGGGCCCTGATATTTCTGTAAACACATGCTGAAAATAAAGTTTTAACCTTAAACAAACAAACAAACAAAGGATGTTGAAGTCCTTTTGCTTAAGTAACAGATGACAGAGTTATATGGAAATGTAAGTACTCATATGTATATATATATATTTATATACATAAAGACATACATTCTCCCTTTCCAGGTGAATAATTCATTATGCATTGAACAATTCTAAACTAACAAGCACTTTTCTGGATTTACAAGATTTAGATGAAGACAAATAAGTGATTTATTAATTGATGTCAGCATGTCATTCCTATTCCTTTTACAACCAGCAATAGTTTCTTTTTCCCAGTTTTCAGAGTTTTGCATGAGCTAAAATATATCTGTGATGCATGTATATACACACATTTAAAACCCCTATGCAATAAATTAATCTTTCATAATGCACCTTTTACTTTAGTTTATTGCAGACAAGTGAATAAACTAAAGTAAAAGGTGCGTTTTGAAATAGACAAAGAAGACAAAATTTTAATCTATTTAAATGATTTCTAATTAAATAGGCAGTTATTCTCATTTAAAACCACTATTTTGGTGGGATATTGCAAGAGAAAAAATGGTTGCTGCAGGAGAAACCAGTGCAGTATTAAGAGGCAACTCTCGAATCTTACTGAAATTCACTGAGATTTATATGTATTTTTAAGAAAAAATAAAAGCCTTAAATAACAATTTTATTCAAATAATTGACCCATATTTATATTTTAAATTTAGAAAACAAACTGAACAGCTCCTATAGCTCATGAGCCTACAGCAAAGAGGAAGGACATATGGTTAAGCAAAATTGGTCTGGAAACATTTGATTATTTAATATGAAGGTTGGCTATTTAATTTGGCTCCATATCCTTTAAGAACCAAGGCTGTTGCCAAGAAAATCTCTGGAACTCTCTGCAGGTCAATTTTGATGCATTAAATCAGTTCAAGAAGAATCAGAAAATAATTATTAATCACTATCTGTGAAAAATCCAGTGAAAAATGTTAACATGATTACAATCTTCATGTCTTCTATTTCATTGTTATTCTGAAGGTATTTCTGAACATTTGGGAACTGCAAAAAAACATGTTGTTCAAAGTTATAAGGAGGGGAAATTGGGTTGGAAACTTGTTTCTAAAAAAGGATTGGCATTACTTTGTCTGCAGGGAGATCAATGAAATAATGCACTGTATTTAAGTGCTTCATCCAAGAAAAAGAGAATAATATTAATTATAGCCTTTAGCTCTTTTCACGGCAATCCTTTGGTAATTATAGTTCAAGAGAAAGAACAGAAGTAATTTAAAGATGTGTTTCTTCATAAGATACCCAATTTTATTTTTTTCTTAAGAAAGAGTGCATTTCAAAGGAGAACTTTGTTTTAAGTTAGATATGCACTGTTTGCACAGAAGTAATGAAATGAACTGGAACAATATTCCTGTAGTGTATGTTATCCTTGCAGCTACATCCATCATGGCAAGCTTGCTTGTTGGTAGTATGTTAAATAGCATCAACTTTGATGATAACTGCTGAAGACCTTACAATTTTTGTTAGTGAATTTTAATGTGAAATTTTTTAAGGTTTGTGGGTTTTATTTTTTTTCTTTTTATTTTTCTTTTTGTATATGGAGTGCTATCTTAAAATACCAAAATTATTATGTTGAAACTTAGGATCTATTAGCATGAAGACAATAAAGTCTTAAAGACCAAACTCAAGACACATGGAGATTTAAGTTAGAAAATGCATCTGAATTAGTGCAAGTTTAAATTTTTTTGTAGTGTGCCTCATCACCCAAAAATGTAAATGAACTTTTTTAAGAAGATGAGGCATCAGACTGCTAAACCCAATTGGGCATGTTGCTTACAGAAAAAAGAAAAAATGTCTCTCTGAAACTCATTTAAGCCTCCCTGAATTTCATTTCAAACCTGAGATACCTTGCTCACCAAATTCACTAAAGTTTATTATAAAATAAGAATCTTGTCACGAAGAATAAAACAGCTGGATGCTCTGGTAAGCTTCAGTTTTTGGAGAGCTGTGTAGAACTACAAACAGTTCTCTATTAGAAATTTGAGCAACATTACTTGTGAAAGAAGAGAGAAGATAGATTGTGTGGCTTAACCCTTGCAGACAGCTCAGCCTCACACAGCCACTTCTCACTTCCCTTCCAGAAGAGCACAGGAGAGACTCACATATTGAGATATATTGAGATTTGCATTGGTAAAACAAAGCTGCTCATGCAGGCAAAGCAAAATAAGGAATTTATTCACTGCTTCCCTTTGCCAGGGAGATACTTAGCCATTTCTGGGAAAAATAGGGATCCATCAGGTGTAATGGTTACCTGAGAAGATGAAGGCCATAACTCTGAATGTGTCCCCCCTCTTTCTCCTCCTTCTATAGGTTTATGGCCAAACATGACGTATGTATGGGTCTACTGGGGTCAGATTTCCAGGCTGTGTCCCTGCTTAACCTCTGGTACTCCCCAGCCTACTCAATGGAGGGGCAGTGTGAGAAGCAGAAAATGCCTAGATGCTGTGTAACCCCTGCTAAAACATCCCCATTATCCAGACTGTTGTGCTCAAAAATCCAAAATACAGAACCTTTCAGGCTGCTGTGAATAAAATGAATTCCCAGCCAAAACTAGTATATTACCTGAAGCAGCCTATTACATTTAGTAAATGAGACAGCAGTGGTAGATGGTCTCCTGACGCAGACATTTGTTATAGTAGTTAGAAGTGAAACTGTTGTTATGAAGAATGCAAATGCATCATAGCACCACATGAAGTTCTCCAGACATAATTAATTGTCTAGCCCAAGATAGCAATCTGGGATTTCACAACTGACTCTGAGAAATACCTGCTTTCAAAAGACTATTTTAGCTGGTGTCTCTAGAGACTATTAACCTTTTTTGCTATTGTTCCACTCATTTTCACACCTGGGGCCTCACATTTGGTTTTCATCAGAGGTCTTCTTTCAAAAAGAAAAACAGAAAAAAAAAAAAGATCCTTCCACCCCATTCACTCTCAGCTGGTACTAGCATTGTTTTTGCCATTCTGGTCTGAAAAAAAATTCTCCTGGCTTCAAAAGTCTGCATTTTCTCAGACCAGGGTCTAAGATATCATCTCCTAGAGATGAACTCTAACCACTAGATTTATGGAACTATGTGGAATACTCAGTTAAGATATGACCTCCATATGTTTGCAGATTTATGTTGAATGTGCCAGGAGGATTGGATGGCATCTTTGCCTTTGACAACATACATGCTTGTATCAAGTTTAGATCATCTGTATTTATCCTGTGAGATCATCACAGAGATTTTTTTTTTCACTTGGACTAAATTCCTTTCCTTTCATTTTATGTTTGTTGTTTTTTGCTTTTTTTCAAGTAAAATAACTCAGAATTCTGTTTGATGAAAGAATTTTTAACTTTTTTCTTTTTTAATCTTTCCATCTCTTCTTATGCCTTCCAGGAAGAGAAGCAAATAAATAAGAATTTTAAAAATATATAAAAAAGAATCTGTAATCAACCTTTCATCTTTTTATGTTTATTTTCACTCAGTGAAAAGGATATTTCTAACATGCTTTATTTCCCTCTAAAAGTTATTCCTTATGTGAGATTAAACTATTTTTAAGATTACTTTTGTAAATTTTAAAAGCAAAAAAATCAACTCTTTTTTAATTCTTTAATTCCTTTGATTATATGTAATGACTTAAAGAGCACAGTTGCCTGTCCCAAACACTCTTTAGGCCACAGAAAGACATTGTCATGAGATAAGCACAGAAGGGAGAGACAGGATGTTTCAAAACCTGGCAGAAGTGAGATCTGGGTAACATATCCTGATTAATGCATCCAAATAAAAATTCCCACTGTGGAAATCTGTGTAAAGAAGCAATTGTAAATACACATATCAATGGTCAAACAAAGATCACCCCAAGTTATGAGACAGATGACATCTAAGACCAACAATGACCAAGGAAGCTCCCCCCAATATGCTTCCCCGGATACCTGGAATTTGGACTGGAAGATGAGCTACAACAGCTGGGAACTCGAGATAAGATAAAGATGGTGCTGTTGTCTGGGTGTTATCTCAGACCTAGGGGAAGATAACAAAGCTGGAGGAGAAGAATGGATCACTGATAATGGATACAAAGAATGCAGAATTTATGGGCCCCAAGGAAAGTCAGATCTGCTGAAATCAGCTCTGACTGGGTAAAAGGCAATTCTGGCAGGTGGAGGTTCTGACCATGGACTCACAGCCCACTGAACCAAGCAACTCACTGACTCAGAAGAAGAGATAGACTGAGCATGGAGCTAATTAGCATTAGAAGTGAGGAATCGTTTAATCAATAGGCTAAGAGAACTGTGTACCCAATAAGCATTAATTATCTGCTAAAATCTATAAATATTGTAAAGTTTTGAATGAACAGCCTCTCCCTCCCTCGTTATTTCTCTCTCTCTTCTCCCTCCCTTTTCCTCTTCCTTCTGCCTCCTTTTCTGTTTCTTTCTATGTCTCTACCTCACACTTTTTTGTTTAATAAAATCCATAGTATTGACTTTGGCATATGGTCTTGTTTGCACCTTAATTCAGGCAGAAGCATCTCTCAATAATTGGATCTTAACACTATGTCACACTTGTGAATATATATTTCCACTCACATAGCAAAACTTAAAAAGTCATTTTCGGTGGTAGATAAAAAAAGTTTTTTTTCTAACAGTTCCTGAAGATTCTAAATGTTCTCTTTGATGATTCAGAGCCAGACTGAAAAAGGGAAATGTTCAAAATTTGATAATATTATCAATATAAAAAATCAGACTGAATAAATTTACTGGTTTTTTTCTTTGTTTATTTTTATTATTTTGATGACAAAGTATTTTTCCCAATTTTACCTTTAAAATTATTTGTAGACAGAATCATATGGCTGCTAGTCTAAGAGAAATGCATGTTTCTTTTATTGCAATTATAAAATTCAGTTTTCATATTTTTAGGGAGTTTGGATGTGCAGAAAAGCTGGACTCAGAATTGACTGAAAATAACATTTTCTTGGTAGTTCCCCACATTGCTGTAACATTTTGTTTCATGCAGATAGATTTTTTTCAGACAAACACATTTCTAACATGCTTAGAGCTCTTAAAGCATTCTAAAAACATTATTTAGTAATAAAATTGTATCTACAGAATAGGTTTTTGAGACAGAAGAGAGGGTTTTCCCTAGCTTTTATAATATCCCAGGGTATGATATGAAAGTATATCCCTAAGTGAACAATTGTGTTTTACCTTTATCTGTGAGATGTTCAGGGGCATTCTCACATACAACTTTTCCCTTTCCCCTGGAATTGTAGTCAATCTATTTTTTCACTAGGTCTGTTTATATTGTTTATGGTTCAAGGATCATTTGAGTAGATAAGTAGTTAATGATGAGACAAACATAAAAGCCTTGGAGCTTCTCTGTTCAGATAAGCATTGATGGAACTCTATTTTATGATGCTATTTTTATACTCACAACTATTCTTTGAGGCCAGTGAGCCTGAAACATGGCTTCCCACCCAAGATATTCGGGAAGATATTGCTACAGCACCTGAAGTATCTACTGCAAATCACAAACTGCTGTAGAGATTGCAGTAGGAATGGTGTGAGTTATCTGCAGTACTTTTATCCACCTCCATTAAGACAGCATTGGTTTGTGTTGCAAGCTCTTTATATTTGAAAATATCTCTCACTGCTTCCTCTAAGGAAGAGGAAACTGTCAAAAACTATATTACCAATCTTTGCATTTTCCATAGCTGTATTTGAAGGCATCAACTTGGGTATAAACTGACTATGAAGAATATGTGAAAATCAGAAAATAAGTTTAACATTGATTAAGGCAACATATAATGTTTGTGGTGTTGTTTTGTCTTTGGTTTTGTTTTGTTGTTTGTTTTTTTTTAATATGGACCAATATGTTAAACACTTCTTTTGGTATTAAAATTATGCTACAACTCAAATTAAAATACTATGTAGAGAAAGCTAACAATAATGTTTCATAAATAATCTCAATCACTATAATTTTCATTATTTAGCAATTGTTTGGTATTTGGAAAGGCTATGTGTAAACAAGTTTATCTCAGTAAAACAAACAAACAAGAAAATAAACCCCTGGTTTTTGTTGAAAATGTCATCACACTGGAACCAGCATAATGATTTTATAGTAGTTAATTCATTGTTTTTGTCCCCAAGATGTCGTCTATCATTTCCAAACAGTTCCTGGAACATTACAGATAGCAGTATCATGCATTTAAACTTTTGCCAAATTAAACTGACATGGCTCAGTGCACTGTAAGAGAGTACTGTTGAAAGTCTGATGGTTTTGAGTGTTGTTTTTCTTGTAGTGCTAAATGTTACTATTTATCCAATGTATCATAGTGCAGGAACAGCTACCAGTTTAGAAATGCAATGCCATTAGAAAAGACTAGTCTAACTCCTTGTTATCAAAATAGTAGCTTCTGTGATGGAAGATATGCATGTTCTTGATGATCTAGTCTCTCCATTTTATTTTTAACAAACAGCTGGCTTGCTTGCCTTGACAGTTTTCTAAACAGATAGGAACAGGAACATGTTACTGAATATTTAAGATTTTGAAGACCAACCAGATCCTGGTCTGCATCAAAAAAGGCAAGAACAGCAGGTCAAAGGAGGTGATCCTCCACCTCTATTCTGCCTTCAGACCATACCTGAAGTACTGCATCAAACTCTGGGGCTCTCAGCATAGGAAGGACCTGTTGGAGCGAGTCCAGAGGAGAGCCCTGAACACGATCAGAAAGCCAGAACATCTTTGAAGAAAGGCTGAGAGAACAGGTGTTGTTCAGCCTGGAGAAGAGAAGGTTCAGAGGAGACTTCATTGAGGCCTTTCAGCACATAAAGGGGCTTTTAAAAGGTGAAGAGGAACTTGCACATAGGTAAAGAGTGATAGCACAAGGGGGAACAGTTTTAAACTAAAAGAGGAGAGATTTAGGTTAGATGTTAGGAAGAAATTCTTTACTCAGGTAGTGGTAAAGCACAAGAACAGTCTGCCCAGAGAAGCTGTGGATGCTCCGTTCTTGTAAGTGTTCAAGACCAGGATGAATGGTGCTCTGAGCAACCCAGTCTAGTGGCAAGCATCCCTTGGCAGGGGGGGTTGGAACTAGATAATCTTTAGCATCTCTTTCAACCAGACCATTCTATGATTCTGTGGTGGTTTTGATAGGACAGGGTGCAGCCACTGGAGCATGTCAAGAGCTGGCAGCTCTGGTGGCAGGAGAGGAGTTAAACAGGGCTACAGCTGCAGACACTGCCACGGCTGGAGGTTTCATATATTCTTTTGCTGTAACTTTTATGCCCAAAAAGAAAAACAAGGAGACAGAGAAGTAAGAAAAACTCATAGCTGTGAAGAGGGAACACATATCTGTTAATCTTCTTTCTTATCTGATAAGCAGAAGATTGGAGAGCTAGGAGTGAGAGCATAATTTCTTTGGTGACTGCAGCAGCAGTGGCAGATTCAGCAACAATGGTAAGATTGATCTTGGGATTGTGATGCTGCTATGGAAATGGTGGTTGTGATTTCCGTGACTTCCTGGCTCAAAGAGCAAGAAAGAGCCAGGCAGCTTCTTTCTTTTAGTAGGCACAACACACTCCCAATCTCGAAAAAACTGGGCAGGAACAGTCATTATTTCTGTGCTACATAATCTTGGAGATTAGATTCTAGGTAGTTGGTTTCCTTGAATCAATACAGCTATACTTGCATTCTCCTCTCCTCTCCGAACCTCTCCAAACCTCTCCTCTCCTCTCCGAACCTCTCCGAACCTCTCCGAACCTCTCCATCAATAAGCAATTTTATTTATGTTTAACAGTACAGGATGATCAGCTATATCTTTTTAGTGCTTATAGTTCTGTCTTAAAAAATATTTTGCATTCTTCCCTTGACTGCATTCAAAACCACATTTTAGTACACTTGATAGCCTGTATGCTGAAGCTTGTCAACACAGTTGTTTTATACTTCCATAGTTAAACTACTGCTATATCTTATCTAGAGTCTATTTTCCGTTCCTCTTGCTACCTTTGACTTAATTTCTTCTCTGAATTCAATTTAACTTACAGAACATAATTTCAATATTGTTTTAAAGATGTGAAAAATATTTAGTTGTTTTTAATTTTCAGAGATACAATTACAAGGTAGTTTACAACTAAGCATAAGTTTGATGTACAGTAGCTGCCTTTTTTCCCCTCTAACTATCCCAAGAGATGAAAGCAGACCTTTAAAGATAAAAGTGAATTTAGAAATATAATGAAAGTGTTTTTAATATCTTCGTTTTTGCCATAAGCTTTGCTATATACCATGCAAATCGACTGCTTCTGCATGTGGTAACCGTATTGTGCATTTTTCCCTCTTGAATAATGTGCTTTCTCCTACTTCAAAGAAACCTAAAATAATTGGACTTGTGTTATATGTAGGAAACCAGGGTGAAATTAATTGAAATTGATGTTAATTGTATTATTTTCTTAATTGCTGCAAATGTGGGTCAACACTACCATAGACTTCATATAGATTTTAATAGAACTGTGAATTATAAGATATTTTTGGATGTGCTTCAAGCGTTAAGTTCTTTAAAAAAAATTAATGATTGAATCTCAAATGTAACACCATCCCAGTGAGAATAGATTTTGAATGGCATTTTATGAGTGGATATTCACTTTGGGAGTGTACAAGACATGCTTGGATTGTTGTTCTAATGAAGGAACTCAAAGTATGTTTTCTAGCAGTCTTACCTAGCTTCAGTTGAAGAATCTTGTTACAGATAAAGGACAGGGTATGGTTCAGTTGTTAGCATAAAGGTGTCTAATGACATTTCCTTGGGGTGTGCACTGTGATACTCAGTTGCTGGTGCAGAAGATCAGATACTGCCCTAAAGACCTATGTCACACCTCTCAACTCCATGTGAAAGCTTCCATTGCCTTAGGACATCTGAAATGGCATTATTCATCTGTGTCTAATGGAGATGAGAAGTCGTAAAGGAGATTTCAATTACTCCAAGTGATGTGAGTAAATGTTCATGCAAGATACAAGCAATAAATTAGATGTCACCAATAAAGTGCTTCTTGGAAAAATTAATCAGGCTACCACAAGAAAAGAATAACTTTTTCTCCTATCAGTGCAGAGGACTGAGATATAATATCATGAAAAACAAAACAAAAAAACAACAAAACAAAACAAACAAAAACTCTCATGGTTTACTCAGAAATAAAATTTTTGTAGGAGAAAACAAGTGCATTTGAAACTCTCGACAGTGGAATTTAAGGTCAGTAGAAAAGCTTCTAAGGAATGGTGTAGGTATTTCAAAAAGTACATTTCAAAAATGTACTACTATTTTACTAATATTCAATTATTTATATAAATACTACTATTTTAAAAATGTGAAAAAAGTGGCTAGAAGAATCAAAGAGTCAAAAAATTCCATGTGCCATGAAGGTTTTTCAAGGACATTTTTTAAAATTTTTAGGAAAAAATCATTTAATATCACTTTCTACATGAATCCAAAAATAATTTGAGGTAGATAAAGACCCAATAGCACAAATATGGAAAAGTATCAAAATCATTATCAGAGAAAAGTGGCTATCTAAAATAAGATATATTTCAAAAAGGAAAAGATGTATTCAAATGAAGAGAGCATGAACTTTAGAACTGTAAATGTGCATACTTAGCAATGTATGCTCTATTACCTTATTTACACTTCATATATGTATGAAAACATCAATAAAACAGATGTTGAAAGATTTTGAAAAATATCTGATCCAAAATGCTGATAATTTGTTTTAGAAGGAAGAAAACTCTGAGATTTTGTACTGCTTAAAAATGATCAAAGTACAACAGGAATTTTTAAAAAGAATAGCTCCTTGCAAGTTCATGTATGAAATTATGAATGCACTAATTAATATGGCAATTATCACTTTATTTGTTTTAAGTAGAGGAAGAAAGCAGTAAATTTATTTGTATTTCTGAAGTATTCCAGGCATGGTATGGCATACAATCTGTAACTCTGACTAATACAAACTTTAATAAAGAATGTGCTTCGTACTTATTTTTTATCTGTACTTATGCTTTAGCTGTAAAAAGGGAATGTGTATCAAATCTTTTGGAGCTGCTTTTAGGACATAAGAGGATGCATTAGAGAAAAACATCAAAACTACTGGAACTACATGACCATCAACCTTACTTCAACCCCTGAGAAGGTAATGGAGCAAATAGTTCTGGAAATCGTTTCCAAACATGTTAGGACAAGAAGGTGATTGGTACTGGTGAAAGGCATCCTGAGTGCTGGGTCCAGGTTTATGCTCTCTGCTACATATGAGACATGCACATACTACATCAAGTTCACAGAAGGGCCCTGGAGGTGAGTGAAACATCTCTCATGCATGGAAAGTCTGAAAAATCTTCGACTGGTGAGTCTTGAGAGGAGAAAGCTCAGGGTCATCAAGATGCACTGCTGGGAAGGTGAAAAGAAGACAGAAGCGGACTCTTAGATGTAAAAGGATGAGACACAATGAAATATGGGGCATTTTGTGTCAGCATAAGAAAGTATTGTTTTTCTGTCAGGGTGGTCAAATACTGGAATGTAGACAAGAATTTATTGTTACTCTGTAATTCTTAACAATTGAATTAGAATGCCACATTTATTCTTCAGTTATATTGTGGTAATGCCAGCTTTTTCAGTTAAATAAATTTCAGTAAAATTTATAGTGGAAAAGCACTTAAATAAATACCTAAAATTGATGTGCTTTAAAAGTAAATATTTACACCATCTTTTTGATCTTTTTTCTCACTTGTTTATGTTCTCTGGGCCAAAGGCTGGTCACATCTCTGAAGCATGGATGTCCTGTAACAGTGAGTTGTCAACACCAAGAGTTTTCTGTAGGAGGAGTTTTGTGTTCAGGGAGAGTCTGATGATCACTTAAATTCTGAAAGCTGCACACTGCAGCTTCCATCAGCCACTACTAAGCAGTAACATTTCCACTTGGTTTCTCATGTCTGTACAACATGTGGTATTCACAGATTTTCAGCTATGGTGTGGCTGGGGCAGTGGTCACTAGACCCCTGGTCAATGTCTAAAATCAGGTCAGACCAACACAAACACTGACAAGCCCTTAGGCCCACCACTGTCTTAAAAGTACAAAATCTACGGCCCTTTATTATTAATGCCAAAAAGAATATTTACCAGTTGCTTACTTCACACTATTTTTTACTTTCTTTTGCTAAACATTTAGTGCTTCCATAGATGGAACTTAGATCTTAGGCTCTTAGGATGCAGGGTCTTTCGAGCTGAGAAAGGTCTTGTACAAGGTGATAGTCTGCTAAGGGTTCATGCAATTTTCCCTCAGGATTGCCTCCAGAAAATAGTTTTCTAAACAGAAAGATTTCAAAAATTATTTACTTAAGTAGTGCAAAGGTCAAGCCAAAGCCTGAAAAAAAATAACTGACACAGTCTGAATAACCAATTGATCTATTTTAACAACTATGTGTGCCTGAGATTTTAAAGGGTCTGCCCTTCCCCTTGCTCTGGTTATTTCTGCTTTTCTCCTTGTTCTTTGAAGTTCAGAGTTTGTTACACATTCTATCTTATTCCTAAGTTGTAACCTATGAACTGATACTTCTGAAGAAACAAGGCTTGTGATCTGAAGCTGAGGTGTTATTTCCACACATCTGAACATAGGAGAGTTGAGTAGAAAAGATTAATTCCCACTGTTGGCCTTGGCATTATGAGGTTTATTTAGGGCTGTATGTTCTTAGTGTTTACCACTGAGGGTTTAAATACAAAAAAGAAACATTTGTTTTGGTTGGGTTTTTTTTCTCAGACCTTTAATTGCCCTGAGTCTTACTTAAAAGGGTTCAGTGTCAAATTTGGTCATGAAGAGTGGGTTCTTTGACAAAGATTAGCATACTGGAGTATAAACCTCCAGAAAGAAAAACTAGATTTCTCTTGAAAGAAACAAGCTAAAATGATTGTCTTGACGATATTTAAGTAATTAAAAAAGGGACATCACATTCAAATTTAAAAATGTGTATTCTTGGGATTTGACTTTTTCTTGCTGTTTTTCCTTGCAGTTTTTTGATATTTCTTGCTAAGTAGAGGTTTTATGTCCAGGGACCATCTCTACTGAAGGTATTCTGATCAGAAAAAGGGGTTGTTTGTGGTCACCATTGTGTTACATGAGCAGAAAATATCCTGCATCAGCAACTGATCCTGCTCAAAGGACCATTCAGAGTACTAGAGATTGATCTTAGCAACACCCCCAACCCCTTTTCTATATCTTTCTATCTCTCTACATCACATTTACTGTTAAATAAAACCCAAATTATGTTTTCACTTGCATCTTAATTTGAGCAGAGGCATCCCTCACTGGTTGGATCATAACAAGAGGACATAATATTCTTACAATATTTTTAGTGTGTTTGATGATTCTATTTTTACAGGTATTTAATGTGATTGCATGTGAGATTATCAAATGATTTTTTTTAACTGCTATTGTTGATACAATGTCTATTAAAAAACTTTTAAAAATTGCACTTGCTATTTCTTTTGTATTTTATACAGGTATTTGTTGCCATTTAAAGTAACAGATACTCCTGTGGTGAAACTTATAAAATTTACTGCTGGGGATAGAAAAGAAAAACCAATTGTGTATGACAGGTATACAACAGTGAAAATCCATCAGGAGTTAGCATTACACAAATACTCTACTCTAGCCAGTTGTTTGATGTTCACGTTTTGTAGAAGGAGGTTGGACTAGATGACCTTTAAGGCCTTTTCCATCTCAAAAAAAATTTTTTTTGGTATTTTTTTGTTGTTTGGGTTTTTTTTTTTTTTTGGTTGTGTTGGTTTGTATGTTTGTTTGGGTTTTTTATTGAAAAGACCATTTACCACATGCTCTCAGAAGAGCACAGTTTGATTCACAGATCCTTACAGCATCTTATCTGTAAATAATCACAACAATAGAAAGAAGTAGAACCACTAACTTGCTCCTCTGGTACCCTGGAGAGATCAGGAGGAGAATCAGAAAAAAAAGTAAAACCTGTGGGTTAAGGCCAGTTTGATAATTGAAATAAAATAAAGTAAAACACAATATAATAATATTAATAATCAACACGGCTGAGCCGGAGAAATTCCCCGTTCCAGCTCTCCCTGTCCGCTCCAGGCGTGGCCGCCCCCGGGTGCGGCTCTGGCCCGAGGGGCGGTGCCGAGCAGGGCTGGCTGCTCTCCACGGCAGCCGCGGGTTCAGCGCCTGCGATCGGGGCCAGCAACACGGAGGGGTCTCTCCTGGGCCTCCCAAAGGAGTTTATTCCACAAGAGACAAGAGAGCCAAAGAACAAAGGACTGCACAAACTTTTAAACAGGGGAGGAACAAGGGGAGGATCCAATTCTTCAACCAATCAGAGATACAATGGGGAGGAGATTAAGGGGGGCTCAAAATATGACAACCAACAGGGAAGACAGAGGGAGTGGAAAGGGTCACATGGACCCATGGAGCTTCCTGGAATAGGGGAATCCCCTGGATGTGTTTAGGCAGGAGGTGGAACAATAAGAATTGACAGGGAATCCTCCAGAGCAAGGAATAGGAACTAGTGAGGATTGACACTATGTAAATGAGGTAACAGGTGGATTTAGGGAGTAAATGACAACCGGGCAAGAGAAGAGAAAACTTTGGGTAATACCAGACATATCGATGGGAAACAAAGATGATCCATTGGGAAAATAACTTCACAACAACTTAACAGAAACATACCAACACAAATAATTACGCTGAAAAGAGAAACATCAGAGAGAGAAAAAGATAGAGCATGAGAAAATTCAAGAAAACAAAACACCCAAGTAATGCCTAATAGCGTTGCTCACCCCCTACCAACCAATCTCACCTGTCCCCAAGCAGCTCATGGCCTACTTTGCCCAGCTGGCATACTGAGCTTGATGTTTTATGGTATGAGAAATCCCTTTAACCACCTCAGATCAGCTGTCCTGGTTATGCTCCCTCACAGTTTCTTGTGTCCCTGCTCATTGGCAGAGCATGGGCAACGGAGAACTCCTTGACTTATTTTAGGCGATACTGAGGAACAACAGAAACATTGGTGTGTTATCAACATTATTCTCATACTGAATCCAAAACACAAAGCATGAGACTGCCTAGTAGGAGGAAAATTAACTGTATCCAAGCCAAAAGTAGGCCAGGCCCCAATGATATATGTGTGTGTGAGCAAGCTTTTCCCTGACAGTCTACCTTTCATTGTCTCTGCTTGATAAAGAGAACCACCAGTGTCATTTTTCATTTCAATGACATGCCCAGTGCTCAAACACCCCAAACAGCCTTATAGCACTTGATTCACTTCCAACTTGTCAAAATCTTCCTTGTGTTGCAAACACTTGAGTGCAGGGTTCAGTACTTCAGGTGGTAGCTGGCTCCTGTCTTGTCAATACAGTCCAGTGGGTGATTGCCTTTCTTTCTTTGCTGCATGAGACTATTTATGGCTCACTTTTAGCTTCTTCTCCTTCACATCCCTATGCTTTTCCAGCAGCCTACCTCCTAACCGGTAGGAGCCTAGTCTTCATGGTACCACTGGAATTATTCTATCCAAGGGCATGTCTTCCCATTTGCTTTTGTTGAACATGAGGATATTCCTCCAGCCTCAGGATGTCCCTCTAGGTAGTAGCTTTCTCCATCATATCAGTGGCTCCCTACAACTGGCTATTGTCTTTGGACTTGTTGAGGCTTTCTGTCCCATCTTTTTGGTCTTTAATTACATTACAGAGTCAAGAGAGCACATTTTCTCTTCCCCAAAGGCTATCAAATGAACCTTGCTGCCTCTTTGTAATCTGTTCCTATTCACTTCTCTTTCCTTCCTAAAACTGGGCATGACTTACAGAGGGGTGCTGCAGACTGATGGGCCTCTAATCCCCTAAGATTTTCTTCTTCCCCTTCTTATAGAAAAGAGTTGAAACTTGTCTTGAGAGACTTCTCTGTTCATACTTAAAATAATGTAAAAGCAAACTACTGAAATTACAGCTATGGGATAATTTCCGTGAAATACCCTGCCCACAAAAGCAAAAGTGATTTATAGGAACAAAAATTATTCAGCTTCTCTAAGATTCCATGTTTCACCATATTGTTTCTCATTTATAAAAAACTGTAACAACTTCAAAGGTTTGTTATGCTTCTTGTAATCTTCTCTAATCATTAGCAGCCAGAATTCTCAGTGTACTGATAGCCACATTACTGCTGCACTACACGTTGGGAGAGAGCTCTGTCCACAACTCTTCTTTCAGGATGTCATTGGTCTCAGCCTTTTTTATTTCCACATTGACATTATTCAACCTTATCTCTGTATACACCAGCATCAGCAAGAACATAGTGCTGCCTTAAGATTTAGCTTTCATGCTTTTCAGATTTTATGCTGCCTAGGGGTGTAGTTCTGAGCCTCATATTAAGTGCCAGTAAGCTCTCTTCATAGAGTAAGTAGACAAAACAAATCCTTTTCCTGCTGAAGCCCAAGGACAACTTTCAGGCCCAAAAGCATAAACAACAGTGAACTGAAGAGAGAAAATAAGGATGAGACCTTACAACCTGAAGCTGTAACTGGACAATTAAACCCCAATATGCAAATGGACCAAAACTTATCAAAATGTAAGACCTCATGGCAGGCCTGCTGTTTTGTGACCATTCTTAGTCCACCTTGGATGCAGCCCTGGTCAGGCCCTATCCTGCCCAAGGTGTATCCTAGAGGCCTTTCAATAAATACCTACTTTATTCTCTAAGTCTGTCCAGTCTCTGTTTCAGTTCAGCCTCCCCAAAGCATCAATAGCAACCTTCATATTGTTCCAGAGTTCTGTCATATTCCTGACATAATGAATTTACAATAAACCATGATCAGCAAAGACAGTGGTCAGAATTCATTCTCACTTATACTGATGAAAATCCAAAGCCAACTGAAATGAGTTAAAATGTGGTCAGAAGACGTGGAACTACATTCTCAGATGGTAACAACATTTTGAACCATGAAGTATAATTCTTTAAGTTTATGTTGGTACATTTCAAATATCGATCTTTGCCAGTCTAGCTGATGCCTGGCAGTATCTGTCTGTCCAGTAGAACATACAGCATAACATATCATTAGATACATAACATACTATGTTTAATAATAACTGTGAATTTCAATGATAGTATTAAATGATTCTTTCTCTCTCGAGAAAAAAAAAAAAAAGAAAGAAAAGGAAAAAAAAGGCAGGTAAAATACACATGGATCTAAAAATCTAAAAAATACAAGGTAAAGAGAAATTTTCCAGCTTAAGAACTACTGTGAATCTGACCCCATACTAGCTTTATGTTGCTAAATAATTAAGGAGAGCTCTTGATTCAGAGCAAATACTTAAAATTAATGAAGTCCGGCACTCATTAATCCTGTTAGAAAGAAGTGGCTTAGTAAGGACTTTAAGGTTTTCTCTCTCTATTAAATCCATAGCAAACATCAATATTAAATCCCATATGCAATATAAAACCTCTGAATTTGTCTGTGGATGTATCATGTGTCTGTGCCTGATTATCAAAAGTAATTGAGAATTCTTATCAGTTTGAAGCACAAAAAGGGTGACTAAAAACATAAATACAGAATAGAAGAAAAGTTCAGCATTTTTTGGTTGTTATTTAAATTTTTATTATTATTTTTATTAATTGATTATTATATACATATGTTTAATCCCGGTGTGTTGTGTGTAGCTGAAATTGAGTTCATTTTCCCCACAGCAGCTCTCACAGCTCTGTGCTTTGGATTGGTAACCTGTTGGTAACACCACAGTGTTTTGGCTCCTGCCGAACAGGGCTGGCACAGCCTCAGAGCTCTCTCTAGCATTGCACCCTCACCAGAAGTCTGTGAACAGGCAAGATGTTGGGAGGACATATAACCAAAACAGCTGACACAAAGTGGCCAAAGGGGTATTCCATGTTATTCCATGTCATATGATGTTCAACAATAACAGCTGAGATAAAGGAGGAAAAAGGATGGGGAAAAGGGTCATTCATAATTTGTTATTTACAGCATTTGCCCTCTGGAGCAACCATGACATGTGCTGAAGTCCTCCTTCCTAGGAAGTGGGCAAACATTGCTTGCTGATGGGAAGAAGACAATAAATTTTTGGTTTCATTTTCCTTTGTTTATGTGCTCATGAATTTCACTTCTGTGTTAGTATACTGCCTTTATCTTGACCCACAAGGTTTTTATTCATCTTATTTTCTCCCCCTGTCCTGCCACACTGGGGGGTTCAAACAGCTACACTGGGGGAAAGTAAAATGGTATATTTTGAATAAACAGCATTTAGAGTTAGGAACTGATAATATTTCTAATGACACTGAAGATTTTCAGGTAAGTCAGTTGGGCAAGCATCTGTCATTTTTATCAAATGTACATAAGGCATAAATATTCTGATTCAATTCTATCTTAGAGTTTAATTAATTCCTGTCAAGCTTTAGGTACTGGCAAGGCAGGCAGGCAAGCAAAGTTGGTAGAAAGAGGTCAAATAATTAAGACAATCCTAGAGTTAATTCAGGGCAGAAAAGAGAAATGTTAAAATTAGGAGAGGTAAAGTATAGTGTTATACCTTTGAACATGGGTTCAGGACCTATAGCGTCAATGATATAACCTGGAATTTACTTCTCAGCTTTTAGGGGTGTTTTAGAGGACTTTTTTAGTCTTTACAGCTTCAGAAGTTAATAATTTCTAAAGATTCTAAAAGAGTGAGCAGTTTATTCCTTGGAAATGTTCAAGGTCAGGTTGGATGGAGCTTTGAACAACCCAGTCTAATGAAAGCTATCTCTGCCTATGACATGGTGGCTGGAACAGATTGATCTTTAAGGTACCTTTCAATCCAATCTGTTTTA
Organism: Cisticola juncidis; assembly: GCA_013400215.1. NCBI lineage: Eukaryota > Metazoa > Chordata > Aves > Passeriformes > Cisticolidae > Cisticola > Cisticola juncidis. The sequence continues at coordinate 242,060 of VXBR01009085.1, forward strand.
TGATTTTTCCACTACTCAGTAAACTCTGAGGTGGAGTAATGTAATTATTAAAAACAACCAGCCCAAGAACAAAAACAGAAGAATATTTTTTAAAAATTAAAGAAACTAAACATAAATAAAATGAAAAGAAAACAAACATATATTTACAAAATTATTTAATTTAGAACATTCAAGTTTTCAAGTAAGAAAAGAATTCTAGTATGAAACTATGACTGTACATCAGAAATTAATAAAATATATTTCTATTTATAATTTAAGTATCTAATAATGGAAGTTTAGTCTCAAAGATAAGAAAACATTCTCCTTAATTAAATTCTGAAAAGGTCAATATAGCTTAGGTTAAATTTGGTCATTATTCATGGGCATCTCCCTAAGTGGAATATATGGTTTGTCTTGTCCATTTCCTTAACTTTTCCACTGCTGTTTTTTACTTCAAAAAATCAGTGTGTGCTACTGGTATGCTTTTTCACTCTACCGTTGTAGTAGTATGGAGATTGCTCTCAGTCAAAAGATGAGAAAGTGGTGATGTTGATTTGAGATTTTCACAGTGATAAGATCATGAAAATTTTTACATAATTTTTCTGATCCTACAAATGACAAAGAAATATACAAAATATAATGATAGGCATTTCAGTCTGACTCATAAGTGAAAAAAATGCGGGAGCAGAATTTTTTATATGGAAATACTTACAGTTTTACCACATATATGTATCTGTTCTCATCACTTTATCAATATTTTTATCCTATATACAAACTTTAAAAATACAGGTATTTCTTATGATCATAATGATCATAAATGTTTTATACCTATGGTCTTCAAGTTACTCAAAATCCCTGATTTAAAGACCTATAGTAAACAAAGTAAACAAAAAGTAGAGTATAAGTTGTCATATAAGTATGCTTCTAGGTTAAATAGTTTTAAAATCTTTTGCTTAGTTAACTTAGTTTCAAACTTTCCTTCCTACTACGGGAAACAGCAGAAACTGAATGATGTTGCCACGTGTCTGAGAAGAAAACTCCTAGTACTTTACCTTCACAAAGTTTACAGTTAATTCAGGTTAGGATTAATTTTGAAGAAATGCTTAGATCTCTAAAAGTTAACCTTCAGAATCTGCACAAGGATCACTTTGTAATCAGTGAGAGGAAAATAAACACCTACAGAAGAAATTTCAGGTTGTTATAAGATAGACAGCTACCATAAATTAGATGTGGAGATATTTATTCCTCTCCTTTGGCCATAATGAGAATGTAGGATAACTTAGATGGCAGCTGCTAGAGATCTAAATTTAGATGAAATTGCTCTGTGCCTTTTTACATGCCAGTAAGTTTAAAAGGTTCTTTTCCATTAAACTCAACTAACTTTAAATCTCATTTCAAGGAATAAAATGCATCTATCCTTTTGTACTTAATCATACTTGTCAGGGCTAATAAATTAAACACATCCAGGACCATTTTCTGACACTGAAGCCAGGTGCCACAGAAAGGTTCGTGGCCATATTGAACCCTGTTTCTCCCTGGATAAATTTACCCACAAATTCCCAAGAGGGACTGGACTCTTGCCAGAGTGACAATGCAGAGTCAGACTGTGCCTGGGGTTGTTCCCACTGGCTAACCAGGTAAACAGCCTGTCACAGCGCCTGCAAACACTGTGCCGCTGGCTTATTTTATGAAGTGATTAACTTCTTGTCTCTCAATGCACTTTATTGAGGGTGTATAAAATAGAAAATTACTGATCCATTAACAGACTTCATTACTAGCAGGGCTTATTTTGGTATTTAGCCATGTAACTATTATGGTCAGCTTAAGTGAAACAAATGACATGAAATGAAATTAATATGAGTTAGGAAGAATAAAAATAAACAAGTGGTTTCTTAGTACAAGTTTTCAGGTGCTTAAAGAGATTGACCTTGCCCCTGATAAGTAACAGCTGTGTTAATTACCCAATTCAGCTTTGCCCCTGATGAGTCACAGCTATAGCCAATGAAGATAAGTGTGATAAAGGGGAGTGGGTTAGCTGATGAGGGGGGGAATCATGAAGGAGGAGGAACGTTGAGGAAGAGGGAATAGGTGGACCATGAAGAAGAAGGAGCCTGGGGGGAGAGAATTGTTTCTGTGAGGTCTGGGACTGCCGTTGGAGCCTGTTGTTAGAACCTGCAGTCACAGTCTAGCTGGTAAAAGCTGCAGTCAGGGTCTGCAAATCAATACCTGCAGTCAGAGTTTAGCAGGAAATAACCAGCAGTGAGAGGCTGCAAGGGAAACCTACAGCAGGAGCTTGCTGCAGCCAGAGTCAGTGAATAGTTGGAGTCAGGATGGCTGAGCTGTAAAGAGGAATAAACCAGGACACTTTTCATGTTTTGATAAACAAGTCTGTCTCAGCTCATTTCTACCCTCTAACAAGAGGGCTGCTGCAACAGAGCTGTATAAAACGGTAACCCCCTATTCTTTCTACTCTTCTAGTCTGACCTTTTAGCTCACTGTGCTGGTTTGGGATGGAGTAATATTTTTTTCACAGTGACTCATTGTTATAGGTTGACACAGT
>VXBR01009086.1:0-45364 GCA_013400215.1 Cisticola juncidis
ATGCAAGAAGTATGGAAATTACTTCCTGTGTTGTGAAAAGCTGGCTGTGCCTGTGGTAAGGGTCTCCAGTTGTTTTCAGACTTGGGGCATCCCCATACAAAGGGGGAAGTCTACTAGTACATCTATTTAGGGACACTTCACTTTATGGCCAGAACACTGTAGGCTTTGTGGCTGTTTCTGCAAAGCAGCTGAGATATCCGGAGTAAAGAAAAAGCAGAGACAACTAGTGAAGAGCTTTGCAGGGAGCAGCTCATGCAGAGTAAACAGTGGTACTTATTGACCAGCAACTGAAATGAGGATAAGGAAAGGCTCTCCTGGGTTTGAGAAATGGAAGACTGTGAATGAGCAGGGCTCACACTCTTACAGCACTTCACTGAGGAGTGATAAATTTTACCATTGTCATTCGGTGATTTTGGAGAAAGTATTTGTCTTTGATTCTTTTGACAATTCTTTTGCTTCCTTTCTCTTCATTTTTTCTTTCTTCTCTTCCATAATATTGTCTGATTAAACTTCTTTCATTGCCTATTGTGAAAAAGCAGAGTTTGCTAGGTACTGGCATAGAATAACTCAATTTTTTCAACTTTAACTCTACAAATTGAGGCCAATGCTGCTGCCAGGCAAAACCCAGCAGAAAAGTCATAGAGGGAAATTCAGGCTTAAAAATATGAAATTCTTATGCATCTGACAGAGCTTTTGAAATTTGGAGAGACTGACAACACCACATAAGGCTGCATGGTAATATAAATACTGCTCTGATGAGCAGTCTTCAGCTCACATTCAAAATCTTTGCATAAGAAGGGGCAGAAATATAATGTCAAATGGTTTGCAAAAATTTCCACTAGTTGATGTTGCAGCAACAGCAGAATACTGCAGGTGGTGTGACTGTAGGAAACCAGGCAGAAGAAATAAGCAATGCCTCTGCAACCTCAAATGTTACAGAGACTATTGTCCTAACTGAAAAGAGGAAAGCAGATGACTAACCTTTTCTTAAAAAATTGTAATAGAAGCTTTTGGTGTTTAGTATATATTTCTTCTCTGCTCCCATTCTTGAATAAAGACGTCTTTAATTGAGATGTATAAGACTTCTGCTTTTTTATTAAGTCTTTGAGTAATGAAGTATTTTTTCTGCACTATTCTTCTGTTTCTACTTGTGTTTTTGCTCTGGTTTGCATTCCTGCCCTGAGTATGTATATAAGGGACAAATATCCAGATAGTTACTTGCACAGTTTCCTGAAGAATCAAAGAAAAAGTTCCAAGAAGTCAATCTACGGACAAAGAAACATCAAGGCTAGTTAAGGGAAGTCCAGTACACTGATCTGCTGAAGTAGGCCTGAAAATAAGCTCCAAAGCAGCCCAAGTGCTGCATGTGACAATGACCAGATGGCACGGACTGGTGCAGAAGCAGGAGGTGATGGATGCCTTTCTGTGCATCTGCTGGTGAAAGTCAGCACCAGATCTAGGTGCAATTCCACAGCACTCCTGTTAAACGAGGAGCCACTGCCTGAGCACTCTGACACCTTTCCAGGAGCTGCACACACCACCTGAGACTGTAACTCCTGGGACTAGAGTCCCAGCACAGTGAGCAATGGAGCTTTCAACTTTTTGCTCACATATTCCCCCACTCTCAGATCCTCCTCCTTTGGGCTAGCCATGGCCCAGCTGTCATCTTCACACAGCTCTTTTCCCAGGAGCTGATCCAAGGCTGGCACCATCACAGAGCTGGCCAGGGCTGCTGGCAGCCAGACTGCTCAGTGGAGAGAGGACTGCAGAGCAAATTGGGGTCCTTGGGGGCAAAAGTTTGTGGATACTAATGATGACAAGCCAAAACTTCTCCAGTGAAGATTAAATTTTTTTACATTGCTTAATTTATTTATATGATCCACTGTGCAGGGATCAGAAGCAAAGAGCAGGTACTGTTGCAAGGTGTTTCAGCACCTTCTGATGGGCCAAGATTCTCCTGTTCTCTTAGCAGCCAAAAGATTTAGCACTGGGGGTCTCTGTAGAAGAACCAAGGTGGAGTAAAGGGCTTGTATCTTCCTAAATTGACAGTTCATCATGATTTTACTGGATGTCCTGACGTGCAAGAAACCTTATCAACAATTTGTCGTTGTCTATTGCTGCTATTACCCCTTAATGAGCACTTATAGTGACATTTTCTAATCTGTTCTACCTCATCTCCCTACTTACTGATCAGTTTACTTCCAAGTGATATGCAATTAACACAAGTTAGTAAGTTTGAAAAGGGATCCTATCTTCTTTTCCTTGTCCTTAGAGTAATCACCTACATAAAACTTCCAAGATACTTAGTTCTCCTAAGTCTGTGTTTCATCGTTACTAATGACATAAAGTGTTTTCTAACATTTGCAATCAATATTTTGCTTTTCAAAAATCACCTTGTCAAAGGTTAGTTGAAATATTTGGCAGAGTTAAGGGTACATAAAATGCACCTAGGCAAATACACATATGAATACAAGCCTTAGAGGACAGAATACTTGAAATTACACAGTCCTCAGGGCTTAAACACACTTAGAACAGGTGCTTTAGCGAGATGCCATTAATATGCTTATGCTGACACTCCAGCCCACACCTCCCCACAGTGTTGCTTTGCTACCAGCCTATGAATTCAGTAAGACTGGAACTTGTAATTTACTCTCCAACCTGCTCTTGTCTTGCTGGTTTGGCCACAGAGCAGCCATAATACTGGCTCTCCATGAGTTTGTGATAAATTGAGGGTAACACACATGATGGCAAGCTAAGTGGGAGGACTAGAAACATCACAAGACATGAAGGTTAAAGCTGTGTGGGGATAATGAAAGAGGCATTTCAAAAAGAAACCTGGGCAAGAATTCTACTATCAATACTGAACTGTTTGCTCCTCCAGATTTCATTAGTACTCATTCAAAATGAGCTTCTGCAAAACAACTGCGGAAGTCTGTCAGCCAAGTGATCCCTCACCTTGTGCCTCCTGTGGACTTTGTCCATGAGGAAGCCATCCTGAACAGCTCTAGAATTCTCAGGAAGGTCTGAAACATGCGGGGAGCTGTGTCTGGGCTCACTGGCATTCCAGCTGCCCTGGCTCCACACTGCCAGCTGGGGAACAATAGCACCATGGGGGTGTGTGGGAAGGATTTGGTAGCACAGGAGAAGGGCAAGAGGTTCAGCTGACCTGGATGACTTAGATGAGAACAAAGTACTCTGCAGGTGGAGAGAGGCTGACCTTGTAAAAGCCTGCTCAGTGCCCGGGGCTCCTTGTTCCTCTTCCTTTCACCTTTGGCCATGCACCAATGAAAATGCCTTTCTGGGACTTTGGAAGCTGTATGCTTACTGCAAAACTTTGCCTCTTGGGCAGTGGCTTGAGCACTGAGAAAGCTAAATCTGAAAATGAGAACCACTACTAAGCAGGTATGAAATTGCTGACAAGACTCTTTTTTATGACTAAAACCACTGTCAGCAGAATTCTGTTTTGAATTAATTGCTTTTCTTATCCCTTATTGTTTTATAACAGCTGAAATTGCCTGACTGGGTGCCAACACACATGAACTACTAAATGGTTCTTCAATCTTATTTTATGGTCTGAACTCTGTTTCGAAATAAACTGCCTACTAAACAAAATAAGTTCCCTTGATTTTCTGATGACGTATATATGTGGATTTTGAGAAAGGGAAGTGAGCATGGCAGGAAATTCAGAAATCACAAAAGGAAAAATGTTATGGTTACTTTTTTCTTTCTTCTATAATACAGATCTACTGAAACTCCTTCCCTGTCCTGAACTAGTTTGTCTGGGTGTGTGGCTGTAGTCTAGGAGTCTAAAGTCTAGGAGTTTTTTTTCAAGTTATGGATGGTGCTCACATCCCATGTTCTTCATGTGCTTCTCATACTGCCATCTCAATTCACACCTCGATGGGACAGCTGGGGCGGTGGGATGCCCTTGAGAGGTTCATGGGCTTTGCCATCAGCTGATGAGCACGTGGAAACTCTCTTGGTCGTGCACAGTACATTAAGCATAGCATTCCTCTGTGCCCTCAGCTCCCACAGCTCCTGTTGTGCTGCTCCCATGGCTGTGCACACTTGGGCTGAAGGTGTACTGCTTCAGAAACCAATTTCTGAGGGTGACAAGGGTTAGATTCTGCATTTGCCATTATGTATCCATGGTTTCCAGCACTGCAGTGTAATTGCCCTTTGTTGCCAAACTTTTCTGTCAAGTAGCCTCTTAGCTCTTATTACACAAAGAAAATGTGTCTTGTGTATATTCTCACTTAAGTGCTGATGGTTAGGTGGCTGATGCAAGGTTGCTCATGGTACAGAACTATTTGCTTTTAGTGTACACTTCAGGGCATCAAATCAGTTTGACTGAAACTGTCTGAGTGCACAAAGCCAGGGCCAGTGCAGGGCTCACCAGCCTCCTGCTCTGAACACCAGGCACATGCATCCTGCACCCCTCACAGCTGGGTGTCTTGGCCTTTTGCCTTGGGTCCTAATTCCTTACTCCTTTTATGTGCAATTGGCCATGAAGCTATTTCCTGACTTGGAAAAAGAGAAATTTGGGCAATCATATTTACAGCTCAGCATCTGCTAACCTCCCACAGACAGGAGGAGATCTCTTTTAGTATCTTTGTGCTGAACTATAAGCAAATAAACAAATTTGTGGCAAAAGGATTAAAAAAGAGGGGATACCTAAAAAAGCATTTTCATTGATACTAAGCAAAGGTAAACAGGGATGCTGGAGTCTCACAGTTGTTCTGCAAGCTACACTGAGCTAGCGCACATACGGGCTCCGACCAGGACCCAGTGAAGCCTCGGGGCTTTCCGATCGCTGAAATTCTCACTTCGAGGACAGAAATGTCAGACTGTGTTCCTGCAAGCCAGGAAGCCTCTCGTCTTCTACCTTTCCTCTTCTGTGCCTATTTCACCTGTCTCCCTTCCCAGTGTTTCTGACTCAGATGAGGACAGGTTAGGATTTTTCCATCTTGGTTTAAGAAAAAGGATGAATGTTTTTGAAAGGTTTAACCCCTTTTGTCAGCTGTTTGAGCCATTAAAATATGAAAATACTTTCCCTGTGCCTGCACTCAGTTCTGGAGCTGATCTTGTGATCAAGCAGTTACCTGCAGTTACCCCTGCACTGTAGGAGGTAGGTGGCCAGACCTGGATGGGTTTTGCTCCGTTCTTTCTGTTTCACAGTCGCAACCCCTTTCCTACGGCTGTCTGGAACAGCTTTGATTTCCCAAAAGAATTGATTTGGCCGTGGGTAGGCAGCAGCAAGGAAAATAGGAAAAGATTGGACCTCCCCGTCGGGGAATCGAACCCCGGTCTCCCGCGTGACAGGCGGGGATACTTACCACTATACTAACGAGGAACTGTACGATAAGCTCATTTCCAGCAAGGGTTAGATATCTATCATCTCTCGCAACCCGGTGAGTGTTCGTTTGAGCCAACGAGCCGCTTCTNGTGAGGGGCGAGCCCGGAGCCCGCGCCGGGGCCGCTTCCCTCTCCCACATCCTTCCCTCCGCCGCCGTCGCCCTCCTTCCTTCCGTCCTTCCCTGCCGCTTGGCCCTCCCGGCCCCTTCGCTCCTGCCTGCTGCTCGGCTGGAGCCTGGTAGCGCCTCGCAGCCCCCCGTTCCCGCTTAGCCGCCCAGAGCCGGCGCGGTGCCCAAGGGAAGGGCAGGACCGTGTCTCTTCCCTGTAGGAGACGAAGAGCACGCTGCCGAAAAAATGGGAATAAATCACTGGAAATCTAGATTTAGGGCTTTTTCACCTATATGTTTCGTTATGTCAGCTTATTTCTCTGTTATCTCTGCAAATAAGCATATGAACCTCTTAAGCTTCACATTATATCCGAAGTTTGGGGGTTGTGGGTTTTTCTCATACTGACTCCGTAAAATTCTTTCTTGGTTGGCGCTTATATTTTTTGGAAAAAAGCCCAGTCCTGTTAGTAAAATGAGTAATGCCTCGTTTGTGCTAAAAATGAGTACATGCGCTATTTAATTCATCTTCCGTTGCATGAAGGTCTGGATTTGCAGTGGTGTGTTCCAGGATGGAAGCCGTAGCACGAGCTTTTATACAGTTTTATATACACTTTTTAAATACACTTTTTAAATACACTTTTTATACAGTTCTCCTCACTTCACAGCAATACTGTGGAGTTGTTACCTTTGTAGTTTTTCTTAATAAACTCACTACTATGGTTAGAAGTTGGTTTTCTTCCTCTTTCACCTCCAGCTTTCCCAGTTCAGTGCTGCTCTTTTAAAATGTTGTTTCCTGTGGGTTAACACAGTTAGTCAGCTTTTCTGGTTTTACAAAGAAAATATTTTTTCCTTCAGAGAGACTTGTATTTAAGATTTCATAGTGCTGCATTTATTATTGTACTATTTAACTGGTGTGCAATATGTTCTTTATCACAGGTCCNCCAGCTCCGCCTCTCTCGCAATGCACTATGGGTTCTGTAGTTCTCACGCCGTTCCCCCGTCCTCTCCGCGCGGGGGGCGGCACTACACCTCCCAGGGGCCTCCCCTGCCCTCTCCGCAGCAGGCTCCGTGTTGCCCGCGGTGGCACGGCCGGGCAGGGAGGCAGACGGCGCGCGAGCGATGGCGGATCCGAGCTCGTTCGCGTCTCCCGCGTGCTGCCTCACGCGGCACCTCCACCTGCGCTGCCGCGCGGACTTCGGCGCGCGGGTGCTGCGGGGCACGGCCGCGCTCACCGNAGAGCACGCTGCCGAAAAAATGGGAATAAATCACTGGAAATCTAGATTTAGGGCTTTTTCACCTATATGTTTCGTTATGTCAGCTTATTTCTCTGTTATCTCTGCAAATAAGCATATGAACCTCTTAAGCTTCACATTATATCCGAAGTTTGGGGGTTGTGGGTTTTTCTCATACTGACTCCGTAAAATTCTTTCTTGGTTGGCGCTTATATTTTTTGGAAAAAAGCCCAGTCCTGTTAGTAAAATGAGTAATGCCTCGTTTGTGCTAAAAATGAGTACATGCGCTATTTAATTCATCTTCCGTTGCATGAAGGTCTGGATTTGCAGTGGTGTGTTCCAGGATGGAAGCCGTAGCACGAGCTTTTATACAGTTTTATATACACTTTTTAAATACACTTTTTAAATACACTTTTTATACAGTTCTCCTCACTTCACAGCAATACTGTGGAGTTGTTACCTTTGTAGTTTTTCTTAATAAACTCACTACTATGGTTAGAAGTTGGTTTTCTTCCTCTTTCACCTCCAGCTTTCCCAGTTCAGTGCTGCTCTTTTAAAATGTTGTTTCCTGTGGGTTAACACAGTTAGTCAGCTTTTCTGGTTTTACAAAGAAAATATTTTTTCCTTCAGAGAGACTTGTATTTAAGATTTCATAGTGCTGCATTTATTATTGTACTATTTAACTGGTGTGCAATATGTTCTTTATCACAGGTCCTGGATACAAGAGATGTACAGGTCTTTAAAGTGACTGTAAATGGACAGGATGCACAATTTGCTTTTGGAGAAAAGCACAGTTTCAAGGGCACCCCCCTAGAAATCACGTTTCCAAATGAACTAAGAAGGTACACACTTTTGCCTGTTCCCATCAGTGGTTTTCAAAATGCACTGTATAAGCTGCTTGTCTGCCTGTAGGATTGTTGAGTAAAGCTTGCAAAGGGACTTAGAATTAGGGTATTGCATTACTTTGGTGTGATCTTGTACATTATTGTCATATTTGGCTTTCATTAGTCAAAACTTTGGGAGTATTTGTACCTGTCCCCAGACCTTGTATCATGTACAAAATTACTTACTGAGTAGCAGAATTATGTGTAATGTGTCACAATTTTTCCAATGCTTCTCTTTAGTAATATTGTTTCTGCTTTAACTACTTGGTTCAGAATTGTTACAGTGTAGATCACATGAAGCTACAGCCTATGTTGAATCTTTTATACAAGGGCCGATTCTCCATTTCTGTAGAACTTCAGGTTACCACTGTGATTAGAGAGAAGCATGTTTTCAAATAATCAAAGTTTTATTTTGTTGACTACACTAAGTCCAAGTCCCTGAAAACTGGAACTCGAGTTTTGGCAGCATGACGGCGAGTGAACTAACCATGGTCTACCTCTCAAGTGCATGAATTAAAAAGCTGTTGCCAAATTACAGCATGATTTCTGGCAATTTGCTTTGTATGTTGTAACTCAGTGGTATCTCCGTCTTCCATGGAATGAAAGCTGTGATTGCATAAGGAAGTTCCCTTCTTTGAATACAATTGAATATTAAGTTGCTTCTTGTTGCTAGCTGAAAACTCTTTCAGTTTAGTGTGACTTCCAAGCTTTTTTTTTTAATGTTGGTCTCTGAATTAGTGCAGTTAAACATAAATAATGAGGAAGAGAAAGGAATGTTTTAAAATAGATGTCTCTTCTGGAGAAACACTTCTGGTCTGTTACAAAATTGGACAAATTAAATACTTGAGCAAAGAGGCCTCTTGAGCCTTCAGAAATATAGGCCTGTTTCTTTTGTTTGACTTTCAGCTGTTTTTTTTTTTTTTTTTTTTCAAGTGCTAAATTTCCTGGTTAGAAAAAAAAAGAGGGAGATATGAGTTGTGACTGTAAAAATTCATAATCTTGTGTGAGACATAGTCCTCCATGTAACTATCAATAAAACAGCAATAGGAAATGGTGGGAGTTACAGCTGAAAGTTTGATCGTTCAGAAAGCAATGTGCCTTGTGGTAATACCAGTTCTGTTCTCTTTGCTTGTCTAATACGTACTTTGGAATACTGGTTGTAAACCAGATGTGTACACTTGGTCAACTTATCTAATGTCTCTCCTGATTAGCTGAAATTTGTTCTGATTTATGGTTGGATTGTTTATTCCCATAGTTGCATGTATAATCTGGAACTCTCTGAGAACAGAAGCAAGTATTTCCATGCGCTTTTGGTGTCAGTGATGGTTAGGATATGTTTTTAATAAATAAGAGTATGAATGTGTCAGGTTTATGTGTGTTCTCTTGTTAGCAAACTGATACCTGTCTTACACATAACAGCCAGTTTTTACTTGACACTAGTTCTGACACCTCGAATGAAATCTGAACATTATTTCTTTTTCTTGTTAACCCCCACTGTTAACAGGAATTTTCTGTAATTACTGATCATTTTCAGGGTGTTTTTTTATTCTTGAGGAAAATACTTGCAGAACATTAGTGTCAGATACAAAATCTATTTTTAATCTACAGAATACTTATTCTATGTTACTCAGTCATGTGTCCTCTTATGTACAGTTTTGCATTTTTTTGTTTATGTATTGCAGAGGGCTTTTTACACTTACATGTACAAGGTTACTTAGCTGTGACAGAACTATATACATGTAGCTGGCCCAAATAATTCAAAGGAAAGGTCTGTGCTGTCCTTGAAGAGAGAAGAGGAAAAGTTTCTCATTAGTAAAAACAATAATAAAAGTGCCTTGGGATGTAAAAATTGAAATAAACTAGCCATTTTCAATATCATAATTGAAAGGGAATAATTTTTTTAATATGATACTTGTTCTCATTTTTAATGCTTTTGAGACAGTGCTGCAGACTTACTTTGCAGTCATCTTTGCAGAGGAATTTCAGTGTGATCCGGATTTGTCAAAACAGTCTTTCTTTATTATACAGGGGACAAGAAGCAATTGTTGAAATCTCTTTCGAAAGCTCTCCGCAATCTTCAGCTCTCCAGTGGTTTACTCCAGAGCAAACTTCTGGAAAAAAACACCCATTTCTCTTCAGCCAGTGCCAGGTGGAGTTCATTTTTTCCAGACTCGTTGCCGTACCACTGTAATTTCCCTTGGTTTCTAAAGAACTGGAGAGAAAGGCTAGAAAGGGGAGGAATAGTAGCCTGTAACTTCCAGCACTGTGTGTCAAAGGTCCTAAAGAAAACCACTTAGTGTCAGGACATTGTTGAGATTTTATTATGTGTTCATAGTTTGGTAGTTCCAGAACCGCTTTATCCACTTCAGTATTCTTGCTGAAGAACAGGCAGTCCTTCACAACCAATACAAGTGTCTGTTGGTCTGCCTTACCCTATTAGTCCTTTTACAAAGGCCTGTAAGCTCTAAGTGGTGCAAGTATTGGTTTGTAGATAATGAATTCCCTGGAGGAGCTATATGGACTTCCACTACAGTGTATTAGTTGATTTATTTCTAGAAAGACTGATTTGTTTTATCTTTTTTCTTTTCCTTTCTCCCTCTCTAGGCTACCCACTGCAGAGCCATTTTTCCATGCCAAGACACACCTGCTGTGAAACTAACCTACTATGCAGAGGTAGATGAATCCAGTCATGTGTCTTAACTAAAGACAGTTGCTACAATGGGTGAATTGATGCTGGTCAGGGTGTTTTGGTAGCTGTCAGCATGTGGCCTAATAGAAAAACAGAATATGGACTTTTAGCTTAATGTGAGAGGAAAGAACTGCTGATCTTCCCTGTGGCAGTTCTCTAACTTCACCATTTCTTTTTTGTATATGTCAACTCTTTTATCACTGATATGTATCTATTTCCAAAAGGAAATAAAAATGTAGTAGTAAGAAAGAAATATGCTGTAAAATCAGGAAAAGCTGACAGTAAGACAGCAAAGAGTGCTGTAAAGTAAAAAATACTTGAAATGGCTGTTGTGTATGCCTTAAGTAATGTATTCTAGCATACAGTTAGGGGATATTTGCAGTCCTGATATAAATAGTTTTAAGGAAGCAAAAACCAAGATGTGCACTGTGACATTACAGTTCAGTTGTCTGAAGAAAGTGAGCCTTTTAACTTCTGTTGGAGGTACTCCTCTGATTAATTCAATATTGCCAGTCTTCAAGACAGTATTTTCCATATGCCTTCTTGCATTCTGCTTGACAGAGATGACCTAACACCAGAACAAATCCGGGCTGCTCTTTGTTATCAGTTTGCAGTGTGGAGCGCCATGCTGAGCGGCAGCTCCATTGCTTATGGTGGGGTGCCTTTTCAGATATCCGTGCCAAAGGAGCTGGTGGCTCTGATGAGCGCTAATCGCGACGGGGAGGCGCCCGACCCAGAGGACAGCGCTCACAAGATTTACCGCTTCAGCCAGAACGTAAGTGCTGCGGGCTGGGAGCGGCCGCACAGGCCTCATTGCTGACCTCATACCTGACTGCGGCTCACAGTCAGCTATGGGTTTGGTGTCACCAGTACATCATGTGACTCACCATCGGCATTTGCCACCCTAGAAATAGAAGGCATTATGGAACTCCAGCTCTGAGGAGACCACCAGTAAATGCTGGTGGTGTTTACTGGTCTTTTTTGACATTCCCAGAAAAGCCAAGTTCGAGTTTTGAAAATGTTTCAATATTCAGAACTAGTCCTGTCAAAATCCTTTCTGTCTGCACTGATTCTTGGAAAACAATGCAGATGCAAATAATATGGGAGCAAGTTTTGGAAAACAGACCCTGCAAATTTTAAGCTCACGAAGATCTAAGCAGTGAAACTGAGCATCAGAACCAATTTTTAGCTTGAAGTTAGGCAAATTTTGACTACAGATTTTTAAATTTTTTTGGGATGTGAAAACTTTAGTTTCTATGGAAGGTCTCTCCAGCCAATTAAGACTACTATTCTCTGGAACTTTTATTAAGTGGTACAGCTGGTCTAATGATTCCACTGCTCATAAAGCAGCAGTCTTGATTTATTCTTCTGGCATTTTGTTCTTAGAGATTTTTGCATTGCAGTTCTGGTGTTTATGGGCTCTTTTGGTGAGCCCAGTTCATTTTGCTGAACAAGCAGATAAAATTTACATGAGATCTGGGCTGTTGAGACTGAATGACTGCTAAGAGAGATGGGATGATGTGACTGGAGGAGAGAGGAACTTACTCTGAACTGCAGCAGCTGCGGGTTTGATTTGGCTGCTGCAGGAAACCTGAGAGAGGGGAAAAACAGTTCCCTTATGTATGAGCTCATCAGTAGGCAGCGCTCTGTCCTCTGTGGAGCCTAAACATTTGCCACTCTCAGTCTAGTACAGAAAACTTTTATCTTGTGTGTCATCCAGACCTGAATGTTATCTGAGAATACACTGTTGATAAGCGTGGTGGACCTGGACTAGAAATAACATTTAGTGTAATTGAAGTTATAATACACTTTCTGATATAGAAAGCCATTACTTCTTTAGAACAGGCGTGTTTTTCTTTAAAAAATAATGCATTAAGCACAAAACACATAAATGAAAAAGGACAAACGTGTGAAAAACAACACATGCATCATCTGATGTACAAGACCATGACACTGATTTGTTAGAAGAGGTGTCTGTTTCTTTAGATGAAAGAGGCAAGTGCATCAAGCTCTTGGATATGTATGTGAGCTTACCTAAAACTACTTTTTCTGCTCCTGCATAGCCAGGCTGGAAAGAAGGGTAGTGGAGAGCAACCTCTGTAAAAATGAGTTTACAACCCAACAGGCATTGACATTTGAATTTCAAAATGTCAAAATAGCAAATTGGACATCAAAATGTTGGGCTGTTTGGATAGTGTTTTAATACCTCATCTATAATACAAGTCAGTGGAGTTTGGTCTTTTCAAGAATGTGTTCTGTGGGTTAATAGGTAAAATAAAAACACACATGATGGTATGGGTATTTCAGTAAACAGTATTTAAATGGTTTGTGGATAATGGTGGAATAAAATTTTCTGAAATTTTGTCTCCAACTAATTATGATTTAAAGTCTTTCTTATTTAACATTGTTTAGTCAGATAAAGTGGAACTTTCACAGGGATGGCTGTATTATCCCCTTTTCTTTCCAGAACACTTGGAGAAAGCAGTTCTCTATAAAGTGACTATACAGATGCTTCATTTAGGAGTATTATCTCTATAAAGATACTTCAGTTAGGAGTTTTTCATTAAAAGAACAAATATTTAGAGTTTGTTTTAATTCCAAACATGGAAATCAAATATATACATATTTCTTTTTCTTGAATCTTGTCTTTAATGTTTTTATATCCATAAATATTCTTGTTTACTTAATTAAAGCTCTTCCTGCATCTTTCTCTGTGATAAAACTGCCCTTTATCTCTTAACTTCTCCTTCCATAAAATTTGATGGAACTGAAATGAATATGGAAAAATGACTTTCTTTTGAAGAGAAACCAAAGCAGCAGGAAATTTTTATGCAGAGTTTTTTCAAACAGAGATGATACTTACAGTTTCATGGGTTTTGCCTGAAACATCTGTGAAGCAATTACATCCTGTAGATAAAGGAGTAACATTTGGGGAGAAAGAACAATATTTTTGAAAAAACAGCGCCCTCCTTTCAGGCAGGAAATTGTGGAGGAAAGTGTCTTTATCTACATACTTTTGTTCTTCTCTGAGTCAGTAGTCTGATAACTGACATTACAAATAAGATTTCTTTATTTTTCTCATGTTCTCCACTAGGTTCCCATACCTTGCTACTTGTTTGCTTTAGTGGTTGGAGCTTTAGAAAGTAGGTGAGTGAATCTGTACAATGTATAAATATTAATAACCATAATAAATCTTCAGAGTTTTAAAAATTTTCTTTTTTGGTCTTATTTCTAGTTTTAAAGGATCTTAGAGGTTCAGTTAACTTGTTTATTTGTATCAAACTGCATGTATCTTGATTTACTGTTGAATAATTGTTTTAATTTTGTAAATTAGAGAAACAGCATAAAGAGTTTGGACCTGGAAAAGCCCTCAGTGGTTACAGTTTAGCACAGGGAAGAAACAGATCTTTTCTTAGGTAACAGTCAAGCCTTGTCAGGTAGGAAAGGCAGAAAAGTATTGCTTCAGCTTCATTTCTCATTGGCACAAGCTTGTGTTGATCTAGGCCACAATAATGCTTTTTATATTAGGGCTTGATAGCATTTAAAATCTGTAAGAGGTTTTCCTGGTTTTTGTGCTGAACAATGCATGCATGTTGTTTTGTTTTCTAAGGCTTTTCTTCAGCAATGGAGAGGAAAAGCAGACAAAGATTCTCTAATGAGTTTCCTCTGCAACATGGGTTACTTAAGAGCAGAGTTACACATGCTGTCTGTATTAGTTTTCCATAGAATTACTTCTGGTTTGTGCGGTGTTATTGGCATTTATTTTTACTTTCAACAGAAAGATTGGCCCAAGGACACTGGTGTGGGCTGAAAAGGAACTAGTAGATAAATCAGCCTATGAATTTTCTGAGGTGAGTAACTAACAACAAAAACAGTTGTAAGATAACTATTTCACATAGTATTGCAAAAGAAACAGACTACAGATCAGTGTTTTGTTCATCTTTAGTTCTCCTTTCTCTATTTCCCATCCCACAAAATGCTGCTATTCTATTGCAGGGCAAACTTAGTACTGAAAATACGTATTGATACAGTCCCATACTTGTTTTACACGTGAGACTTGCTAAGGTGAAAGAGACTGAAATATGGAATCAATAGCTTATTAGTTATTCAGTGTTTGTAGTCAGAAATCATCTTAGAAACTAATGTGAATTGTTGTTTCAGGCTGAAGCTATGCTGAAAACAGCAGAAGATCTGGCAGGTCCTTATGTGTGGGGACAGTACGATTTGTTAGTCTTACCACCTTCTTTTCCTTATGGTGGTATGGAGAATCCTTGCCTTACTTTTGTAACTCCAACACTACTGGTAAGTATAGCAGTGATAAAAGTCAGCTTTTCCTTGGGGCTTACTTATCAATCAGGTGATGGATGTTAATGCACAAATAGGATTAATCTTACTAGAAAGACTTGTAAATATTCCTGCTTCCTTTGGAGCTAGGGATCATGCAAGAAACTGCATGAAATGATCTATTTTGAGGTTGACTTGAACCTAACAACTAACTTGTTTTTGCCTTTTCTTTTTAGGCAGGTGATCGATCTCTATCAAACGTAAGTCAAAAATAGGTCCATCTCAAGTAGAACACAACTTGAAATTATATCTGAATTCCTTTATAATAAATACACGAAAACTTGTTCTCATTTTAGGTTATTGCACATCATTGGGGAAACTAAAAGTTACTTAAGAACTCTTACAAAAGTGGTTAGTTTTAAGTAAACTCTCTAAAACTGGAGACATATCTGTTTTGTATAATGGACAGATGGAAATAACATGGGTGCCTGTATACATAGGGGGCTGACTGAGGTTAGCTGCTCCATAGCTCTTTTACCATCCTGGTAAACCACAATACCTGTGTACAGATATGTTTAAAAATCATAACTGAATTGGCCTCATCAAAATTGTTAGGAGATAACTTCTTCCTCTGTGTGTCTGTGCACTAGAACTCATGTTATATCCAGATTCCTTCAAAGTGGAAATAGTGAGTACAATTTGAATAAATCCTTTTTTGTTCTGCAAAGCTGAATGCTCTGAATGCAATTTTATTACCTATATCTTTTTACTAGACTGATGTACTGCTAAACTTAAAAAAAAAAAAACTCTTAAACCAAGAATACTGAAATGTTTGACATAGACACCTTTTACTGTATCATGCATCATTAGCTTTTGCACTGCAGAAGTTGCTTAGGTGGGAAAGCAGTACTAGTCCATCACTTGCTATTCTGTATTCTGAAATGTGATTTTATAAACAAGTTACCTACACCAAGCTGCCAGAGGAATTATTTTTGTTGATGACTATGGCTCTGTGGCTTGCAGGCTGGACATTGAAAATTGTTTCTGTCAGCTAGGGTAGTGTTGGTCCTCTGCTTAAACTGCAGAACTGTGAATGCTAACTGACTTTGTGAATATAACATGGTAAATGAGATCCCATCAATGTTTTATTCTTTCTGCTGGGATTTGTTGGGTTTTTTCCAGAACAGTCTAAATGGTGGATCTGTGTTTATGTTTTAGGTTATTGCACATGAAATCTCTCATAGCTGGACAGGAAACTTGGTAACCAACAAAACATGGGAGCATTTTTGGTGGGTATGATGTTCAATGCAATGCAAATCATATTCTAAAGTTAATCTGTAAAGAGACTGACTGAACTCATTTTGCCATCCTAGCAGTGCTGATTTCATCCGTGTCTTTGCAGGCTGAATGAGGGTCACACTGTGTACCTGGAGCGCAGGATTGGTGGTCGGCTCTTTGGTGAGCAGTTCAGGCACTTTCAGGCCCTAGGAGGTTGGCGAGAGCTGCAGAATACGGTGAATAGTTTTAAAGTTACCATATGTGTTTCCTACAAATGGAATTTGTCTAGTCAGCTTGCCTAATGATTTCTCATTAGAGGATGAACAACTTTCATTCCAAGGTGTTTAATTGCAACCCAAGGCAGTAGCTTAATATACTGAGATTTGATAAAGCTTTTTGAATTGTTTTAAGATTTTATGTAAGGATGAACATGAATGATCTTTACAGCATCTTCTGGTTGTTCTGGGTACGGCTAAATTGCAGTATTACCTGTTAGCATACTGGTAAGCAGCAGAAAGTTTATCAAAATTATCTGCAACCAGAACCATCAGAATTTCCAGTGCCTCGTGCAAACAGCTGATTCCTTACAGTCTAAGAGGGTTGTTTAGTTTTGTGTTTTGGTAGCGTAGTCAAACTTCAGTTTTCAGATTTCTGGTCTGTGATATCTTACTAGTTCCCTGAGCAGCCTGAAGTCTGTTCTGCTCATATCTAGAGCTGAAGTTTTGCTGGCACTTCTTCTGTCAACAGAGGTTTAAATTCAAAGGCTTAATGATGTAGTTCAAATAGTTTATAAGTAAAGGGATAAATAGAGCCGACTAATAGGTGCTCGGGATTATGACAGACATGATAGTAATGTTACTCATGTTACTCATGAGTGCTTTGAGACAGCTGGAGCACAGAATGGTTGATTCTGAATTTTTGTGATCTAAGGTTTATGCAGATTCAGAACTTCAGGAAAAAGAAAAATAATGCTTTAAAATGAAGCTGCTTCCGTTTTGGATGGTTTATACCTCTATAAACAGATTTAGTACAGATCTGCAGGAGTGGCAGTTTTCTTAGATTAATATATGTTCTTGTGTCTTTGACACAGATAAACACTCTGGGAGATAAAAATCCTGTAACTAACCTTGTCATTAATCTGGATGAAGTAGATCCTGATGTTGCCTATTCATCTGTGCCATATGAGAAAGGCTTTGCTTTGCTTTTTTACCTTGAACAGCTCCTTGGAGGACCAGGTAAGCATTAGTCAGATTTTACATGTTTTTGTTTTCCACCTTAATTTCAAAGACTAAAACATTTTCTTTTTTGTTAGATGTCTTCATTGGCTTCTTGAAGGCCTATGTTGTGCAGTTTGCTTATAAGAGCATCGTAACAGAGGACTGGAAGAAGTTCTTGTACTCCTACTTCAAGGATAAGGTTGGGTAATATTGAAAACTGATTGTTTGAAACCTTTTAATTATGTGAAATTATGGCTTAAAAATCCTAAAACCACATTTAAAATTTAATAAGTCTTTGTCTTGTTTTGTAGGTAGACATTCTTGATAAAGTTGACTGGAACTCATGGTTTCATGCTCCAGGAATGCCACCAGTGAAGCCTAAGTAAGCTGCACTTTTCTGTAGTTCATTATTTCCTTCTCCAGATTGCATGTGATTTTCCTAACAGTCATGAAGCAGTTTGTAAACTGGGTAAAATTCTTATAAATGTTTTATTGGAAAATGCCCTAGTACTATGTAGGTGTATGTAGCAATAAAAGTGGTCTCTGTTAATGTTTTCAGTCTTTTATTCTGTGGTTATTTCAATATGTGAAGCTTTGTTTTCAATATTTGGCAGGTATGATATGACACTATCAAATGCTTGTGTTGCCTTGAGCCAAAGATGGATCCAAGTGAGTAGTTAAAGAATGCTGAAGTGTCACTATCTTGAAAAGCTCGTTCTTTTCGTTACACAAAGTGAGCCATTCTTTTCTGAAATCTCTCATTTCTTCAGTGTGTGTGTATTAATAGTCACAGTATGGCTGCCAGGGATTTTGCATTTCCTGGACTAGATCTTCATCACATCATTAGCTGTGACTTCTGTCTGTGAGGTGCAGCCCATATTTTAAAAAGGCACAGAGCCAACTTCTTGATATACATATGTAGTAACCAAACAGAAAATATTCTTTTTCAAATCCTGATATTGTGGCTTGATTTAAAAACAAATGCCAGAGTACTTGATTATATTGCTGATTATATTGCTGATATATACTGATCATATATATCAGTACATTACTGATTATAATGCATTAGCAGTAGTTACTCTATGGTATACTGGAGTTAGTATGCATTTCCCATCAAAACCTGGTACATAAAGTATATTAATTGATACCACATAATTTTCTCCTAGTTTGAAGCATAAAAGTCATACAACAAATAGAGAATTCAGCTTACCTTCCTTTTGTTACTCTGTGACTTTTCGCTGTACTTGCATCTAATCTTCTAACTTTTTTCTTCTGAATGTTACTTTTTATTTTAAAAGTATTTGATTTTTCACTTAACTAACAGAAAGACAATGGAGATAAAAAGCTAGGTGGAAAGAAAATAAGTGAAGAATGCAAACATCAGACAGCAGCTTAACTCCCTCCCTTTCCCTTTATTGTAACATCATGCATAGATACAAATCACTATCTGCTTTAAATGAAGTGGCTCAACAGCAAGTGTGGATGTCAAAACAGAAAATCACACCTGATTGTATTTTAAAATACCTATTAAAAATTAAGTAACTGTTCTCTTTTAGGCAAAAGAAAGTGATTTGGGCTCATTCAGCTCAGCAGACTTGAAGGAAATGTCATCTCATCAATTAATTGAGTTCCTGGCACTGCTGCTTCTGGAGGTAAATGCACACTTGGGATGGCTTGACTCTGGTGTCACAAAAGCAGACATAGAAGCTCTACTGTGCTTTGAAATTAAGTTGCTCTTTTAAGTTTTGCTAAATTAATCTGCTCTCACTATGCATAGTTATTGAAACCTTCTGCCTTGCCTCCCTTATTATGTCTGGCTCTTCAGCTAATGAACAACATACAAAGTATTTTGGATTGAAAGCTAAAAGCAAAACCATGAGGTGCTTGAATAGGTCTGTATTGGATGTTATAGCAAATAAGCTATAAATAAAATTGAACAAAAATACTATGTTTTGAATGTTTCAATAATACAGAATGTGGGTATTAGGTAATATTTATTCCTTGCCCTTTTCAGTACACTGAAAAGATGAAAGGAACAAATAAAATATTTGTCATGGTAGGACTTCAGTTTCTTGGTAACAACAGTCTTCTTGAATTACTCTGTTTACTATTGAAATGTCTGGCTTGAAGCCTTCCTCTGGCTTATTCTGTCTGTGCAATCTCTTTTTCAGGCACCTCTTCCATTGTCACACGTCCAACGTATGCAGGAAGTGTATGACTTCAATGCTATAAACAACTCTGAAATAAGATTCAGGTTTGTTTCAGTATGGGCACTTTTAAAATCTTAAATGTTTTCATAAAACAAGGTGTCCTGCTTTGCCTGAGACATCCTGTTTTACAGAACTGGGGCAGGGCTTGGGTTTGGGGTTTTTGTTGTTGTGGTTTGTAAATGCATGTGCAGTCATCACACTTACCAGTGTGGCATCCTGTTATTCATAAATTGGGCAAATACAGTCTAGTACAACTCAGTGGACAATGGATAAGCTGTTCTTTATTTTAATCTGGCATGCTAGCAAAGGAACCTGATGACCTGATAACAAAGTATTTTAAATAGATGGCTTCTACTTCTTGTAACAAGATCCAAAATAAGTACATCCAAGTAGCTGGTGACGTTTCATTTTGTTGGTTTGTTGTTTTATCCATTGGTCAAATGGGACAAGTGCTGTATAATTCAGATCTGAGTGATGCAACTGGACACTATTGTAATTTAAAAAAATATGTAGCTGCAGAAAATAATTTTCCATTTTGGAGGAACTTGGCTGCAATCTTTTGCAATGGTACAAAAATGTTGTTGTTTGTAATGTGCTATTCAAACACTACATATTTTATGTTGAACTTAGCTAGAATCTCATTCCCATGATGACCCAGCAGTGCTCAATTCAGGTGGGAACAGAATTCTTAGATAACCAACCACCACACTATCACAAATGAAATTATAAGTGCAAGTTTTTTCTTCTACCCTCAGATGGCTGCGCCTCTGTATCAAGTCCAAGTGGGAAGCAGCTATTCCTCTGGCTTTAAAAATGGCAACAGACCAGGGCAGGATGAAGTTTACTCGACCATTGTTCAGGTAAAAGTAGTCTCCAAATTGCAGGAGCTCATGCTGTTGGCATTTCTAGTACAATGAAATGTATAATACTTGAAATACATTTATTGTACATGTTGATGGGGCATAATACAGAATTCTCTGTATACTGTGGACAAGCTTATCTTCAGAGGTGCTTTCCACTTGCTGACATTTTTTTGCATAGAAGAAAGCTTAGTCCCAGGATGTACCTTAAGGCAAGGCTTTTGAGGGAAAAGTAAAACCTTAGGAAGATCCCTGTTGTATTATTTTCCTGGATTGTTGTAAAGGTGCCTCCCCCCACTCCTTCTTTTACAGGGACCTTTACAGTTTTGACAAGAGTCGAGATCTGGCTGTCAAGGCGTTTCTGGAGCATAGAGCCTCTATGCACCCCACCACTTCAATGCTCGTGGGCAAAGAGTTGGAGCAGGACCAGTGACAAATGTACTGATTTCTTTGAGATTTTTGTGCTGCTGAAAGAAGAGACTGATTGCCCAAACTGTTGATATGCGTGCTTGATTATGCCATAAAATGCTCTGCTGCTTTGGTACTTATGTAGTTTAAAATCAATTTTCCAAATTAATTAATTTTCCAATTCAAGTTCAGTACTTTTTATTTTGCATTTGCAACTAAAGCAGCAAAATTGCTACATCTCTGGAATTGAGAGAATGTTTTCATTACAAGCAATTTTTAGAATAGACAAAAACTGTTTTGAGATGTGGTCATTTGTCAGTGATAGAATTGAAGAGCTTGGAAAATTAATTGGTCAATGATATGGCTCTTTGTGCACAGCATTCTCTTCCATAGCACAGTGATTGAAACTTCAAGTACCTAAAGACTGAAAAATAAATATTTTCATTCCCTACTTGTCTGTCTTGTCTGTGTATTGATCTGTACAAAAAGTTTTGATTTAATATTTTTGTTTTATTTATTCTTCTTTGTTCTGGGAGAAATTTTTGTTATGAGTCCAAGAGGACGATGAAGACCAAAATGGTTTTCCAACCCACTATTTATTTTCAAAACTTATTATTGCAGAGGGGCTAAAGCCCAAGTCTTTCCTTACTCAGTTTGATCCAGTTTATGTTTGTATTTTTTAACCAGTTCTGGGCACTACCCCTCATGCTCATATAACAAAAGGAGATAAGTTCAAAAACAATTGGAGAGCTTTTTTCTGTATTTGATACAGCAGTTCCAGGCAATGGTTTAGATGATGCTGTGGTGAATGCTGCCATCTGTAGGCTGGATCTTGCATCGAGTTTGAAAAGAGCTGCTTTTCCTGGAGATGATCGGTTTACAGGAATTTAATCTGCTGACATAGGGATAACCCATATCAAGAGGTGACAAACAAAACCAAAAAGTGCTGTTTTAGAGGAGAGTGGAAATATAATTGTGGCAAAAGGTTTGGTTGAGTTCTAGCACTTAGGAGCTGTGAGGGGAGCCTGTCCTCTGATTTACTTCTGAGTTTTGATCTGTATAAGCTTTCAACCCAGAAGGTAACTAATCCCCATGCAGCCACTCGTTCTCACCCCCATGGGATGGGGGAGAGAATTGGAAGAGTAAAAGTGAGGAAACTCACAGGTTGAGATAAAGAAAGGCAGTTTAACAGATAGGGCAAAAGCTGCACACACAACGCTAAACAAGGAATTCATTCACTGTCTCATGGGCAGGCAGTTGTTCAGCAGTTCCTAGGTAAGCAGGGCTCCATCACATGGGGACACGAACACCATCACTCCAAATGTCTCCTTCCTGCTTCCTCTTTCTTCCCCCAGCTCTGTATGTGAGCATGAGCTCTGGTCAGAGGAGGGCGTGGATATCTGATGTTAACAGGCTCTGGTTTGAGTTACCAGATTGCAATGAAAACTGTCCTTTTTAAATGAATGGCTTATGTCCCTAGTTTTGGGGTAACATGCATTTTGTTGTAAAAGCCTGTGTGTGTATTATATACAGTGCTTTGGCACTTATAGTTCCTGCACCAGATAATCCTGGTTTCTTCTTCTTTCAGAGTCAGAAAAAAGAAAATTGTGTCAGGCATGGCTTTCTCTAGCACGGTCCTAGGTAGCTCTGCTGGGACAGTGTCTCCCACCAATGGATCCCAAGTTAACATTCCCTACAATAATTAAACCCTAGAAGGGGACCTAGGTAGTCCCGTTATTTAGGAGCACTAGTGTGGGAAGCGGGGACTATGAGTGGTGTTACCATTTGGCCTTTAAAACCAAAAGTATTTTCGATTCTGGGTGTACACGGTTATTGCTAAACTTTTTTTTGGCACCATCTCAACAGCTATCTCCATATCTTTTCCTCTTTGCATCCTCTGCCTGCAAAGGAAGCATGAGACAGAAGCACCAGGCTGATAGTGTGGCCTAGTATTTGTTGATACCTGTTCTAGTATAAGAGCATAAGGGAAAAGGTTGTAGAAATTAATTAATCTTTTTCTTACCTACAATGAACAATTATGTTTTCAAACTTGAGCATGGGATCGATTGAAGCAGGCTTGTTGCCTCTACTACCTGCTTTAATCCTGCTCTGAATAGAGCAGTAAAAGTATAATACAATCTTCTTTCAGTCCTAGCAGCCGTGAGCAACCCATATTCCCAAGGTGCCTCTCTTGCAGCCCTGTCCCTCATGGAGATTTTTGTTAGTGTGATTTACTGCCGGGTGATAGCTGTTAACTCTTGTTAAACCTTTACACTTTTAGAACAGTTGCACTGCTTCTTAGTCCAATTTATCTATTCCTGGTACATAAGCTTCAGATCCTGGTTTTTCATTTCTATATTCCTGATGTGATCTTTGGAATAAAATTCATGTGGCAATAGCTGGGAGGGGGGGTGCCTTTCTGTGAAAAGGGTGTGTTCTGGAGTTTGGTTTGATTGGATGAAGTCAGCCAAACACATTGATCTCGTTTATTTACAAAGGTGAGGATTTTGAGGGTGGGATTTTGCCTCTGTCCAATTGCAGTGCTGGGCTCTAAATAGGCACAGCTCTTCAGGCCATCGGACAGTAAATGTGAGGCTGCTGCACGCTGCAGCCCTTCTTGGTCAAGGAACCATTTTTGGAGAGAAAGCATGCCAAGGTACACGGTGCACGTCCGAGGAGAGTGGCTGGCAGTGCCGTGCCTGAGCTCCACGAACACCGTTGAGTGGCTGGGAAGGGAAGCTGTGAGACGGTACATGAAAAACAAACCTGACAATGGGGGTTTTGCCTCAGTGGAAGAAGTAAAGTTTTACATTCGAAGGTGCAAGGGACTTGGCTTGCTGGATCTTGATGATACCGTGGGGGATGCTCTAGAGGACAATGAATTTGTTGAAGTTGGTAAGCAAAGCCTTAAGCATTGCATTGTAGAGTGACTGTGTTGTTATCTGAATCAGCAAACTGGTTTTATCTAGATTAATCTAAAATTGCACCTGAGAGATTGTCTACAGTTTTTATGGGAAAATGTCCAATAATTTAAGAATATTTAATTTTTAGGAACAGAGCTACATAAAATTTAGAAGGTACAGGATTCTTTATACATCTTCTGTATCTGCTGTCATAGATGCTGTAAGCTGTTCTGCCTTAGCCTTTGGAATACCTTAAATAAATACATAATTCCTTGTTATTTTCCCAAAAGCATGCAATTATATTCAGGGCTGATAACTGGAAATTAGAATACTTATTGCTCTGAATTGTAATAAATAACAAATTGACTTATGTGAAGAATGCAATTTAATCCTGTATTTGTTTGTTCTACATATTTCATCTAGTTATAGAAGGAGATATAATGTCTCCAGATTTCATACCATCTCAGCCAGAAGGAGTTCATTTGTATCCTTTTTGAGTACTTTGTGAAGTTTTTACAATTACAGACTTGTAATTTGCTAGATTGTCTGTGTTTTTTAGAATTCCTTCATTCTTAAAACGCATTGCCAACTGTAATGAAGTGGTCACTGCCTGTGAAATCCTGTCTGCCCTTTTTCTTTTACAAAACTTTCAGATACAGCAAATACCGAGAACCAGATCAGGTAGGAATCACCAATTATTTTACAACTCAGTAAAAAAGCCTGCTACTCACCAGAAAATGAGAGTTCAGCCACTGCAGCATTCACAAAAGCTTGGCTGGGTCTAGGAAACTAAAATACAATGTGCTTATTATGTTTTTGTTAGCCGAGTTCCTGTCTTATGAATAAGCATGAAGAAACTTCCTGTCATTGCTGAGTTTTGACTGTATTTTTTATTTATACTGATTATTAAGCAACTTTATATGTATCCATATCCCAAACTAAAAGGTGGTTCTTTGTGTAGTATATTTCTTTAGATGGCAACAGCTTAACAACGGAGGACTTGGTCAATTTAGGAAAGGGACTCTACAAGATAAAGGTAAAAATTCTGAACAAATGCAGCTAAAAATTACATGTTTATTTTTCTGTGGCTACATAATGACAAATAAGCTAATATTTAAACTATTTATGTTTTAGCTCACACCCGAAGCTGAAGTTAAAGTCAAACAATCACGAGAAGTGATTGAAAGGATCGTAAAGGAACAGACGGGTAAATACTTTTGCTTTTAACTATTAATTGTTTAGAAGACTTCATCAGGTTCCCTCCTTAACCAGCAGTGTACATTTCTTGCAGTTGTTTATGGAATCACCACGGGTTTTGGGAAGTTTGCCAGGACTGTCATCCCAAACAGTAATCTGAGGTATGGTGTGTGTGCAGCCTTCTCTGCCCTTTCTTTTCAGGAAAGGAAGAAGAGGGAGCAGTTTGACCCTGTAGCTGGGGTTAAATGAGAGAGCTGTTTCAGGAATTCCTTCTGTTTTGTGCGAAATAAAACCTGATGAGACTTTTTTTTTGAGGTTCAACATATTTTTTTTCTCTAGGGAACTTCAAGTGAACTTGGTTCGTTCGCATTCTGCAGGTAATGAGCTATTGCTTGATGTTCCCCTTTTCTGCCCTTGTTGGTAGAGGGTGAGTAACAGAGAGGGTTCCATTACTGTTTCAGGTGTGGGGAAACCTTTGACCCCAGAGAGAACTCGCATGCTGTTGGCACTGAGAATCAATGTCCTAGCCAAAGGATACAGTGGAATATCCCTGGAAACCCTCAAGCAAGTTATTGAAGTGTTTAATGGTAAAAAGATGTTTAAAGAAAATCTTCCTTTCCCTTTTTTCCCCTTTTAACTGTTTTGTTAAAAGGTGTAGCTCACTGGGTCAAGATGCAGATGTTGATCTTTCAATCTGGTAGTTGTGCGAGATCAGGACTAGAGCTGCAACAAGAGTAGTCCTATTGATGCCGTTGTCCGTGATTGTAGGCTGTTACTGCAACCACACTTATGAGCTGGCTTCTTTGTTTTCCAAGGAGTGTATCAGGGAAAGGCTCTAAAAGGAATGATTTTTTGTTTCTTTCTAGCATCCTGCCTTCCTTATATCCCAGAGAAAGGGACAGTTGGAGCCAGCGGAGACTTGGCCCCTCTCTCTCATCTTGCTCTGGGATTAATTGGAGAGGGAAAGATGTGGTCCCCGAAGAGTGGCTGGGCTGATGCTAAATATGTAAGATTTGTGCAGCTGATATTTTATTTTTTTTTTCTGCTTGCTGACTCATTTTTCAAATTGCATGTAGCTTTGAGAGGAAGAGAGCTTTTGCTCAGATTAATAACATGTAAAAGTCTTTGGATTTTCTCTACCAGTTTGAATTAGGACTAGGTTGCCTTTAGCTACTCATCCTCTAATTTGAGGAAGGTGAATCCATGGTGTATGTAAGAACTGACCCACGTGTCACTGAAGCAGACATAAATAAACAGCATGTTACTGAGCCCTAAGGAAATATCATGCCATAGTACTGCTATACAAGATACCATACTGACATAATTTATGAACTGGAGAAAGGGACAGGATATGACACCAGCTAGGAAAGAATCATTACTCTATCTTCAGCTCCATGAACATCAATGCTTTTCTAAAAAATCCAGGATCACCTCTTAAATGCAGAGATTCACTGGAGGCAAGATCTTTGCAGTAAAGTTTCTATTGATTTTATAATGGCATTAAGTAAATACACAGGTTTGGATATTTCATTTTTGATAAATTAACTAGGGTTACAAGGACCCTATGTAGCATTCTCCTTCACAAGATGGAAATGTTACAATTAAATTAGTTTTTAATCCATTGTTATTCTGCCACTAACACATCAACAGATTGATCTTGTGTTAAGTACCTCCAGTCCCCTCCGAAGTCTTTCATGGTAGCTTGTTCTGCTACACCTATAATTCCTATCCATGAATATTTGGCTACCAGATTCATTCATGCATTGATAGGTGTACATCACTAGATAGGACTGGAGAAGGACTGAGAATTACACAGGGAGAGGAGGAAGGAGGAAGCAGACCAGTATGTCCTGGACCTTCAAGACCAGAAGTTATAGCTGTACACTTCTGAGATGCATTACCTCTTCTGTTGGACAGGGTGAGAGAAATAGGTTATGCTGTTTCTCCAATTCCCACAAGACTTATTGGCCTATAGAATAGACATGTACAGAATAAACTGGATTGGACTCCTCCTGACACTAGATATTTCTATAGAAAAATTAGGGGTAATTTAAAAAGGAATAATTTATGCCAAGCCAAAATGCTGTGAGGTAGGGTACAGGCAGAACTGCCTTCCCAAGAGGTTCCCAGCCTCCTTTCCTATTGCACTCTCCCATCACCTAGAACACAGGAGATGTTAATGGGCTATGACAGTGAAATATATCTCGCTTCAGTGCTCCTGCTACTTCTTGTATTGGCACTAAGAAATGAGGTACTAGTTTGGAAGCCCTTTATTTAGCCCAGCAGAAAAAGATACGTTATATATTTGTGATAAAAAGCTCTTTTTCTCCCATTGCTTAAGAAATTTTTTAATATTTCTGTTCATGGAGACCTTTAAGGTTTAGTGACTTAGTTTTGTGACTTTAGTGACTAAAAAATGTTTTTCATTAACTGTCTTGGCATTTAACTCCTTCACAGGTCCTGGAAGCTCATGGACTGAAACCAATTACCTTGAAACCAAAAGAGGTAATAAAGTATAATGATGCCAGCTGATGAAAATGAGCATAGTAAATCACTATTTGCTTTATATGTACAATGCAATCATTACATGAATTAAAAATAATTTTAAACCAAGCTTCAAGGATAATGATGAAGTGTTGTCAGGAGTGGGATTCACCACTCCTAGTGTTACCCTACTTGATTTGAAATGTCAGACCCAAGCTTGGTGTTCAGATTGGCTCTGTGGTCAGTGGAGACAGACAGGCCTCTTCAGAAAGGACTTTATACCATCCTGAAATAGCTAAGAGGCACTTGCAAGGTACCTGCCTGCTCTTTGGCCATAACAGGAGGTCAGATAACTGACTTGAAGCGGGTATCTGACTTGCTTGGAACTACTGGTGCTCCAAGGGTGTCTGCAATGACTTAATGGGGTCATGATAATTGGCACTTCATGTAGCAAAGATGCTCAGTCAAGCTGTGTATTTCATGATGGTCCAAAAAGCTAGGCAAAGATCTTTAACTCCTTCATGTGAGAAGATGTATCACAGCTATCACAGTGTGGAATAGCTGCAATTAATTTGCTGAACATCTGCTCTCCTTTGGAAGGGTCTGGCCCTCATCAACGGGACACAGATGATCACCTCGCTGGGATGCGAGGCAGTTGAAAGAGCCGGGGCTATAGCAAGGCAAGCTGACATCATCGCTGCCCTCACACTCGAAGTCCTGAAGGGTACAACGAGGGCCTTTGACACTGGTGGGTACTGGGCCCTCCCTGTCTGCTTGCTTTACAGCTCCTGACAAGAGAGGCATAGCCTGACAGTCTAACTTGTCTTGCTAGATATCCATGCAGTGCGCCCACATCGAGGGCAGGCTGAAGTGGCCTTTCGATTCAGGTCCCTTCTAGATTCTGACCATCATCCATCAGAAATAGCAGGTGAACAATCTTAACCTTCACCCTCTCAGGTTACCAGGACAGGCTGAGTCCTTCAACAGGACACAATGATTTTGTGTAAGCAATATTTGGGTTTTGTCCTCCTTGTGTCTTCTAGAGAGCCATAGATTCTGTGACCGAGTTCAGGACGCGTACACAATGCGCTGCTGCCCTCAGGTAAGGACTGACATTTAGATCCTTCTGTCACAATAGATAAATGATTGTGAAATTTCCCCTCAGAAATACAATCAGTTATGTGCTGTCTGACATTGTTAGAGGAAGTGGCTTTATTTTGCTTCTTCTTTGCTTCACTGTGGTGTCAATGGAGACATGTAATTTGTTGATCACATGCGTGTACGCATTGGGCAGCATCTAACAAAGCTGTGTCCAGATCTGGGAGTGCCCAGGGGTCTGAAGCAGAGGGAAAACGCTGGTTTCCATGCTTGCAGATTTTGTAGGGATCTTCTTCTGCATTGGTGTTAATAACATGAACTGAATGTTGCCAAGAGAGTGTGGTATCTCAGACATTGGAAGAGTTGGGACCTATGTGTTTTAACAAGAGCAAAGCTACTAAGTCAGTGGAATTAATGGAAGTTAATTAGCTAATAAGAGGTTTTGTTTTCTGTGAGTCTTTGTAAGGCTACCTCTTCCCTCCTACACTTCTGCTACTGAATAAATATCTTCCATTTAGGTGAACCAACCCGAATAAGTAAAAAATGCCATATTCAAATTACTCTTTTGGCCAAACTGCCACAATAATAGTAAATACCATCTTCCAAGTGTCTAGGAGTGGCTAGTGATGCTCCTGATGTTAAAAGCAAATCCAAAACCATCTTCCATGTGTGAAAGTTGAGTGGGATGATGGAAAGGAGGGTCGCTGCAGCTTGCTCAGCATCCTGAAGGGGAACTAAGTGCAGATACTGAGCTCAGGCACTAATGTCTTTTCTTCTAGGTCCATGGAATTGTAAATGATACAATTGCTTTTGTGAAAGACATAATAACAACAGAAATCAACAGCGCCACGGATAACCCTGTATCTTTTGGATTACTTCATTACTATATAAAATTTTGCTTGGCCTTTTTTATTCTTTTCTTCTTTATAATTACTTGCACAGAGGGCAAAAACTCCTAACTGGCTTTGGTCAATACCTGCCATTGTTTGCAACAGCAACCTCTCTTCCTTTCCCTATGACTGCACTGAAGGATTTCTGTCAGCACTGTAATGCAAGGCTGCATTTCTGTCAGCACTCTAATGATGCTGTACATAGCATCATATCAATTGCTGATAAGCATTATTGGTTCTAATCTGTCCAAAATTGTAACTGTCATGGAGAGAATCTATCAAGGAACTGAAAGTCTATGCTAGGATCTGAACAGATGGGGGGTTTTTGCACCCTCTATCAAAGACCTCCCTTTATGTAGCTTATTTGGAAAATGTACATGTCAGAATTGTACTTACAAATTTGAAGAACTGAGATTGTGTCTTCACTTCCTGAAAAGTGGAAGTGTGGATGCAATATAACGTGTTTGCAAATAGAAGCCTATTGGCACAAACGCTCCTTCACTCCTGATATTCCACTCACTGGCAGATATCACTCATGTAAACTGTATTTCACTCATGTGGGCCTTAACTTCTCCTTAAAGATGGTGTTTGCTGAAAGAGAAGAGACCATTTCTGGAGGAAATTTTCATGGTGAATATCCTGCAAAGGTAATTCAGCATTTGAAGAAAGGGAAAGAAACCTTTTTCTGATTTGGTTTTTTGCTTGTTTGTTTTTGTCATCTGCTGTAATGAGATCTTTTGTAGGCTCTGGACTACTTAGCAATTGGTGTGCATGAACTTGCTGCAATTAGTGAAAGAAGAATTGAGAGGCTCTGCAACCCCTCACTCAGTGAACTGCCTGCATTTTTAGTCACAGAAGGAGGTCTGAACTCAGGCTTCATGATTGCACACTGCACTGCAGCTGCCCTGGGTGAGTGCTTGAGCAATACCATAAAGAGAGCAAGCTAGAAAGAATGATTTTTTTTCAAGACAGATATAATCTAATAATAGACATAAAGGTATCTGGCTCCTGTTTTCTGTCTCTTCCCCATGTGTTCTGTGCTCTCTTGTAAAGTATGAGAGTTGGGTGCAGCTGCAATTATTTCAGTTCAAGCTTCCTTATTCTGCACCAACCCTTGGGCATGTTCAGTGTTCTGAGCATGCAAACTCTCAGTGGACTTTGTTGGGAAGGCTTGTCTCAAAGGTGGCCTGATGCCCTCAGTGGTGGCTGTCTCCATCTGACAGTCTGGCCTGCACATCAGTGCCACACCCCACAGTCCTCAGAAGACTGGAGTTCACGGGGCTGGCTACTGGGGGAGCACACTGAAATTCAACATTTATTCAGGTTTTCCTCTAGAACTCATGGCTAAGGCAACAAGAAGCCTGCTGGCTGCTGGGATGCTACAGTTCATAGGTTCAGGGAAGCATGAGCCAATAGAAAGATAAACATGCTATGAGAAGAGAGTAAATTTTAAAAGTTACAAACAAACACAGGAACAGAGGATATCAGATAAATGTGTAGATAAACATTCTGCAGAAAAGAACAAGTGAATTAACTAAATCAGTGTGCTAAAGGAACCCTACCTAGAGGCTGGTTTGGGAGGTGGGTCTGGAAGAGGAACTGAAATGCTTATCCCCTTATTTAAGGGCTGGAACCTTTACATTTTAGCTGGGGAGAGTTTTGGATGGCTCCAGGCCTCAGTTGGTTGCATGAGTTCGGGTTTCATTGCACACTTCTGCAGTCTGGAGTGACAGATTCTGGGCTGTTTGTGATTTCTGCTGTGGGAAATGATAATTACAGCTCTGCCTCTGCTGCCACTAGAAGTCCATGGGTCAAAATCTTCTCATCCTGATTGAAACAGCCAGGATTTTATCTGCATTGAAGTTTGAGTTCCTTTTATTTTTCTTGACATTTTTTTAATCAACAGTATTTTTCAAATCACTCTGCCAGTTTCTGGGTTATTTGTGTACCAGCTAATGTTTTTCACTCCCAGGGTAAATAGATAAATCTGAAAAAACAAAGCATATATTTTGCAAGACTACTGGATATGTCTGCCCCTGCTCCAGCAGCTTTGTGCCTGCCAGCTGTTTGCAGTGGTCACATGCAGCTTGTCTGGGACCTGCTGTCACCTGCCTGAATGGGCCAGCTGGGCTCTGGTCCTAGACTGTCACTCCAGCCTATGTGCAATTGGTGTCACCACCTCTCTGTTGCTCCTGTTGCTTTTCCGAAGGCACTAATTTGGCGAGGGCATTACACAGCATCCTGCTGGGCTTCAGAAAGAAGAGGCTGAGTGCAGCCAGTGCTGTGAATGCAGACTTCATTTCTTCTCTTTAGAAAGAGCAATTCTCAACCTCAATTTGTCACTGAATGGTGCCTAAGGCCTCTCCTGCAGCCATATGCCTGTTGCTTTTAGATGCAGCATGAGAATTTACTCCAGACCTTGCACCTGGCTTTCAAAACTGGAGTGTGTCACCCTCAGGGACACGGGCAGCCTTGTAGTGAGGTGAGGGAGGGAGAGGGTGTGTATTTCATTCCACCATTTTTCTAGAGGAAGTACTGAAAGTGCCTCAGCTGCAATGAGCAGACCAGATGCTGATCTCTAGCTCTGTTCTTGAAAGCAGGGGAGAGGTGATATTCGTGACCAAATAGAGGGAGCCAATGCCCTTTACAGAGTGTTGCCCTAGAGCCACAGGCAGCACCAGGTTGGTGTTTCAGTTATGCTGTCTGCTCTTCTTCTTCAGCTTCCTCCAGGCCTTTGAGCCACAGTAACTCAAACTGGAGATGAGAGAGTGAAGAGTGAGCCATCGTTCCATATTTGGTTAATATTTGCATCTAAAGACTGATGTTGGTTATTGTTTTCAGAGGCAATGATAGTTTTCAAGATGATTATTACAAATTACTCAGTCCAGGTAAAATACTGATGCATCCTCAAAAGAGGATCGGTAGCTGGACCCAAGGTGCTCTTATCTCCATGTTGTGCATTGCATCTGCTGTCTCATGCCTATTCTGTCCTACATTCATTGTGCTGGGTTTTTGCAGTGTCTGAGAACAAAGCCTTGTGCCACCCGTCTTCTGTGGATTCTCTCTCAACCAGTGCTGCTACAGAGGATCACGTGTCCATGGGAGGATGGGCTGCAAGAAAAGCTTTGAGAGTTGTTGAACATGTGGAACAAGGTAAAATTAAAATTATGACTTCCCGACAGACCTTGGATCATGAAAATGAGGCGCTAATACCAATAATGTTCAGGTGTGAGGTAGGCAGGTACAATGCAAACTTCTCCAGACAGAAGACAGTTCCAAAGTGCTGTCATTTTATAGGTGTTTTCGTGTGGGCTCTGGCAAGCTTCAGAGGGAAAACTTGAATTTTTAGCTCAGGCTCCTCTTTTCTCAGCGCTAAAAAAGTTTTCTGATTTATGATGGACATTACATTTGAGTATTCAAGTTACCATGGAAGAGATTCCCAGGGATTTAAGACTCTGGTGACCAGGAGTTCCTGGTACACTTGAAACGTCTGTACAACAGAGCACCCAAAATCTGCTTTCTGAAATGCTGGATACTGTCCCCAGCCTCATCCATTAAATGATCCTGCCTCTGGGCTGGCTCTCTAGGGGGTGTGGATGCACTGGTTTTCCCCATAGCCTGAACCCTATCATATTAGTGAGAACAAAGGCCAGGGATAGCTTTACAGAGGAAACCTCGCCTTGAGCTGTGCCAAATCCCTTTTGCTGCTGTGGTTTCCCAGTTCTGGCCATTGAGCTGCTTGCTGCCTGCCAGGGCATTGAATTCCTCCGCCCTCTGAGGACAACGACCCCATTGGAGAAGGTCTACGACCTTGTGCGCTCCGTGGTGAGGTAAGAGCAGATAAACACTTTCCCAGAGGCTGCCTGCCCGGAGAGCAGCTGCTGGCAGGGGGGGTTAATGTTTGCCCAATGTCTCGTTACAGGCCCTGGATAAAGGACCGCTTCATGGCCCCAGACATTGAAGCAGCTCACAGGCTTCTCGTGGAGCAGAAGGCAAGTGCTGGCTTTTGGCTTGTGCCTAGGATTGTCTAGAACCCTTTTCCTTTGTCCTTGCCAGCTGCTCTTTTTGCTACCCAATCCTCTTCATGGTCGGGTGGTTATGTAGCAAGTGGCAGTGACTATCTCCCAAGTATTGCACACAGAGCATTAGCCTGGTTAACAACACAAGACAAAGTATTTTTGCCTTGAATCCTTTCACCTTGTCCCCTTGGAGCTGTATCCTTTTCCATTCCTTGTCAGCTCCCTCCACATACTCTTCCCTTAACCGTGTTATATCTGCCTCTCTGGTTCTACTTCTCTCATACACCATATCCCACCCAATAACTTTTTTTCAGGGTTTCCTGAATGCATGCATTTATGTCTTAGCTGACCTTTTCTTTGCTTTTGACTCTGCTGTTTCATATTCTTGTTTTGCAGGTGTGGGAAGTGGCTAAACCTTATATAGAAAAGTACAGGAGGGAACACATCCCTGAATCAAGACCCATTTCACCTACAGCCTTCTCCCTGGGATCGCTGAGAATCAGTGCAGATGATAGTCATGACCACAAACATCAGAATGAACTTTAAGAGTTGTGATCCTCTGGTGAGAGCAGATCCTTTCCAGAACCTTACCTGAGCATGGCTGTTCTACTCAAACTCAATGTAGTTTCTCCAAGTGAACTAGAGGACCTGACTCTCTAGCTCAGAAGCACAAATAGATAGTAAAGTCTCACTGCTTTCCTCATGTGTAAAAGACAACTTTGTCATCATAGTGTGGTTTTGACTGAATTTCATGAACTTCTGAATACAAATCATTCAGACTTCTACTGAAACCAGTATTTGTTTTGTCAGCTTTTCATTTGTTTTCTCTTCATCTGCGCCAGTGATTCCAAACAGCCTAAGTTTGATATTCTTACCTTTCTTCTCCCTCTTTGGGTAACTGCTGTGATCCCCTTCATTTTGCCACAAGTAAGGTTATCTTTA
Source organism: Cisticola juncidis (assembly GCA_013400215.1). Lineage (NCBI taxonomy): Eukaryota > Metazoa > Chordata > Aves > Passeriformes > Cisticolidae > Cisticola > Cisticola juncidis. The sequence continues at coordinate 34,058 of VXBR01009086.1, forward strand.
CACTTAATTCTTCTCTCTCTTGCAGATCATATGTGAGACATAGGCTCTTGTATAACAGGAGCACTTTTAGAGCAGGTGCTTCACAAATCAGAAAAGCTGTGTGCATAGGAATGTGCTATGCAGATCATTGCTCCAGAACAAGTATATTATATTCTGGTGATGGTCTACATTTAATGCAGCTTTCCAAGAGCTATGGGCTCACATCTGCAATCAATAAACTGAGGCTTCACATCCAGCTGTAGCAATCTGTTTTCCTGTAGTGTGTGATGATGAAAATGTAACGCAAAAGCTTAATTTGGTAGTAAGTAGAACAGGTGCCACAGGCCAGAGGAGATGTAGGATTAGTGAATGTGAATGAGTGCTGAGCCAGTAGCACCCAGACCTACACTCTCATGGCTCACCACGTCTCTCTGTCTGCCAAGGGCCCTCTCCCCACAGAGGGGATCATGACTGAGTGTGCTCTGTGTCACAGCACTGACCTCTGGCACAGGCTTTGTTTTGCAGGGCAAGAGTCAGGACATGGATTTCACCTCATGGTGCAGGGATGACATGGCAGTACTGATCTGGTGAGGGGCATTCAGCACAAGCTGAAAGCCTCCCCAGGCTCTTGGCTATGCTGCAGGGGACAACCGAAGCACCAGTGTTGGGCTTCCTTTGCGTGTGACACCTGCCATGTTATACGTGCCCTGAGAAGAGGGCTCATGCCTGCTGGCAACCTAGCAGATTGCCAAATGCCATGGGCATTCACAGAAGATATTCTGGGTCTTGCTTCCCACTCACCTCTGCTTTTGGCTGCCTGGGACCAAGGGATCCTCAGCACACATTGCAGCATGCTGGACTCAGGTTTTGCACCGTGCCTGTGCAGAGCTGAGAGGCACCACTCTGCCCGCACCTTGCATTTAAGAAATGCCTGTGCTCCTTCTCTGACAACCTTCCCAATTCCCAAAACGTATAAACATTATTTATGAAGGCTGTCTTGGGCAGAATGGACTGTGCAATCACATACTTGAGATATCCTTTCAAGCTTTATAAAAACAAAGTTCCACACCCACATCTGGTACCACATCTGCTTGCATGAAAAACATGTCAGGTGGCAGGAATGCTATTACATTGTTTTAAAAACTGATTTCGTTGGCTAGCCTGGATCAAATAAAGTATTAATAAAAATACTACAGGGGATGGCTTGCAGATTTGGGGTGTTAATAGATGTGCCCAAGGCTCAGGGAGATCAGAAGGTCTTAATAATGTTCATACATGTTTGTGATGGCTTTCAAATACCTCTTAATCAGAATGAGACCACTGTGCTTCCTCAAGGGTCTGGTTCACTAAAGCACTCTACTCTGTATCACAGGTTATGCCACTTGCTTATATCAATAATTTTTTTTGATGTGAAGCTCTTTGTGCTTGTCTGGTGCAATTTTGTGACTACACCTTCAGAAAGTAAATCCCTTTTTCTTCTGCAGCCACCATTCATTTGAAAATCTGAAGAAAACACTTAGTCCACGGGTATTCAGAGACCCTCTGACCCCAGACCCTCTGTTTAAATATTGCAAAAGCTTAAATTCTCCAGAGTTGTATCATCCTTTTTTCTACACACTGTATTCCTAAATGATGTTTCAAACTGTGGGAAAAAAGCAGTAGTTGAAAGATAAATGAAAGAGTACTTTTAAAAAATTAGGTTCCTGAGTTTCAACATGGCTTTGAGGAAAAGTTATCGTACTTACTTACCAGAATCACATTCAAACTTTCACAAACAAATACATCTCATGTTATTTCAGATTCCACCTAGAATAAATAAAATTAGGCCTTTTCTGGATCATCTGTATGACACTGCATGTGATATTCTCCCAATACAGCCAAGGGCCATCCCAAATGTGCATGCCTGAGCTCCTGGCCCTCTGTCACACTCCCCAGTAAATCTTATCTGGATCCAAACTCTGTTTATTCATTGCCAATTTGTTTGGGTTATTTTCAAATATAATAATATTATGGATTAATTGTATAGGAAAACATTTTTGGAAATGGTCTCATTTAAGATGGATACAATTAGAAATTATTTTATTGTGCTGAAGAGAAAAACAATGGACATGGAGATGCACCAAAAGGGCAATCCTTGGTAAGGTTTATTTGAATAAGGGTACAGTCAGCAGGCAAACAGTTTACCAGTAAATACAAATCTGATTTGTCTCTTGCTTTGAAATACTCCATGCTAATTTGATTTTAGTAGCTTACTAAAATAGTGCCTTCTCTCAGTAACTGCTCATTGTCTCACACCTCTCATTTTCATAGATGACTTTTCCTTTAACTATCACATAGTTGATCAGTGCTTCATGTCCACCAAACTGGTAAATCAAGTGCTCCCACCTAAAAAGACAAGATGTTTAAGAATATATATACTTGCATAAGAGCAGATATGCTCAGCATACCTGGCAATTTTATAAGATTTGCTTGAAAATGGGAAAACACTATTCCATGTCTACATGAAGTTGTCTCTTGCTGCATGAATACAGTGAGTCTATCAGGAGAGGATTTGTTCCACAAAACAAACACATATTAACCCTAAGTAATTTGTAATTAGGCATGGATTACTTGTAATAACAGCCCCGAAAGTCTTAGGCTTTGTTTTCCATTTGAGTAATTAAGAAAAATGAAAGTGAGCCTGAAATGCTACCATTGTCCCTATATTCACTGAAGATAACTAAGGTTAAAACACCTTTCAAATGCCAGTGGAAGAACAAACCTTGATGAATTTATGATAAGAAGATCCCCCTGCTTGCCGACCTCCAAGGAGCCATGTGTGTCTGATTTGCCCAGAGCATAAGCTGCATTAATGGTGGCAGCCGCCAGTGCTTCATTCATTGACATCTTCATGTTTACACAGGCCAGATGCATCACCATAGGCTGGTAGGCAGGGAAGGGGACAATGGGAGTTACCAGGAACACAAAGCTGTTTATACTTCAAAACCCTAAGCACTCTCCTTCTTCTTTGCACAACAGAAAGAGTTGTTTTGTACAACACAAATTTTGCCAATTCCAAAAAGAGAACTCTAAAATCAGTAGCTTTGAAAGCATTTTGAATAGGCCTCCCAGTGCATTTGAAGGATGGAACCCATTCTAGTTTCAAGAATTTCTGGCAAAAACTACCAATACACACAAACAAACACAGGCTGCTGTCTGCATGGGACATGCAGGTCTCTTTGTGCACATGAAACCAGTTTGAAGTGTGCAAGACCAATACACAAGTTATACAAGTAAGAAATCCCATCATTCTATGGTTTCAGTATTAGGATTATCTTACCATTGAAAAACAGTATGCATTAGGATTAAAGTCACTGCCAAGAGCAACTATAACACCTTCATCCAACATTTTTCTAGCTTGAGGTTGCTTCAGTCTAGTGGGAAAAATAAACTTATCAGTACAATTTGCAGTAACAATCAGTACAATAACAACAGTTATCATGCAATGATTTACAAGGGCAAAAGTCATCTCTCTGTTTGGCTACATTCATGCATTCGGTTACACTGATCCTTATGGAGGTGAAAGCACAAATTCTCCTCTTGCATCCCTACCTATCATATGGACAACATAAATGGGAAGTGTGAGCACAGCTTTTGCAGTAACAGCATGTGGCAGCAGCCAGTGCCAACCATCAGGCTCCAGACCACTGAAATTCTGGTATTTATTCAGACTTCAGCCACTTAAGAATTTACAAGATGAAAATCTTCATTTCTGAAAAAAACTATTTTCTAGTTCTTACAGCTTCAAAGACAGGCTCCAAAATATGAGCAGTGGCACATGCAATGCAATAGTCCCTTCCCAGTTTTTGAGTCTGTGAGTTTAGTCTGCATACATTAGAGACCTTTTCACTTAGCAATTACAATGCAAAAGATGTTTTCAATAACTTCAATATCTGGAATAGCCATTTCAAAATTGTTTATCCCCTGGATTAATCTGTGTAGATGTCTGCAGGGTGGGCACTTGGAAATACACTCTCTAGGAAATTTTAGCCATAGCTGCTGTAAAACCACTCTGGATTTACTGTGAGACTTCTCAGCAATCTCACAGATTTTTGAGGATTTCCAGCAGAAGACAGACATAAGGAGGGAGGCTCATTCAGTTCTCTGTACTCTCTGTACATGTGATTGCCTTCACTGACCCAGACTGATCCTTAAGGCATAGATACATGCTTATGCTTTTAGATTAAAAGACCTCAAACCACACACATGGATTTGCAGTTACAGAAGTTTCCCTTGGATCTAGTGGCCTTACCTTAGCATGTAGGCTGTTGTTGGCAGAAGGACAGCAGCACACTTAGCTCTTGCCATTGCCACAATACCTTCATCAGTAACTTCTTCCAAGTGGCTGATGGCCCGGGCTCCTAGTTCAGCTCCAAGCTAAGTAAATTTTCAAGCAAATTACTCACTATTCTCAATTAATTCCATTTAAAAAGTTGTTTCTAAGCAACTGGGAGAGACAATTCACTATTAATGCAAAATATATCAGAAGATAAATAGTAAAGAATGCTTGAAAGAATAATCAGAATACAGAGACAAAATGTTAATTTTCTGCAGGAAAAGTTGATCACTTTATCCACCTACAGCACAGAAGCACACCTTCAGAAACACCTTGGTGCTTTAACAGCCTAACACACAAACTGTGTGAGAGCCATGGATGAAAGCATTATCAACTCCTGTTGATAAAGGATCCATCAGAAAATAGTTCACAAAACTGAATGCTGAACTGAAAACTTCCATGGGGAGGTCAAACAGGCCTTTATGATCAACCAAGTTTTTGGTTTGGTTTCGTGGGTTTTTTGGTTTTTTTTATATACAACTTGGGCAGACCCCACAGGAAGGAAGCAATATTTAAATGATAGTGAAGCATGATGTCAAAGGGACTTCTTTAATCAAGATATTTGGGGACCTAGTCTTGACTAAATCACCTCTCTGAGTGTGCTTGGGTATACTGATATCTGAGTAATGAGACCGCTGAGTGTCACTGCAATTTGACTTGTTGCTTCTAAGAGGACATTTAACAAAAAATGTTCTTCAAGTTGCATAGAAACCATGTTTTTGTCATTTTTGGGTGCACAGATATCCACCTTCCCGATCTGTATCCCATGCGGAAGATAAGCAAAGTCAATGTTTGATTAGCCAGTACACGTTAGTCCCATGGGTCAAGGCTTCCTCCCAAAGTTGCACATGGACTGCACTTCCTGGCATCTGGTTTTATCAGAGGGTCTATTTCATAAAGTCTTAGAAAAGACAACCTCAGTTTTGAAAAATGCAAATCTTTCACAGGCTGGGCTCTCATAGGAGCAAAAATGAATGTTAAGAAAGATGTACCTCAGCAGATTTCATCGGATGGAGCTCATCACCATGGAAGTTAATCTGTAACCCTATATCTTTTCCAGCTTGAAGTATTCTCCTTGTAGACTCCAGATCAAAGACTCCCTTCTCACAGAACACATCTATATTATCGACATGTATTTCACCACATAGTTTGAGTTCTTTCAGTTTAGGAATGTGGTTATTGACAATGTCGTCTGTGGCTTCAGTAGCAGTTTTCCCTCTAATGAAAAGAAAATGTTACAGAGCCGTATGAGTAACATCCACGAAGTCTGGCACACACTCGAGCCATAACGCAATTACTGAATTACTTAGGAAATGATGTAAATATGAATCCCTCAAAAGAACTTCAAATTAAAAAATTAAGCCCCACTGCAATTCATCTACTTTCCAACATGAGCTGCTTTCCATTCAAAGAAATTATAGATTGTATTACTGAATGTTTTTAATAAGGTTGGCATCTTGGATGCTAACAAAGATATGGGATACTTTAAAACAATTTTTTCTGCTTTCCTATCCATATATTCGGATCTCTTTATACTGTATTCTAAAATATAACTATTTAAAATATATAAATGAGCATTTAAATATATTAAATGGTATTCATACAATATTTTTATGCAAGTATTAAAGCTCAAAAGGGATATGCAGTATGAGTCATCATTTTTAATTTACCTCTCCTCCTTTTGTATCATTCAGAGTGATGGACAGATAACTGTTTCTGATCAGAAGGGCTTCCCAGGATTTGATTTGCCAAAGTCAGAATCATTTAGGAATCCTCTATTACATAAAGATAACCCGGGAGAGATCACTAAATGCCTTAGAACTAGCAAATAATCCCCAAACATGCAGTTGAGTTAGCATTTTCCAATTTTAATATTTAGGGCCAAGGGATGTACAGCAGCTAAATGCCTGAGGCTCTCAGTGCTCATTTCTGGCACTGTAAGGCAATGCAGACACTGGCACTGTGGAGTATCACACATGGCTGAGCCATGCAATGGCAGTAAATTCAAGAAGCCAAATTCTGCCTGAATTTACAAACAAGGTTATAAAGCAGAGCCCTTCCTCCTTTCCCTTCTCACTGGAACAGTCATTGGGGTTGCTCACCCTCTGACTGTGCCAAGGCTTCTCCCCTTTCTTTCTACTCAGCAGCCCGTGGAGGAATTTGGGCTGAAAGATTAGGGCCAGAGCCAAGACAAAACTGAGGGAAACACTAAGAAATGGTTTCACTTTTTGAGGGATATAATGCTCCCAAATGCAAAACAAAACTGCTGTTGTTTTAATGCAGCAGATTTCTGCTCAGGAAAACACTGTGAAAATTTCTTGATAAAGTGGAAAATGCCCAATAATCACTTGCCAATAAAAGATAATAATGATTTTCAAAAATCAGACATTCCCTAAATCATAGGTTTGATTCAAAATGATGACTGGAGGGACCAAGGAAAAACTGCAGATTTCCTCACGGTCAAAATGAAAACCCAAGACAGAGTCTAAATTTGAGGGGTAGCATAAAATTCAAGCCAAATAGTCTAGACACAAACATTTGATTGAAAAGAGAAGAGAGGATTTAAAAAGACCCAAACTGGAAAATACAGAAAACTCAGTATTTCCTTTGGAAATTTCCTTAAATCCCCAACTACCTTTTCTCCTTACTTAAAATACAGCATCCTTATTACTACTATATTTTTTATGCTTGATGTGCAGCAGTGGGGTATGAAGTGTGCAGTGAATGAGAAGGCACACCTGTCTTTCTAATATATGGGGGTTAGTGTGTTTGAAAAACACTGGAATTTATTTCATTGGTTTATAGGAATGCTTGAAGCATTTTGGTAGGAAGAACTATTTATCAGGATTTTGACTGAAATCCTGCTAAGGCTTTTTAGAGGGGGGAGGAAGGAAGGACTAAGGAATACATATACAGTTTTGGGTGAAAGGCCAATTTTATTTTACCATTAAGTCCTCTAAATTGTAGTTGCTGCCTTCAGCTGGTATTAGTTACCTTATTCTTAACCATCTTCCAGTTACTGAAGATGATACAGGATTCATATTCCACAGTTAGATTGACAAAGGATAATTTGCCATCCTGCTCCAAATACACAAGAATGAGATTGAAAAAAAAATTTTTCTGTGTCATGTTTTCTTGAATGTTAGGAAAGGTTGGGTTGTGGGGTTTTTTTTTGAAGTATGATTATTTTTTTCTTTTAATGAACATCTCTTGAATATTGCCACATAATAAGCCTGCCTCCATCTCACGTGCCTTGTCTTGCAGCAGCCTACCACTTAGTATGTCAAAATATCTAGCTAAAACTCCTCATTAATTCCTTCCTACACTGAAATCTGGTAACATGAGATGTTATTTTCATCACAGCAAAATAAAAATCAGCAGTGAGAAAGGATTTTTATCATATGTCTACTTGAGCCATCAGAATAAATGATTAAATGCAGTTTAATCTTCATCTCATAGCTATAAAATGTATGCAAGTCTTCATTTCATGGAAGCATCATTAAACTCTGTTTATGGAGCTATATAAAGATTAAATATGGTATTTTTGGTTGTTGCTTGGCCAAAATAAAATCTCATGGCAGAGACCAAGCCTGAGGGATAGCAGCAAATGCAAGCAGATGAACTTTCTGTACAGGAAACCCTCTAATCTGTGTGACTATCAGCTGGAGGCAGGGGTTCTGTGTTAAGCCTATGCTGGCATTTAGGAGTCACTAAATAACGCTGCCCTGCCTTCCTTCAAATTAAAATTTAGGAGAGCTTCCTATAAATACTGGCTGTTGGTTTCCAAGTACACTCTGTTTCAGGAGCGAGGCAGAAGAGATTTTCCCTGCAAAGCAGCAGTACTCAACAAGAGGAAGGCCAAGGCCTCTTACTTGGGCACGGCGTGTGCTCCGCAGTACGTGGAGGAAATGCCGATGCCCATGGATTTCTTGGCACATTCGATCACCCGGAGCATTTTGAGCTCGGTCTCCAGGTCCAAGCCATAGCCACTCTTGCACTCCACCAGCGTGGAGCCCGCTCGGAGCATGCGCTCGAGGCGCCGCTGGAAGGAGGCGAGCAGCTCCTGCTCCGGGGCCTCCCGCGTGTGCGCCACCGTGAAATGGATGCCGCCCCCCGCCTGGTGGATCTCCATATAGGACGCACCTGCCAGCTTGGGGTAAAGAAAAGGACACAAAACCACCCCCATACAATCAGCTATGAACAGTTCTCCTTCCAAGAGACACTGGAAAGTGCCTTGAGATCTCTTTGCAATGAGAGAGATCAAGGGAGGAGAAAAAAAATCCCCATTAATTCTTCCTCCCCCCCCTTTTCTTCTCTCTCCCTTACACTTAAGTGAATAAATGTTGTAAGAAGTGGCATGAACAGAATTGCTCTGAAGATCTGCTTTCCCCCGAGTCCAAGGGGAAAACCAATCTCTAGATAAAATTTCATTTATGTGGAAAAGAAAAAGGAAGGAAAAAATCAAGACTTAGATGGTAATAGAAGGTGGTATTCCTGTATTGATTCGATTAATGCAAAAATATATCAAGGGTGGCTGCAAAGGATGCAAGTACACTCATCTCTCAGCCCATCAGTATTCAAAAACCATCCCTCCTCCCTCAGGTAGATTACCTGACAGAAATTATGTATTTTCTATAAAAGAAAGATGAGAGTCACTAGGAAGTAGAAACAGTTGTACATTAAAAAAAAAGGAGAAAGAAAAATCCATCTGTGTAATTTTATGTTGTTACCTTCATTGCAAACTCATGAACCCTATCACCAGCCCACACTGGATGTGTATGTGCATCTACCAGGCCTAAAGAAAACAAAGTAAATGCACACTTGAGTTACTTCACTGTATAAGAGAAAAGATATGAAAATGCAAGCAAATTAAACAGACAGCAGAAGCTCCCCTAAAAGGTCTCTATTGGTTAGCGAAAAATAAAAATCCAACCAGCCAAATATCTAGGATTTTCTTCAGAGGCTATTACTTTTCTTTCAATTTTTCTTTTAGGTCTGACACCTTATGCAAAATATCACCAGGTAAATGCATCAGTTGCTGAGTTTGTCATGTTATTTTGATAAAGTTTTCAAACTGTGGAAGAAAGGATAAATAACAAACTTTGAAAGAGTTCATCAGACTTTGAGCCTGTACTATTTTAAAAAATGCAAACGGCTTAGGCTGGGCTTAGCACACTAGACTTCCTCTAGCAACACTTACTGCAGTGGAAGCCTTTTCTACAAGCTCTGACACTGCTGAATGGCAAAGCCACTGTAAGACAAATACAGGTCTGACAGCACATGTACCAACACCACTCAGACAGTTTAACATGAAATAGACTTGCCCATCTTTGGGGGATTTTTTATCAGGCAAAGTTGCAGAATATGTGACTTAAAATCCCTCTTGCGTCCAAACAGCTGTGGGAGGGCTGGACAGACTGAGCTCCGTGGCTGAATGGCTGATAGGCTGAGAGGGTACAAAAAGAGTAGTGAATCTGAAGAGTCACTCTGTGGATCAGCCACGTTCCTGCTGTGATCTATGATATGGAGGAACAGATCCAAAGACAAAACAAGAGGAGCCAGAGCTCCAGCGTGAAGTCCAAAGGAACACTTGAATATTTCCAGTGATGGATATTCCACTAGCTCCCTGGGCAGCCTGTTCCAGTGTTCAGCCACCTACACAGTAAAGAAGTTCTTCCTTGTGTTCAGGTGGAACTTGTGTGCATCAGTTGCTATCCACTGCCTCTTGCCCTACTGCCTGGCACCCTGAAAAGAGCCTGGATCTCTGGGCACCCCCCATTCCAGATACTTACAGACACTGATGAAGCCCCTTTCAGTTGTCTCTACTTGAGTCTGAACAGACCAAACTTTCTCAGTCTCTCCTCATAAGAGAGATGCTCTAAACATTTCATAATCTTTGCAGCCCTCCACTGGACTCATTCCAGCAGTTCCTCCACGTCTCTCTCGTACTGTGGAGCCCAGAACTGGACACAGCGCTCCAGATGTGGCCTCACCAGGGCTGAGTAGAGTAACAGGATCACATCCCTTGACCTGTTGGCAGTGCTGTTCCTTTGTATCACAAAAATACACCTACCCGGTAACACACACTTCCCAGAGCAGTCAATTATCCTCTCAAAGGTTGCTTCTGAAAACTGATTGCGGATAACATCTGCCTGGCCCACGGCTTTGATACAACCATCCCTGCAAAACACAGACAATGAACAAAGAACCTGTGAGCCTGTCTAAAAGCAAGCACTCAATGACAGAGCTCCTGGAACAATCGGGGCAGGACCTTCAGCAGGACTGAAGATGCACACACACATGGAGGTGGTTTGCTCATTTTACAGATGCACAGAAAACACTGGGGTAATGCCATGCATTTCAAGCTGTTTGCCATAACCCTTGTCCTCTGCTTGGATCCCTCTGGATGGCACCTTGGTACTGTGCTAATTCCAGGTAGGTAACCCTGTTTTCCTCCTGTGGATCAGCAAGCACACAGCATCGCTCCAGCAGGGTATCCATCCGCAGGGCATTCAAATCAAAAAAGTGAATCCTCGCACTCCAATCAAACTGCCACCGCCCGGGCCCGGAGCATGCCCCGTGCCCTGGGAAGCTACAGGGATCGGCCGCTTTAGGACTGCTCTCCCGGTGGAGTTTGAGGATGCTGCCTGGAACCCTGCACCGCGCCTGGGGGACGCCTTCCAGTCTCGCCCGGAGCCCCGGCGGGAGAAGCAGAGCCCATCCCGCCCGCGGCCCCGCACTCACAGCCCGCACTCACTCACGGCCCCGCACTCACTCACGGCCCCGCACTCACAGCCCGCACTCACTCACGGCCCCGCACTCACAGCCCGCACTCACTCACGGCCCCGCACTCACAGCCTCGCACTCACTCACAGCCTGCACTCACTCACGGCCCCGCACTCACATCCCGCACTCACTCACAGCCCGCACTCACGGCCCGCACTCACAGCCCC
>VXBR01009086.1:52756-90095 GCA_013400215.1 Cisticola juncidis
CCTGTGTCCGTACCCTGTGCCCGTACCCTGTGCCCGTACCCTGTGTCCGTAGCCTGCGCCCGTACCCTGTGTCCGTACCCTGTGCGCGTACCCTGTGCCCGTACCCTGTCCCCGTGCCCGTACGTCGCGGCCGTGCCCGCCCCGCACACGGCGTGCGGCTCGTTCCTGCTGTGCAGGGCAGGTGCCCACGGGGTGGCAGAGCCTGACCAGCGCGGTGACGGTGGCACCGGGCGGGAGGCTGTGACAGCGTCTCGTGGTGGCGCCGGCGGTGGAGCCCCGTGAAAGCCTGGCGGTGTCCCTCTGCATGCGAAAATAAATCCGCGGATCAGCCCTTGTCGCGATTCCACACTCAAGGATAGAAATCTATCTATAAACTAGAAGAGTTTATAGGACGCGCTGAGTGCGAATTCCCTGTCGGTGTCTTTTGACTCCCTGGCAAAGATGTTCGTGGGTGTAGAGAGAGTCGTGAAACGTCAGTCCCGCACTAGCTATAATTTATGTCTTAACCTTTGACAGGCAAATATGTTGAACAGACTTCTGTACCGTTTACCAATTAGTCACATCCTCACTAATGTCTTCTACTACTCTATGTATAAATTCATCAAATGCCACAAGGTGTATTTCTATTCATGCATACAGCATAGTTCCTTCATCTTCAGTGTACTGGGTGCTGAATGGGGAAAACATACGTTCGGGAAAATACGCTTTAAGAAACAGAACCACTGTGGGGTTTGTGCACTTAACCTTCCAAAGGTGAATCTGGTGCCCTAGTATTGAAAGCAAAACCATTATCGCCTCTTCAAATCTGCGCGTTTAGAGCTGTTGATGCAATAAGCCATCTTGGGTGAATGTGTAGGAGTGAAACAGATGGGATTGTAATTCCCGTTCACTGGCATATATCGAAAGTGCAGTTACAGAATCACTGCACGGAATTGTTAGGGTTGGAAGGGACTTCTGAAGATCATCCAGTTAACTCTCCTGCCAAGGCGGGATCACCTGGAGCGGGTGACACAGGAATGTGTCTCCCAGAAAGGGAGACTGCACGACATCCCTGGGCAGCCTGGTCCAGAGCTCTGCCACCTTCAACATGAAGAAGTTCTTCCTCATGTTGAGGTGAAACTTCTTGTGAAGATATCTAGATGTGCATTTCCATGACCATTAGAAATAAGATTTTCTTTTGGGATATAGTGGATGAGCAACAGAAACAACACCAAAGTCATGCTAATTATCTTTCTGGTAGCAGGACTTACCATGGGCCAGCTGAAAGAGTAACTAACTTATAAGATTTTTCTGTAAGGAAGTCTGTGTTTAGACTATGTAGGAAAAATATGAGCACAATGACAAATGGTGGATATATAAATTTTTTTATGCCATTTGCAGTATAGAATTGCTGATTTCACATGATAACATCTATAATGTGGCAGAATGCAATGAGCTTAGAGCGAGTGTCCTGAATAAAATCATACTGTAAGAGCAATTTTTGCACTGTTCTGACAAGGATAAACATGTATGTCTCTGAATGGCAATATAACAGATTTGGTATGTTATCTATAAATAGCACTAGCTATTTTTACATATGAATCCAGTTTTGACCCATTTGACATCTCCTACTCACATTGGGAAAACCTTTTGTGTACCAAGAAATACGAGCATTTATATTCCTCTTTTAATATGCTCTTTTCCTCGGGTGAGTAAATATTCCAGCCCTATTGTTACAAAAAACAAGCATTTCCCAGCATCATGGATGTCAGTGTGTCAGTGTAGAAATCAGAGAGTGACAGTGCTTGACTTCTAGTTTCATAATTGGTCCATGAATTCACATGTCTCAATACTCTCAACAGCTGCAGACTGCGTCTGCAGCAATTTTGTGTGGGGGTAGGGTAGGAAGGGGTACTGAAAGCACAGAATGTGTGACTACATTTCATGTAGTTAACTGAGTAAATCAGTTAATCAGGAAATGAAATAGCTGTTGATTTTCTTTCCCCCTTATGAGGAATTTGCTGTTTACCTTTTTGACTGAATCATTCTGACTCAGAATGTCTGTCAGACATTCGACAGTCTTCTTACGCTGATATTTGGACCTTCAGCACAGGGGTGAAGTTCACCTTTTGTCCTCTTTGTATTTCCCATGAAACAGGGGAAGTAATAATTTGCATTCTTTTCTGCCTTTGAGTCAGGGTGTTTAGGCTGTTGCTCAACAGGAAATTAACAGGAAAGAGTAGTTGTAATAGGTTAGTCCAAACCTTAGCCCCTGGGTGGATAGATAGGATTTTCTCCTACAGCTCAAGGATGGGAATTTAACACAAATGCCTACACTCTGTTCCTAAGGAGATGGGGTAAGCAGCTGGACATTCAAGGGCAGCAGCATTTCTGGTGGAGGGACTGGTTAGATGGCATTGTGTGTGTAAGTGCAAATGCTCACTGACATCACTAATGCATTGTGCTCCCATAAAACCAGGCTGAGAGGGCCCCTGTACCATCACATTGGTGAGAGAAACCTCGGCAGCCCAGAACTCCTTCCTGATTCAGCCGAGTTTGCTGGCACAGGGACTCCCTGCAAGAACCTGTGTCTGCCTGCCATAAACACATGATTAAGGAAACTTTCAGAGCTGCCCCGTGTTCCAGCTTCTCGGCTGTACATTTAGTGACCACCCCGTGCCTTTTCCTAGTGATATGCCAGTGTCAGTGGGGGTTTCCTCCACTGCATCCTTATTCCACATCTGGCAAACTACTTCTGATACGGCACAGTCATGTCCACCAGAGCAGTAAGAGCATCAGCTTTGCCATCACACTGGACACACCATGGCACCAGTTGCAGTCAAAGAACTTAAAGCAGCCATGAAAGCACAGGCCTGAATTACAAGTGGGCAGAGCTGAGTTCACAAAATGGAAGTTCCATCAGGAGACAGCACCTTCAAAGGACAGGTTTGCATCAAAAAGGATCCAGAGCAGCAGCACAGAGTTAGCTCTGCTATGTGGCAAATGAACTTCTGCTTCTGTTGGGTTCATAATTGAAAAAGCCCTGTAAGAACCTGCTTCTCTTCCCAAACAACTTTCCCAGGTAAAGACAGACCACCCTCCTTCCTCCCCCTTGCCAGACTCCCAGGCCAGTCTGGTCCTTGAAGCTATTAGGTGATACGATACCTCAGTCTAAGGTTGACAGTTGTTAAGTAGGCTCAAGCAAAGCAGCAACTGGTTCCTGACAAGCTCTCTGTTCCAACTTCTTGGGGATGCAGTGGTCATGATTCTTGTGGACCTAGGAGGAATTTCAAGCTCCGTGCACCCTTGGGGAGTTTTGCTGTTGTAACAATGCTTTAAAATGTGAAGAGGACCTAGAAGTCAGACCAAATATTTACATGAAGAACATCTATTTTTCCTTCAGGAATAGGCATAATGGAAGTTTTTCCAACAGATATCACACTGGGATGGAAAATTAGATCTTGCCCACAATTTGTCTGTGGAGAGTATCTTGTCTAAAAATCCTTTTCAATAAGTAACACAAAATTTTTTCAAAGTGCAGAAAATCTATATCATTCATCAGTTCTTAGTGACTTGGGAACTGTTGTAGCAGTATTCTGTGAACTGTCAAGAGCCCTCATATGAGGTACAGTCCTGACTTTATGGGGCTTTGCCAGAGCGAAACAGTTTTGCTTCAAGCAGTATTTTTTCAGATATGTCTACAAGTCAAACACCTTTCCTCTCTGCTGATTGTCATTTTAATAGCACTGTCTTTGATCAAATCTCAGTGTGAGGCAATAACCATCCACCACAGACATTCACCACAGACTGTGACTGGGAGTCAGGAGATAGTGACATCAGACTTAAGAACAGGGGGCTGTAATTTCTCTCTGAGATTCTCATCAACTGAAGCAAAGCCACACTGTGCTACAGGGGTTATATACAGGATCCAAGTACTGGGAGACACAAAACTGGTTAGCCTGTTTCAGGCTTCATCCAAGAAACATGCCTTTTTCCACATGCTGGCAGACCTTATCTCACTGTAAGACTGTAGCTCAGAATAGATGCTCAGTCTTGTTGAACAACACTTGGTAACAGCCAAAGGGAAGGACACAGGGGAACCACAAAAACCAGGAGACTTTCCACAGGCCCTCCGTGCCTGGCAGTGGCAGTTTGTGAGGGAACACAAACAAAATGCAAAAGTCTATTGGGGATGGACTTACCCAGCAAGGAGACCATGCTGTGAACAATCCCCAGGGCAGGAGGCATAGGTGAGCCGGGGAAGATAGAAATGAGGGGTTTTTTCTTGGGTAGAGGGTTTATGTGCAGTTGCAGTTTCAGACCAGTACAGTGTGTTTTTTCTGCAATGATATCAGTATAAAAAGAGGCTGAGGATGGAGGTGGGGGGCAGGTATGTGCTAACAAAAGCGGAGATCTTTTGTCCACACCATAAAAGATCTGCCAGAGTGGCTCTTCTGTGAACCTGTCAAAAGGCCAGGCTGTGCCAACAAGAAGGGGCATGGGATGGATATTGTACAGAAATTATGGGCACGTTAAAGCCTCCTTTTATTCAGATTGAAAACCTTTATTTTTCTGTGCAAATAGTGTTCATGCAAATTATGCAGCTTCACTAAAGAGAGGCTCTTTAAGAACATGTCTCTGGAAACACAGTCTCCTTTGCCAAGAAATAATGGGGCTTCCTTAATTATCAGCTGTTATCTTCTGGGTTTAGCAAACTTTTGTTGCTTTATGTGCGGTTGCTTCTTTTATGCTTTCACATTAATGAATTGGAATTGAAATTATGTACTGAGGAAAACAAAGTGATGTGTACAAAAAATAAAATGGTATACTTGTGTGTGTTAAAAAAGAAAGGGATCAAGTATTGTGCAGAAGGAATTTGGAAACTCTGCTTTCACACAAACTTCTTATGCATATTAATAACTGGCTCCAAATCACATAAGTTGTTTAAGGGTTGGTGTTTTGAGAGATCTGTCTGATCAGAGCTCAGAAAGTCTGGTGTTGGAGGCTCCCTGTGTAAGGTGGCAAGCTCTGCTGTGACAGAGGGCCTCATCTGCTGCCATTTTTAACAGCGAATCTTGTGGGGAGGAAGGAGAGAAAGGAGTTGTTAGGCAACAGGCATGTAGGTCAACAGAGTGTTGCTGGTTGAGAGAGACTAGGTATTACACAGATTCCCTCACCATTTCAAAGAGAGAAGAAAACTACCTGCATAGAAGAAAGTCAGAGACATAAATGATGCTGGGTTAAAAGGAGCAGCTAAATCTAGGATTCCTGAGTTTCTTAGAAAATTCTGTCTGAGCTCAAGCAATATTCTGGAGAGAGGAGGCAGAGAAATAGGAGCCCAGGTCCCAAAAAACCCTGAGTCATCAAGGTTGACTGGCAGCTGCAGGGACAAATATGTCTGGATGTCTCTCCATTACACAGTGAGACTTTAATGTGCTGTGGTTCTATTAATTTGGCCAGATACCTCTACTCTTATGATAGCCAGAGGGAAGAGTGATTTGGGGTTGGAGGCTCTGCAAAGTCTACTGGGTTATTTGCACCCCTCCCAGGAGAGCCAGTGCTGGTCCTCAGATCAGCAGACAGAATCCTGTGCTCTGGAAATGTGCCAGAGGTGACACCTGCAATTCGTGTTTGACTTGAACCTGAGCCTAAGGCCCACATCTAGGCTTGGAGGCAGCAGTCACTGCCCTGCATCTGAGACCAGTGGCTTCCAGTGGCTTCTGTCTCTCTGCAAAACTGGTGTTCCTTTGTTAGGGCCTCTGGGTGAGGGACTGACAAGGGTCCACAGTAAAGGCAAATGTATGTGTACAGCCTTTCCTGTGGAGCACAGTGGAGAAGAAGCTTTCATGCAGCCAGTTTGTGGCCAGCTACCTGAACCTTAGAGTATCTCATTGCCTGTCTGAAACAAGCAGGAGTCTGAGCTTGTGTAGGTGGATAGGCTTTTCTTGAACCCTGCAAAGCCCAGAGGCTTAACATGCCCAAGATAGGAAGGACTATAGGAACCAGGAACTAACTGTGGGGATGGTCAGTTAATTAGGACCAAATGGCTAAGGCAGACAGCACAAAAAACTGCAGTATGCTCATAACTCAAAATCCTATGGTTTAACACACATCATTTGTTACAAATGCAGGAGAGAGAGCATGGCTGTAGCTGTTTACACTGGTCATATGCCAACCGTCCCTGAATTACCAGTGCCCTAACTGTCCTACTTCTTGGGGCAGTGCCCAGCTGTATGTGCTGAGTGCACTGTGGAATCACAGAAATCCCTTTTTTGAGAATTCTGTAAGAGCTCAGTAAGTTGGAGTTTTGGCCAGTGAAGTTTCCACTGCAGTTTCCATTATGTCAATGGCAGCCCACAGAGACGAGCTCTATCTGATATATTTGTAGTCAGGAGTCCCTTGGCACAACTGTTTCCTGTAAAGCTGTAACTTGTCATTTAGTTTGGCATTTCTGCTTTTGTTTTGCTGAGTATTCTCTTAGATCTATTATACACGTGTTAGGTTTTTCCCAAAGTGCACAGAGGATGAGAGCTGGCTTCTCTTTGCCCAGCAGATGTTTCTGAGGAGGCAGCTGATGTGCCCTGCGCTTCCGTGCTTGGGCCAAGAGCCTGGAGAGATACTGTGAGCTATTTCAGTGTTTCTGACAATTCCTGATGCTCTTTGCATGCCCTGGGTGACCTGGCCCTACTGCCACATTGCCTCCTTTGGGTCCTTTCCCATTCTTTCAATATTTTACAGCAGATGCGCTTGGCATGAGCGGCCTCAGCAACATAGGATGGTCTCCTAGAGGAATTCACATCCTTTGGTGCCTTGCTTCTCCAGAGCAATGTCTTCTCTGTGGCAATTTGCACTGCAGGTAGTGGGAAGGCCCAGTGATGAAGTGTTCTCTCAGTAGGACCCAAGGTGGTCAGTGGGGGATCTGCCCTTCTGCCCTGGAATGCTGTGACATTGCACTGATGGGTGCTGACCAGACCAGCAAAGGGAAGATCCTACCCTGACTGCATTATTTACTGCAATGCAGGATAGAGACACTTGGCTAGTTTGGGTAATAAAAACAGTTGAAAAAAGCCTGCTTCTCTGCCAACAGACAGAGTATTTTGGTGTCTGAGCTGGCTCTCTCCAACCACTGCGTGCAAACTGGGATGGTTTGGAGGATTCACGTCTCACAAGCACAGCAGAAGGTGTACCCTTAACAAAGACCATTTGCTGCAGCACTTAAGTCTTTGCTCCAAAACGTTCTCTCTCTCTCTCTCTCGCTTTATTTTTTTTTTAGGTAGAGGGAAAGGAACCTATGTTTTTCCCAAGCACCATTCTTGTAAGTGACCTTCTGAAATTTTCTTGAAACATATCAGCTTCGAGCAGATATTTCCTGCTTCCAGGAAAGCTTTTCTAGAGATCTGCCTCCTGTAAATGTTTATACAAACAATTAAACACTGCCAATGTTATAAGCAGCAAAGATAGAGGAGCTTAGGGTGGAAAACACTGAAACTTTAATAATAGCATTGGCAACTGCACTTAATAAACAGATGCGTTTGATATGGATTTTATATAATAAATGCTAGCTTAGACATTAAACCTTTGTGCCCAATTATTTTGCTGCACATCAAGCAAGAATGTAGCACAGTCTCACACAATGTTGAATGTTTTCTGGCAAATGTATTTTTAAAATGATTCTTAAAGTAGTTTGGTAGCAGGTTGCAGTGGACTGATATTGATGTTCCTTTCCTATGACCTTTCACATAAGGCAAGTGACTACTTGTTTTGACAGACTGTAGAAGAGATGTAATTATAAGGGGAAAGGGGCTGGTTCATTCCTGTGACACTTTATGGATTTGTGTACTTCTGTGCACTGGACATAAAACACATCAGCTTTCTATGGTTTTTTAGGATTTTACTTTAAATGCTTAGGAAGTTCTTATCACGTTTTTTCTCAGGGAAAGGAGATCTAGAGGTGATACACTTAAAGATTTCTTTAAAAACAGGAAAAAGTTCAGTGCTAAATAGTCTTGTTTAAGCTTGATTCACAATACTACCATGTTGAGACACCAAGAATTTTCATGGAGCTATGACTTTGCATTAAGTATTTGATAAGATAATTCTCAGTAGAGTGAAATGGATGGCAATTCCCATGCCCCCCTAAACTGGTCTGTGTGAGGAGAATTGTGATTGTGGTAGTGGGTGACACTGTTCCTGTCCCAGCATCCAGACACCACCTCCCACTAGAAGACCCTGGCAGACACTTTACCCATCCATAAGATAAGAGTGGCTGGAAACCTGAAGCCATAATGCATTGTCACCATTTAATAATTATCTGAATTTAGGCCTGTGGAGGGCCTTTCCCACAGGCTGTGTTGGCAGAGCTCTTTATTGTAAAGGTATTTATGTGGGGTTAGGAGGGCAGCATTTACCAGACTTAAGAACCTGTCTTTTGTGAGGTACCTTTGAGGCTATACATGAAGAAACTCCATTCCTCATATACACTATTCATACAATATGTTTTCTTTATGGGACACGTAAGAATTTCAGGGAGTTTATTCTGAAAATTGGCATGAAATTGGATTTTTTTTTCCCCTTAGTAGTCAACATCAGTAAGCTAATTATAGATGGAAAATACTGCAGACCAGTGTTTTTGGTGCTGAGCAAACATATGAATATATAATTGCTCATACAAATAAAAAATACAACTTTTTTGGTGTTGCCAAGTTGACTCCAGCCTCAGATAATGGGCTAAAAGGTGCAAGCTCGGCATATTGGTTGGAGCTGTAATGTCTTTAGCAGATGAGGGAAATTGAGTGCCCTTTGCCTACATAACCTTTGCCTTCCCTGGTTTTGCTTTATTCACGTTTGGAAGTACACACCATCCTCTAGTGTGTTTAAATAGCAGCAGGATGGAAGTAATGACTGTGCTTTCAAGGGCAGAATGCTCCTGAGTTCCATGGGAACTAGATGCTAAACTATACCAAACAGTCATACAGCACACATGACTCAGACCTGAGCTGCACATCTGAAATGTTACTGTAGTGAAAACATCACTTAATTTTATTGTTATTATTATTTATAGCAGAGGCAAACCTATTTTATATATGTTTTAAAATATGTTTTGCTTTCCACATGTTGTCTGGTTAATACTCATATATGTATCTATGTACATGTATATGACACCACAGAAAGCATGCAGACAGTACCATGCATATTAATATTTATGTGCTGGACATCATATGTACATATACTCTATATTATTTACTAACAACCACTTCTATTTCAGACATCAGAAAGATGTGGGATTTCGCTGTGTCTGAGAGCACTGATTACATTCACAATGCTGAACACATTAACCGTTTAGTTGCAGGTATCAAGGTTGTCACTCAAACTGGCAGCACCTCAGAATAGCTAAAGCTTATCAAAAATTGTCTGGATTGGAAATGACAGCCATACATGCATGAATGCGTCTCTATGGCTGGAAGATTGTTGAAGTGTGAAGTGAAGAAGTTCACTTTGGTTTATTTTTTATCATAATTACTGTATTTTATGAAGGAACATTGACTTGCCACATGATAAATACAAGGAGAAACAGAAAGAAACTTCATTCTCTTATCGTCTTATTTTCCAAAGGTCACCACATTTGAACAAAGTGTATTTACTTCATTCCTTATGCATTTATGTAGCCATTTACTGTACTCTGTATAAGTGAAGCAGAATAATTTTTTGCGATACTAATTAAAAGTTGCATGGTAGAAAATGTTTTTGTGATCACACCACCGTAACGAAATTGAGATGTCTTTACTGACGTGTGCTCCATTTACTGGGTTTTTTAAAACATATTTCCCACACTTCCAGCAGATTGTTATTTTTTAAAAGCAAAAACAAAGTAAAGTTTTTCCTCCTAAGTAAATTAATATCCTTAATGAACATATTTAGAAAAATAAAGTGGCAGTTTATCTCATCTTTTTTTATATATCGTGTGTCTTTATTCTGCTTCCCAGCTCTATAGTGCCTTACAAAACTTTCATGTCAAATCAAGAACAACTAAATGACCTCTGAGTCAACAGGATTGATGTGTAAAGTTTATTTGTCTCCAGCCTAGTGATGTTACAGTCTCCTTCAGTCCTAGCATGAAGTACCAACCAGGCAATTTTACCATGTGCTACATTTTGGATCCTATGTGGAATAAGCCTTTGGTAAGTGGAAAAGGCCAGTAATTAAGTTACATGATTTCATCATATACTGTTAACAGAGGTGAGGATTGCACTGAGCAAGTTTTTCCACTGAGCATGGAAGTTTTACCATGAAAAGTAGACAAACACAAGCTTTTACATTATATAAATATATTAATGTAAATATATATAAATATAAATAATGTTTTGGGCTTTTTTTAATATCCCAGGTTGGCTCAAACCACTGTTAATTCTTCCCAAACACTGCCATATGTCGGGACGGGACCTAGTTAAGGGGCTGATCCTTTTGAGGAGAAAATGGTTTACTGAAGACAGGGGAGGATCCAATTTTAACTGGCACATAAGTCCAAAGTACCCATTTGGCTTCCTCACAGAATTTGGGAAGTTTGCCTCTTCAGGTGATGTACGCCAGATTAAATTGGAAGTGTTAATACTCTCTGTGTACACTCAAATACAACTGCTGTATCTGAACAAGGCAGTGGATAAAGTGTTGATAATAGCAGAAGTTCATGTCATGCTCAAAAAGACTAAAACACATGACACCTTTGATGCACTTTATCATTATAGGCCTGGGTCAGGGATCAGCCTTACCCCTACTATTGATCCAGCAAGCGGCCTTCAGCAAGCTGTGAAACTCCTGCTTGCAGAGCAGGGGCGGTTTGTATCACTCTGGCCCTTGAGGTTTTGGTGGCACCCAGAAGACTTGTGCACAACTGAGTCTCTGTGCTGCGGGGCAGCTGACAGTCATAAAGAGGTGCCCTGCAGAGATATCAAACCACGGGTATGGGAAAGGAAGCATCGTTTAAAAGACTTGGAGAATGAAGGTGAGAAAGATAACTCTTACTGCTCTACCTGCCATTAACTAAGTGAAAAATCCATTGCTAGTTTATATTAGTTTTTGTTGCAAATCTGTGGCTGCCCAAAGCAGAAACCCATACATACATTATTTTTCCTCTCCAGTGGCTGACCACATGAGCGAAGACGAAATGCCTCCCTTTCCAACTGTGTGCAAATGGCTCTGAGATATGGACAGATATGGGATTGTCAACTCCAATTAGTTGAAGAAATGACCTACTGTACTTCTCTTCTATAGGTATTACAAAGGCCGTTCCGCCCATGAATTAGACATCGGTGAGAAGCTGAATTTAAGCCCACTATTGTATGGGAATGTCCACTCCGCTTTGCCACACTAAAGACATTCAGGCAGGCAGAACACCCTCCGCTGACTCATTAGGGCATACATTAGAGGCAAGCTCGCTGCGCTCGCCATGAACCCACAGTGCTCTCTTGAATGGTAGCCCTTGGTGGACGCTCGCAGGGCAGGCTGGTTCCCACAGCACCCCGCTGATCCCCTGTGAACAGATTCGCAGCTCCCCGCTGGCTGCAGAAATGGATTGCTTGCCCCATCCTCACCCGCCACTGACAGCCCTCATAATAATAACTTGCCCGGGAGGCGAGGCACGGGGACAGATTTCTGACAACTCATTAGCCTGAGATACGGTCGGTTCCTGCCAGGGACCGCCACCACCTCTGCAGAGGGAGCAGGACAGCGCTGGGCAACACTGGCCGGGCCCTTTGCAGGCCATCCTTTCCCAAAAAACATTGCTTTCATCCTCAGAAAGGAGTGCCTGCAGGAGGTGACACCTTTGAGATCCCCGAGGAGGGAAAAAACAGAGAAATTGGAATGCCAGAAATGCTGAGGAGAAAAATGAGGCCAGCAGGGGGTTGTATGATACTGCAGTGAAACTAGAGCTGCTCAGAGGGCTGGGAGGCAGCTCTGGGCTCAGACATGCACACATCGGCTGATTTGGAGGCAGCAGTTCAGCTCTGAGGTCCTGGGTCTGATTTCTCAAGCTCTCTCTTCCTCCTTTGGCTTCACCATGACATCTTGATCAAGGTATCAGCCTGGGAAAAGAAATCAAAAAAAGAAATGGGTATACTATTAAATACTGCTTTTAACTGTTCTCTGCAGTTTGTCTTTTAAAATCCAGGTGCACTGAATTGTCCTGTGACTTTTGTCACTGTCAGGAGCTACACGTGAGATCCTGTCTACTCCCCGCTGTCACTGGACTGGTAGAACCTCTGAGTCTGGCAGAAATGCTCTACATATCACTCATCTGTGTGTGAAGATCAGCAACCAGAAGTTCCTCGGCCTTGCTTGGCAGGAGGGGTGTGGAGGGCTGTCCACGATGAGCTGTTTTTTCCTGACAGTCATTACCTTACCTCCATCTTGCAGAGTGATCCTTACAAAGAAGAGATCTTCCATCAAAGTCCCCAACAAGAGCAATGTTGAGTAGATTGGTTGCTACAGGCAACAGGTGCCCTTGCTTCTACTGAGACAGGAGCAAGACTTGGGGAATCTTATTTCACCTTTGCTGTATATATCTTCTGTGAGATCTGAGAGAATTTTCTATACAAACTGAAGTCCTGAACTGTATGTCCTCTAACTGATGTTTTCAGGTTTAATCATTGACTCAGAAAGAGCAAAACCATTTATTTGTAAGGTCTTTGACTAGCTGCATACTGGAAGACAATGAAAATTTAATGCAGTTTTGTACAAATTTTAATGCAGAAACTTGAAGTGGTTTCATTAAGAGAAGCAGTTTTCAGCACTACTGAAGAGAAATGCCACCTATCAAGACTGGAAACAGTCACTCTAAAGCAAATGCCAGCAAGACCTAATTTGACAGGAAAGAAAGAAAAAACAACTCAGACCATAAATAAGTAAATAAATAAAAAGAATCATCACAATGTGGTGTTCCCATAGCTCAGCTGCTTTAGAAATAAGAAAGAAGACTTTTTGAACCACAGCTCTCTAAGTACTCAAGTGTTGTGGTCAGGAAAAGCTCACTGCTATTGCTAAAGTATTGAGAATGTAAAATCACAAAGAAGCAACTTCTGTTTCAGAAGGGAGGAAATGGCCATGGTCTAAAACTGAGTTATTTTATTGTTTCTATCTCCTAAGCAGTTTGTCTTGCAGGCAGGACTTGAACTGTGGAGACAGAAAATTTCCAGGCATACTGGCGATGTTCCAGACCCACTAATAGCCCCCCTTAGTCATGAGAAGCAGCAACACATAGTAAATCATGCTGAGGACCAACAAAAGGTTTCTAACAGCTTTGTTAATGAGCTGGAGGTAAGAGCATGTCATTGACATTAGCAGAAAATGTTAAATTTGGATCTGATGCAGGCAGAAAAATTGCTCAAAGACAAGTGTGGAGATTAAAATGATCTGGGCAGAGCTGATAGTAAATCATTCAATTTCAGGAACCATAGCTGTTGAAAACAAATATATTGCTCTAGGTTTCAGATGCAGTCTGGACCAGGTGGGCTGTCTAGAGATCCAGAGGAACTTACCTCTTGTGAAAATAGAAGCCCAGCAGATGTATATGGTGGTGATGGTGACATCATCTGCTGGCAAGTGACAGCTGGTACCATCCCAGAGGCCTCAAACTATTGATGGGAAAAGGTGCAAAGAGAGAGAAAGAAACTAAATCAATCCAAATTATAAGGCTGTCTGACATGGTCTAAGGCTGCATGCAGTAAGATACTGCTAAGTAAACAAGGCACATGTTTGTTCCCAAGCCGTCTTGAAAATTTTGTGAAAAAGTCCCCAGATGCAGAATTTCATGGGAAAATAAAAGAGCAGAGGAATGAAACAGGTATGGATGTAGATATGTGCTTTGTCAAAGACAAGGAGAATCAGGGTCTGCTGTTGGGATAAGCCACTGAAGTATCTTGTCCTTCCCACAAGGAAAGTTCTGTTGCTAGAGGGAGAAACTCTGGCTTTATGACGAAGGAGTTATGAGCAGTGGTATAGGTAGGAGTGCAGCTGGCGTTTTGTATATAGCAAAACAACCTTGGGAGGGAAGCATCCACATATGGCTCTTCCTCTGGGAGATTCACCAGTGACACCACTGCCCAGTTTTTTGGACCAGGTTTATATTCCTGAATTGCTTTAAGAATGCAGTACAAAGCAGGGAACAAGGTTTATTATCTATTATTAAGGAACCCTGACCTACCAAACCAATATTAAAGAAGTTTTCCTCATCTACAAAAAATTTGCTTATTAAAAAAAAAATGCATGACTGTGAAAATGCACATTCTGTTTATTTTCTTTCAAGTTCATTTTCAGCACTGAATTTGAATTGGACTCAGCAAGACTAAGGAAAAAGGAAGATAAATCTCAACTGGGCGAAAAGGGACATAGTCCAAAGGAGCAAAGATTTCAGTGTTGCATCTCAGAGCCATCAAAAGAGCTGTGTTGGTCATAGCCCCCAGTGACACATCTTAAAATCTCCAATGAAGCATCTGCACCAATACTCTCCTAGATGTGGTGCAGACCACAGGTTTGCAAGTGAGGTGAAGTTCGATGTTAGAAGACAAAAGTGACTGGTGAAACAGAAGGAGGTGAGTGGGGAGGAATTCAGAGAGGAGTGGAGGAACCTTTAGAGGAGACTAATGCTTAAGGGCCACCACCTCTGCAAACGGAACAAACAGCTCATCTGATACTCCTTGGGGCACAGGAAGGAGCTGATGTTACTTTTCCTAGTGTGTGAAGAGCTCTAGTTTCTGGGGGTGTGCTCATTTGGAAATATTTAACACAAGGAAAAAATGGTTTCAGAAGATGAGTTTTTCCATTTTATAATATAGAGGCTGTATATAAAGTATTTCATAATGTTTGGAATACCTTCAGAGCAAGCCATTTTGATATGTTCCCCTGAAACTACTCTTCAATGGAGAAACAAATACATAAAGAATAGAGGTTGTTTTTCAAACTCTCCATAAGATGTTTTTGGCTTTGGTACACTTCCTTCCAAGCCCACTTAATACACTTTCCAAAAGTCAAAGCCCTTCTTTGGCTGCAGCAGGCTAAATGAGTCCAGAAAAACAGCCTGTCCTGAGTTCTCAGTGCTGTTTCTGACCCCTCTTATAATATTTTAGATACCTCAGATATTTCTTCATTGAGCTCTCTAAAGACAAGGACTGTTAAATCACATCTGTAAACTGAAGCATGGAGAATTCTTTACACGTGTAAAATTCCTTCTCATTATATAGAGAGAAACAGTTTACAGACTGCTCTAAGTACAAGGCAAATAATTCACCAGAACAATAGGAGGAGTATATACAAGCCTCTTAGCCTTGATGATCTTGTTAGGCTACAAATGTCTGAATGGCTTGCCTGGTTTACTTGAAAGTGACTAAATTAAATGCTGTCTTTTGTTCCTTAGCTAGGAGGTTTTTTTTCTAAGCACTTTGCTCCAATTCTGAAACATCTGCACATAAATGAGAAAAAGAAAAGAGGGCAAAATAGCACATAAAGGGGATTTAATTCTCTCTTAAACAGAAATGCAAATTAAGGAATTCTAGCTAGCCTGGGAGATCCCTGTTCAGAGATGCTGGATATTGGATGGGAACAATATGAACATACATTTCTCAGAGCATTCATGTTACCCAGAGCTCCAAAACTGGGGTTAATCTGTGATCATATTCACAAGACATGATAAATTATTGTTTAATAGTTACATTAGGAAATGTCAAGAGATCAGACCAGAATCTGTATTTCAGTGTTCTAGACTAAATTTGCACACATGAAGATGTTCATCTGGAAAATTACCATGCTCCCTAAAGCTTGAATTCCCCTCGTGAAGCTATGCTTCAGATGTATGAAACATGCTGAGTTGCATACATCCATCAATGCATGGGTTTCAGTGCCATCTGACATATTTTCAAACATATCAAGCTCCATGTATTCTTTGTGCACTCCTGCTGAGACTGCAAATCCCCAGATAAATGCCTGCACCACAACACTGAGTGGAAGGCTTTCATATTTTATTTCCTTCGGTGCTCACAGTGCCAGCAATGTGCCCTGGTTGGAGGCAGTGTTTGTCTGGTCTGTGATCTCTGAAGTTCAGCAATAGAAGATCTGGATCCAGGGAACAACCTAAGTGCTCTGTCACAACCATGGGGTGAATGTTACAAGGTTCTTTTCCTGGTAAATTTTTGTTTTCCACCTGGAAGTTGTGCTCAGGTTGCTTTTGCCAGCTGCCCATGAGGGCCGTGGATGTCCTGATCTCCCTCTGAGCAGGGAGGCTGGGTCATGATGCCCCTTCCAGGCTGCTCCATAGCCCTGCCTGCTCCGGTCAGTGCAGACTGCAGTGCCAGCCCCTGGGATGTTCTCCTGGGCAGTGCCAGCCCCTGGGATGTGCTCCTGCCCGGGACAGGTGGGCTGTGTTTGGCGGGGCTGGGGGCACTGCCCTCCCCTCTGCTGCTGCCGAGGGCCGCCGCCTCCCCAGGCACAGGTCCCACCTGCAAGCGCCGGCCCCAGCGCAGGACCCCAGGCAGGTCGTGTTCGTGCATGCTCACAGACACATGTCGAAAGGTGTGTTTGTAGAGTTGCTAGCCATTTTTGTCTGAAGCATCTGCTCTACTGTGTGCTTTCTTGCTGTCTCTTATTCCCTCAAACAAGCAAGAAGCCAAGGTTTTGGGAGCCAAGTCTAATCCTGTTTATATGATGCTTTTAACTCCTGTATTACTAGTTCAAAGCACATGTCCAAATTTAGAAGCAAGACTAATACAACCTCAGGCTTAGCACTCATCAGATCTCACTAATTTAGCATGTTCAGGCCTGGTCAGTATCAGATGGAAAGTTGTCAAAAAATTATATGCCTTAGCTTGGAGTGGTGTCAGAGGCTGTAGGTGATGCACTTCTCCTAGTAATCTGCTACTGTCCCAGCCACACTTAGCGTGGCAGTCTGGAACATCCAGAGCAAACTTTGATTTCAATACAGGCATGGCACTTCACACCCATTTTTCCATGAGGAGAGGGAAAACCAGCCTGATTTTGAAGACCAGCACGGGACTACTTGGCATTTAAATCCTGATATTCCTGTTCAGAGAACAGAGAAGTACTTTGATGCTGCAGAACACGTGTGCTGGCCATCAGCATGGCACTATCTCCTAGCACCATCCCCTGAGTATATGTAATGAAAATGAGGATGGTTTGGTCTGGAGTCCGGCAGATGCTCATTTATCATCAGTAAAATATTGTTTTGGGTTTTTTTTGCTGGAGATAGGACATTGATTGAGTAACAAGAAAAGAAAAAAATCTCTTCTTTCCTGCATTCTTTGTCCTGCTTATCCATCTAATTCCTATACTCATCTGGCCCTGCTGCTGTTACACACTTTTCACGCGTGAGTAAAATTTGCCCTCAGTTGAAATGTCTAGCATGACACCCCCAAACGACTTTTGTAGAACTTCGGTATGAACCAGATTTATCATTGTATACCTGAGAGGAGTTTATCCCTCAAGAAGGCTTTGCAAAAGCCTAGGGATGGTCATGACGAAGGTGGTTGTAATAAACCACTTTACATAGAAGACACAGTTTTGCCAGTGGCAAATGCTCTACGACTTGAGAGTTAGTAGATATACATGCAAAGCTTCACAGCAGACTTCCTCCTACAAACTCTTTAACTCCAGAACTCTATGGCAAAATCAAAGCTTAGCCCATAAGGTGACAGAGGTGCCCACAAGGTCCATCATATTTGCCTCAAAACCCATGTGTGATCCAAAGCAAGCTGGGATCAAAGTGGTTAAACACTTTGAAGCAATGGTGTCTTTCTGATTTCACATGAATTGTCAAGAAGAGATAGAAGGTAAAGGGGCAATTTACAGATTTAAACCTAAGGCAGATTCCTGCCTACAACCTGGTACTATCTGCTCTTTGTTTAGAAACATTTTCACATTCATCATGGTTTTTGAAAGCATAAACCAGCCTGGCCTTTCAACAGCCAGTGAACAGCAAAAAAATACAAAGTGAAAATCAAGGGTTTTGGCAAATGGTGTGCAATTCTCTTTGTACAGTGCTGTCAGGCTTAGAAATATCACTGCTTCCCTTGCAGCCCATCTCTGTGGGATGCCCCCAGCACCGTAGGATTCCTCCAGCTCCCCGGAATGCCCCTGGCATCCTTTTGACCCACAAGAGGTGCACACATGGAAAGGTTCCTGTGCCCCAGTCCTTTGCCCTATCCCCTCGCCCCTCAGGTGGACTCCCCTGGCCTCCCAACCAGCCACACATGCTGTCTCCTTTTGTAGACCCGTCAGTCAGGATAACGTCCTTGACCAGGCAAATCACAGCCACTTTTCAGCTGGAAACAATGCTTGAGCCACAACATGGCATTGTGCTCAAAGCGGATTACACAGGCAGGGCTGTCTGCCTGGCATGATATTATTATATCAATAGGACTTTTCTTTCTCCCGGAAAACGTAAGCTCTGTTGTCTTTTAACAAAGAAACCCAATGCCAGCCTGCTGCCAGTCGGCACATTTAGCACAACACTGCTGCTTTTCTTGGAAAGCACTTACATTTATGGCTTTTTGTGACAAAAAGTCAGGGGCTCCAGTGGGGAGAGAGGAGAGAACTTCACCAGTAGTCCAGATTCCTCTTTTAAAATCTGGCAGTGAGCAAACCATAAGCAAACCATAAAAGGGAGGTCACACGAGTAAAACCCTACCCTGATACAAAATCCTGCTCCAATGCAAAGCCCCTGTGTGTCAGTGGACAGTGGAAATGGGTGCATGCAGTGAAGACAACCCGTGGATGGTGGGATTCAGGTCCCTATGGTATCAGTGGAGTGTGCATCTGGAGCTGATGGTGAGGCAGGAGGAAGAGGAGGCCAGTGGAGGTAGCAGTGGTAAAGTGGCTCTTGCCAAGGAAACTCTTTTGCTGTGTTTTTCACTGCTCCTGAATGATGTAGAGACCTCACTGCTGGCCTACGAGGAGTCAGTGACAGCCAGAAGATTCCCTCAGGTCAGCTGATTCCTCTCAGTCCTTGGGTTTGTTACATTCAACAATTTCTGGATGTATTTTTCCCCTGAAGCAATTTTGCACCACCATTGCCGTACCATTGCTCTGTTATCTCTGGCTCCAGCTGGGCTATTTATTTCTCATTACATAGTTTCAGTAAAGTTTCAGAGCACTTGATTCCTGTAAAGCAGCTTTAAAAGGCTGTTGCTGCTGTGCCCACTGATTGTGGATAAAAACAACCATTACTCCATCTGGCTGCATCAGTCTATCCTGTTCACCCATCTGTGGTTTTGCCTGACAGTTAAATTAATTTATCATTAGAATAAATCCCTTTCAAAAAAAGGGAAAAGTGAGGCCATGTGTTGTGTTGAGTTTAGTTTCATTTGAGATGTCTACTTGAATATACCAAAGGAAATTTCTGAACAACATTCCTAGTCCGTGCTGGGAAGTATGCCTGTCTTCACATATACTGAATGTGTCTGCTTGCAAGGAAGGGCTGGAAGACAAGCCAGATACATACCCAGCTATCCCAGGAACACTGTCCAAGGTATGCTTTGGTCATATTTGTCTCTGTGCATGTGAAAAGGAACCCTATGAAAGCAGTGCAGGGTTTTGGCATAAAGCTAGTGTTAAAAGGTGACCCAGTAGAAGACACTGGTTTACTGGTGTCTGTTAGCATCTGTAAATACATATGTTTGTGGCATAGAATCCATGCTCTTTAGGATAGATTTTTCCCCATCCTTCTCTATTGTTCAGCTGTGGTTTGTATTTCCAGAGAGTAATCTTCTTTTGAGTTTGAAATTATCTAACCCTAAGGCATTCTGTCCCTGCTGGCCCAGCAGCCATTCCATCTCCTTCATCAACTTCAGTCTTTACTGCCCTGCTTCTTGTACAAGGTGAGACATTTCCTGATTTGAAATGCTCCTACTTTGATGGAAGAAGTTTCCTTCTTCCCAGAAGTATCTACTCTGCCTGGGCCAGTTTTTGTAGAACTGCTTGTGCACCTTGCCTTGCAGATAGGAAGGGGCTTGGGGCCCTCACACACTCCAGAAGTCCTGGTTGCCTTGAGACGAAGCGTGTGTGCAGTGCAGATCAGCACCAGCACTCCAGTGGGTCCCCGTTCTGCTGCAGTGCTTGTAGCATCCCTAGGCATGCACCACTTTCCACACATGAAAAGGTGACCCAGAACTGGATCAGAGATGCTGGGTGTACACTGGAATAAATCACTGAGCCTCTGAACATGAATGAGCCAGTCAGCTGTAGTTCATTACCACCTTAGTCATTACTTTGCAAATATTTGGACTTCTGCCAGAATTCATCAACATATTTCTGGATTCCAGGAGTGTCAGGAATTCATACCAGCTGTTCATTAGTCACTGCTCACCACTCAACTTACTCTTGCTAGGGAATGTCGGTGTTTGCTTAGAGAATTAGAAACCATACTGGTTCATCCACAAGGCAGTCCAGTCACAAAGGTTCATTAGAGGAGCATGTTAGTCAATTTTTTGTAGCACACCCGTAGGCAGAAAATTATTTGCCCAGACAGTCTGTTAATGTTTAAAAAAAATACCCCAAATACTTCAGACTCATTTCCCAAAACTTCATACTCCCTGCTGCGTGACTGCCCTGAGTGGCTCTGAGCAGGGGATCTACAGGGGGTTGGTGCTAGGCTTCTGCCTGTCACTTAATTGCTGCTCAAAGCTTTTTTGAGTGTCTACTTGTCATTTCAGGGGTTCTTCAGGCCTAAAGTCCACATTGCACAAGGCCCTGGAGCAGAGCCCAGAATCAGCTCCTGTCTCGTTGCACTGCTGCATCCAGCTCTGTCTCAGGAGGTGACCTGACAGCCTAATTCAGGGCCATTTGTCCCTCCTGCAGGTGAAGCTCATACACTGAGGTAGCTCTGAGCAGGATCCAGCTGCTTCTCCAGGAGGACAGGCTCTCCAGGGAAGTGGTCACAGCACAAGTCTGACAGAGTTCAAGAGGCTTTTGGACAATGCTCTCAGGCATGTGGTGTGACTCTTGGGGATGGTTCTGCTCAGGGCCAGGGGCTGGAGTCGATGGTCCTTGTGGGTCCCTTCCAAAGGAGCATATTCTCCCATTGTATGAGAGCAGCCTCAAGGCTACCATCACGCAGTGATAGAGCCACTGCCCTTTGAAGGGAGAAGAGGTGAAGCAAGATGATCAAAACAGGGTCCTCAATCCACTACAGAAATACATTGAAGTCCCCAGTATGGGACTCAACATGCAAGCTTTGTACGTATTTCTCAAAGGCTTGCACACTCCTGCAAGGCTTTTTTTGGAACTGAAGAGGTTGGAACAGCTGCTCCTTTCATTATTTGTTCTGAAACAAGTAAATGGCTATCTCTCAGTGACTCTGAGCTCTGCAGTGTCGCCAAAGCTGCAGTCTGTCTTGAGTGACTGCAGGGTGGAAATGTCAGCTGGGACACAGCCTCTCCCATCAGCTGGTCCTAGGTGGGTGCCCTCATCAGACAGCCCTTTGCTGTGTCAGCATCTTCTTTCATCTGTTGGTTCCCTCAGCATTAGGGATGAAAGTGCACAGCCCTGGCTTACCAATGAGCACTGCCCAGGGGAATAAACCTTTCCAATTGGGCATGTGGCCCAACTCAGCTTCCCTACCTTTGCTCTGGACATCCTGGTGCCAATGGAAGGGCATCTTCTGCCCTGGGTCTCCTGAGGATATGCAGGGAGAGTGACATCCAAGAGATCTCTTTATGTTTGGAGTATCTGCTCCAACCAGCAGCATTACCTGGTTATGGTATTTGGGGCTGCACGATTGTAGGTGTTGTTCATTTACAGGAGATGGGTTTGGCTCTAAATGAAATGCTCCCAGCATATAGAAGTCTTTCCCATAAGCTCACTTATTTCCATCTTTGCTAAAAGATCTCAAGTGGAAAATTACTGAGGAGAAACCACATGGTAAATGCGGAGGCCAGTGTACCAAATATTTGTGCAGATGAAGGGAAATTGCCTCTATTACAGGGAGATAAAGAAGGCACAAACACAGAATTTAACTAAATGGTTGATTTTCTCCAGTTAGTCCAGAAGAAAGCTCTAATTTCCCTAGAAATGACAAAAGAAAAAAGCACAGCCCAAGGGAAGGGAGGAAAAAAAGACATTAAAAAGCGTAAGACAGTATTTCCCATTATGAAAGGGGCTTTTGGGAGACATAATGCTCAGACCTACATTATTACAAGATTTCTTGTGATTTATGACAAATCTTATAGCTAACAGAAAATACTTGACATAATTCAGTTAATATTACAAAAGGTTTTTGGAACAAGCCAGCACAAGCTTTAAACTTTCAACTTTGGATAAATTA
Source organism: Cisticola juncidis (assembly GCA_013400215.1). Taxonomy (NCBI): domain Eukaryota; kingdom Metazoa; phylum Chordata; class Aves; order Passeriformes; family Cisticolidae; genus Cisticola; species Cisticola juncidis. The sequence continues at coordinate 75,057 of VXBR01009086.1, forward strand.
AAATTCTTACACGAAGAGCCCATAAAGACAGCACGTGTCCCAGCAACACCTGAATGTTACAGTTGTTGTGTGGACATTTGCAGAACAGCTGCTGGGTTTGGGAGATTGTCCTTCAGTCTACTGTTTCAGAATAATCTTGAAAATTGACTGGGGGAAAGAACCCCAAAATTCGTATGCATTCTTACTTTCAAAACTATAAGCAATCATGGCTGCTCACTGAACACTAAAACCTGCTGTCAGACAGTTCAGTGTCAGTCCCACTGGACATTGCTTTTCTCAAAATACAGAGCTTCTGTGCATAGGAGGCCACAAACAAACCCACACAATTACTCACCAAAAAAAAAAGCATTGTCCTAAGACAGAAAACAGAGATCACTGACCCTTCACAACCGTGACCTGAGTCACTGCTGGCGCTTCTCCAAGCTCTCTTTCGAACCTGTGCCTTTGGTTCAGTCTCTGTCCTCCTTGGCAGGCTGGGATAGTTTGATGACTTTCATTATGTGTCTATTCCTGTTCAATAAATATACAAAAGATAATGCGTTCCACATCTCCTTGCCTTTCAAAGAATAGTGAACTTTGCTCACATTTAGTGATGTGTTGCTACAGCAATGAGGAGCATACTGTATGTTAAATAAAGCAGGAGACCAAAATGAGTATCGCTTTCTGTGGAACATTTTAGAACAGAATTTGTAGTGGAATGGCTTTTAACAAGTGGTTTCATATTAGTATAAAAATTCTTTTATTTAAGCCCTGATAGAAAAAACCCAAGCCACACTTGCTTTTTTCTTTTCTCTGGCCTTTCTACACTAGAAAGGAGAAATAAGACTACAGGATAAGGGAGAAACTTCAGTTTAGATCAGCAAACATGAATGCAATATTGCTTTATACATTGGAGGATGAGCAGAGAAAGAAAAACAAGCCCTTTAATTGATTTTAGACCATATCACATCCCAGAACTTGTTCTGTATCTGTCCAGTATGGAAAGGGAATTCATGTCTTGAAATGTGCTTAGAAATCAGAAATTAATTTCTTAGTTAAGTAAGAGACATTTCAAACACATCAGTAGGTTTTTGTGGAATGAAAAATTCTTTTTTAACTAACCTCACTAGACACTAGTGCTTACATGGCAGACCTCTGCTACATACATTATACTGAGCTGGTGGCTTCATGCTTTTTTCCATTCTCCCTTTCATCTCTGACATCTGTCCTTTGTTCTTCAGTGACTTTCTGAATGACAGCTTGCTTTTCTTGGCTGCCTCTCAAGGACGTCAGTCGACATTGGATCAATGGATCTCATCTTCTTTGATTTCAAACCAATTTAAACCCATTAAAAATTTGAGCCATTTGTCCTATAATGTTCGCACTCCTGCCTGGCCTCCAGAAGCTTATATGCCTTATTTAGGCAAGGGCAGTAAGGTGCCAAAACACCTCCCTGTTTGTGGCCTGAGCTTTGTCCTGGCTGTCCCCTCTGTTACAGGGCAGAGTGCTGCAAGTGCTCTAGTTACACAAGGCTGCTACAGTCCATGACCTGACCCTGGCATGAAAAAGGGACTGGGGGCACCCATGTGCCTGCCAGAGTTGTTACAAACCCTCTCACCAAGCAGCATTTTTCTGTGGTACATTAGGGGTGGATGGGATTCAGACCATATGTTTCAGATTTCAGTCTGTAACCTCCTGCAGACATTTGTGAGCCAGGGGTCTATAGGAGGGGATTAGGATGTCACTGGTCTACAGAAGGAGTAGAAGTTCATTCCCACCACCCAGACCTGTAGTGGTCTGTTCAGGACATAAGGAAAATTTTGTTACCTCCTTGAATTCCCTTGCACTTGGAAAATCCTTCCCTTGCCAGTGATGAAGTGAAGCCCTGGTCTCCAGCCTGTCAGTCCGTTTCCTTGTTGAACTTCTGGGAGCTTTCATCCATGGCCTTGCCCAAATCTCACAGTCACTCCAGCTGTTAGAAATGTCTAAATTTATCTTGTATGAAATGTGAGTGGCTTTGTATCAGCTCATATCTCTCCAGATGTTTGAGTGTCTCATCTGTCAGGAATGTATTTAAAATTTCGTCAAATGCCAGAATCACAAAGCCATAAAAATATTTCCACCCTTAATAATAACTCCTGAATTTTTCTGAAATTTCCTCTTAAACATTGCTTATCTCTCTTCATCTTTTTCTAGTGATTTCTTCTTTCAAACCAAGGAAAACATTATCTCAGTCATAATTCAATCATTCAGAGTCCCATCTCTGAGAATGGCCAAGATCTGGTGAAGAGCCAAGCAAGCTCAGAAAGGAAAACTATGAAATTGAATGATTTGACCATAATTAGAGATATTCCCCAGAGTTCAGTGTCTGCTATGTGTCTTAAAAATGTTTTTGATCCTGTCTATTGGTACAGACTCTTCATTCATATGCAGCTATGTATGTGTTTATTTGCTTCTCTTAAAAATCTTAGCTCTTCAGGGCAGCACATTCTGTTTTCTGGTCTGTAAAGATATAGAAACTGGACATGAGTAAAGAAGTCTCTCATATGTCTTGCTGTTACAGTGCTGTGATATCCTTTTATTATCCATTCTTATGTTTTTAATGGAGCTGGAAATCCCCTAAACTTCTTTAATTTGTTCTTTCATGCTATATTTCTTTTAATTTTTCCTGGCACTCAGTTATGATTTTCTTTTGCGTGCGCAGCTGCACACTGTACTGCCTTGAACCACCATACCATGACTCATTTACTATCAGTATTTCTCTCCAGTTCTTGTTCAGCCAGATCAGGCTTCATTTTCTGTGTGCCTAGCAAAGGTCTGTCCTCCCTCTGTGTTTCCTCCTGTTCTTGTACGAATCCCATCAGCACGTTAGCATCTTCCCAACAGTGGGGTTCCCAAGCTGGTGAACAGACCTCTAGGTCCTTTCAAAGGAGTTCTTCTATTACACAGGAGGTCTTAGGGCAAAGGGAACATTAATTCATTGCCTGGGTTATTGGAGGGCAGTCAGCCTAATCCCCCTGGCATTATAAAACTCAAGCTAAAGGACTAGGGTTGACCACAGTTTAGCGGTGCCTAAATAAGTAGGAATGCAATTTTCACTGGGACTGGGGACACAAGCAGAGAGAAGTCTTGCCAATCAAAGTGTCCTGACATCTTCCTTTTAGGCGTCCTGCCACCTTCTTGTCCATATTTTCCTGAGTGAGCTGTCTGTGTGCACTGTAAGGAGATGGAGAAAGCTGGGTGCCCAGGAATGGGAACAAAGGTCAGGACATTTGAGATGCAGGACATGAACAGGTAATTAATCATGCTAGATGGGTCTCTATGTCAAATCAACATCAACCATATCTGCCCAAGGGGTTTTCCTTGGACTGTGGTGTTCCTATCATGCATATGGCTTATAGGACCTGAAGGACAGGTCACGCCTGTGATCCTGTACGTGCCCCTGGTGCTGGAGTGCTGCTGATGCTCACCTGGAGCAGAGCTCCTGTTTAGTAGTCACTGAAGGACATCTCATGTCAATTCCCATGTACCACAACCCCTCTGCAAATCCAACCAGTAAGCAATGTGGAGATTATCGGGGAATTTGTTTACAAACTGCACTGCTACTCCTACAAAGCCAAGACTACTCCCGTGTTTGTCAGAGATTTCATGGTCATGATAGTGGAAACATGCCACTGCACTGCTGGACTTTGTTGTTTTCAGATGCTGAGCACAACAGTCACTTTGTCACTGCAGTCAATGTGCTTGCCCAGTTAAGGAGGAGTTTCAAGGCTCTCAATGGACACTTTCTAAGAAGTCTAGACTCGTTTTATAAAGACAGGAAACATAAAGAGTGATTGTCTCATATTTTTTCATTCCGCAGATGACTTGGCTTTTGGACTCATGCTTTGGAGCACAAAAGGATATTATAATGACCCAGAAGAGTGAAGTCTGTCATGCTTGAGCATTTGCTTTATTGTCTACTATTCTTTAGGGACAATTTCTTACATACAATCTTATACTAATTTTGTTTAAAAAAGATATCAGTAGAAGGGGAATGAGAGAAGTGGGTGGGTATGAATGACAGGGCAGGGGAGGGAAGACAGATATCAGGTGTAGGCTACAAGGGTAGGATTGTTTTTTTTAACAGGAGGGAATTAAAGGTCCTGAAGGCAGGAAGTAAAGGATGGATCTAGACTGCAACATGGAAAAGCAGAGCAAGTTTGAGACTCAATAAGTACTTAGAGTAAGGAAGAAAACAACAAGAGAAGATCAAGAAAAAATAGCAATAAAATCTCATTTAATTTTGTTTTCCAGCCCAAATAGACTATTTTTTTCCTCCTTGAAGTACACAGTATGCGTTTCAGCTGATTCATGACAAGGAGGAAAAAAAAGGCTCTGTCAAAGCTTTCATTGTCTGAGAGGTGCAGTTTGGAATAGCAAAAAATATTTTGGGTTAAGGACATAGGTTTAGCTATAACAAGAAATAATGATCCGGAAATGCAAGGATAAACCTTTTCATAATGTTCACAGCAATTTTTTGGACTCATTTGTGTTAGCAGCAAAAGTTTAAATTCAAGCAGCAATGGTACCAATGGTCATCCCAGTTGAAACACCAGTGCATCCAGGATGCATCAGTTCGAGCCTTTTCACTACCTGCAGGCATTTAGACCCCTGCCTCCTGCCACACTGCTTTGGGTTGTGGTTTTGCTGCTTTCCATTGCTTCTGCTGACACTACACCTCTTTATATACACATTCACTTTGCACTTGGATATGTATCACTGTAAACGTGGGCCATTTCTCCTAATGTGGTGCCCAAAGTAGCAGGTGATAAAGCCATCCTCTCATGCACCATCTCTGTGCAGCAGCAGGCTGCGACACTTGCTAAAGAAACCTAAATGAGCAAGAAAAAAACACTAACAATATTTCAGCCTACAATAGCTCTTTGGTCAGGAGGTTTTCCCAAGAAGGAGGTTTAATTCTGCCTAGGACTCAAGCCAATACTTTGCTGTTCATTGGTGAGGCCCTTCTTTCACTGTTTTAGCTCCTTTTGGAGCCTGGCATTTCAGCAGGCTGAACATGGCAAATAGGAAAACTTTCAGGCACCATGGTCAATAACAGCATCGAAGGATACAAAGAAAAGTTGCTCAAATAATTAATGATGTGCAGAGTTTAATTTCAGCAACAAGAATTGTATGCTTGGTGTTGGTTTACTGAGAGGTCAACTGAAAAGAGGGCAATCACACTTCTGTTCAGATGATGAACTGAAAAATAGCTACTAATTCAATCCTCGGTAGTGGTTTTGTTTTTCTCTAAAACTATGCTTCCATGGCCTGTAAGTGCTACAGCAGCACCCCAGTTCTCAGTGGTTTCAGAGACCCACCACTGAGACAGTTTGGAAATCTGCGAGGATTGACATGTAATGTGTGCCAGGGAACTTGAGCAGTCTCAGTCTCTAATGAACAAGCTGAATCTTTCCAATGTAAGCATCAAAAGCAGTCAAACCTTAAGGAGCAGCTGTGCCAGCTGACCCCAAGCAGAGATCCCATCTAAGGCTTAAGAGCAAACCTGGGCAGGGAACCAGGTCAAGAGCAACAGCAAAAAGAGAGCAAATCCCCTCATTCTTTGCACATCCTGGTCTATGTATGAGAAGTCCTCCAAAAATACTGTAAAAGAGTTCCAATTCCCCACTGAATTAGCATACCCTTATGAGCAGGATGGTCAGGGCTGTTGATAGAATGGTCTTATTCATACAAACTAAGCATCTGGCTGGTATCTGTCCCTTTTTGTGTGCTTTTTCACCCCTTCCAAGCACAGTCACAGCACTGACTCATGGCACTTGAAATAGTTGCCTGTTGCCCAGTGAAAGTGATTTTAAGCTACCATATAGCAAAGTTACCCTTCAGGAGTTTAAAGCAATCTGAAGAAATCTTGCCTGCTGAAATGTCTTCATAGGAGTCCATAGGCCTTTGCCAAAAGACCTAGATGAACTAATGCATCTAGCTGCATGTATGTACAGCAGCCCCTTCTGCTCCCCCATAGTTCCCAGTACCCAAAGCCCACTTGCAGAAGTGATTTGGGCATTCAAGGCCTCACAGTCCTATGGCAGCTGTATTTTCTGTTCTTCCTGTGAATTTTCCAGATCATCTGGTCAGAGGAGGCTGTGCAGACCAAAGCTGCCTCTACATCTTTTTCTTCTCTGAGAGCTCCTCCTGAACTTAGGGCACAGGTACACAGCTAGCATGTCCTGGGGTAACAATCTGTCAGTGTACTACTGTGGACTGCAAAATGTCTCCAGATCCCCCGTTCCTGCTGCAGGTTGTGGGATCAGAGGCACACACACCAGGGCCTGGAAATCTGAGCTGCTTTGAGGAGGATGCAGAATCCTCAGAGGACTCTCTCTGAGATGATCAGGCTTTGTTCTGGCCATGCTGATAGTTCATGTCTTCACTGCTGCCTGCAGCGTGGCTTGGAGGTACCAAAGCTAGCTGTAAGCAAGAGCTTAATACAGGCCAATTTAGCTTAATTGCTCTATTTTCAACCAGAGCAAAAGTCATGAGGCCCCTGGTATCTTTAACATATGCAGGAATAAGGCAGCTAGGAATAGTTACTTAATTACTTAGGCTGATTCCCTGGCCATCTTCCCACTCTGTACATGTTCTACGTCCAGACACACTGAACAGCCAGGGCTGTTGTATTTGACTACCTATTTAAAATGATGTTTAAAAGCTGCCTAGTGATTCAAGCTTGAAAGGAGCCAAAGAGTGACTGGAGTAAATGCACAAGTCACACGAATCATAGCTCTGCTGCATTATGGTGCTACAACAGTACAGACACCGCACATTCCACATTTATGGAGCTCTTTCTGTTTAAAGAGAGAAGTGCTCTTCCATTTCCACTTCCACTGAAGCTAGTTCATTTGACTACATGATGTAGTCCAGATAATCTGCTGGATGTGTGTTAGACCTACAGAAGTCATTCTCTTTTGAAGGTGAATTTCCCACCAGCCAGCACTCCGTGAGGCTCACACCCAGTGACCTGCATCATGAGGTCTGACTGCAATGAAAGTATCTCAGCTAGCATGAGCTCTTCCTAGCCTTAGATCTTTCTGCTGCATCCCAGAGTGCATGCCCAGTATTTCCTCTGAGCCAGGACTGCGGCTCCCGTGTATTATTTCTGATGTCCTAGATGCAGATACTTTGTTTTCCAAAGAAAGGAGGGAAAATAGACCTTCTGCAACACACCTCTTTGTCAAGAGAGCTTTCCCACCAGTACAGGACAGATGTAATATCTGTCGTAATTTTTTTGGAGTCTCTGCTACACCGAGGGGAAGGAGAAGGACAGCCACTCCTGTCCCTGGCCTCTCCAGCTGTGCTGTCACCCTCAGCACTGTGGCTCCTTCCATCTTTGCTGCTGGTTCATGGGTACAAGCTCTCCATCCCTTCTGCATGGGGCTCTGCCTGCCTCTGGAGGCTGCACTGCATGTCCTGCAGCAGGCAGGATGGGAGCCCTTGCACTGCTGCCCAGAGGGACTCAGGCTCAAGAGGGGACCAATGCTCACAGTACCTCTTAGACCCTGAGAGGAACTTTCTATTCCAACAGCTCATTCAATCAAGTGAAATAATTTAATCAACTTTTTTTCACATGTTCTCTGACAGTCATTTCTGTTTTTTTTTTTAATGGAGTCCAATGGGATCATGAAACAGTAATGTGCTTTCTCTAAATGCTACTTTTATTGCTACGTTTGATAAATTGTCATTATTTAAATTGGTCTGGAATGCCTGAAGGGGGTGATTTACAACTGCCTAACCCTCCCTAGGTTTGCCATGAAACCACTGCCAAATACTTGTTTGAGCATTTCTAAACTGAGTTTGTCAGATTTTCACTGCTTACCCTGATGATCAGGCAGACAGAGGCATGTTTTTCCCATCTTGCTTTCTACTAATAACATCTTTCCTCTGCATGAGTAGTGATTGTAACTGAAGGCTATTAAATGTCATTTAATCCAAATGTAGTACAGCTCTTGAACAGTCCCAGTGGAGAAGCAGGTTCAGCAACAAGTCACTGTCCTGGAGGAAACTCTGATCATCCAGTGCCTGCTTCTGGCTTGCTTAGTTAGATTTTAAGCTGGTTTTCTAAATTTACTCTGTGTTTGCATCTGAAATCTGACAGATTCTCCAGCTGTCTCTGCTAAATTCTCTTTCTGTAAGGTGCAGTGCAATAGGCTTGTTTTCTGCACTTTGGTGGCAAATTCCCATTGATCAGGCCACCAGGGAAGAGCTGAATGCTTTGAGAGTCCCCAGGATGCCTGGACTGCTCAACACCATAGAGCTGTGGAGGATCACAAAAGGATGATGCTCATGGTTTGAACCAAAAAATGAAGAGCAGATGTCAAAGAAGGTGGCATGGCCTCACCAACATCTATCTCATACATCCAAGGTCCCGCAAGAGTGTCCTGCTGCCAGATGTCCTGGTTGAGAGGTGGGAGCAAACACAGCTGTATTGCCTTCATTTCCACTGGAAAAGGCACAGAGGAAGCACAGCATGATGGGTTCTGTGGCCACACAGGTAATAACACCTGCTGGCAGAGGAGCCCTCCCTCAGGCACCCTGAACCGCAGCTTTGGGGGCTTGGCTCGCCTTACATCAGTGGTGAGGCAGAGCAATGCCAAGGGTCATTCCCCCATCAGGAGTGGAGAAACAGGCTGTGGTATTCCATGGACAGGCAGGTGTTTCCTGGAGGTGAAAGATGTGTCAGCTCTTACCACTGATGGTTTTCCAGCACAAGGCAAACGTCCAGACAAATTTGTGGCTTGGAGGGTAGTGGAGAGGTGACAGCAGAATTCCTCAGCTAATCCCTTTCTCTCTGTATCCCCAGCCCACTCCCCCAGCTCCACATCCCACTGCCGTGGCTACTGTTGGCTGCTGGGCTTTCGTGTGGCACTCTGCTCTGGGCTTGGGGATTGTTAGCCAGGGCTGAACAAAGGCAGTGTGAGCCCCGGGAGGCTGTGCCCAGCCTCTCCCAGTGCCAGCCCATCGCTGCTGCCCACGGCAGCTCTCACCATCCCAGGCGCTTCCGCCGCCTCGGCTGCTCTCCCTGCCTGCCAGGAGGGCTTCTGCCGACTAGCTGCTGAAGTTGGCAGAGGTGGCACTCAGGAAGCAGCCAGCAGGTTAATCCTCCCAATAATTTAGCCTGGAGGACAGAGCAGAGAACTGACATAGAAAGCGTTGATGCTGTGTGTTTCTATGGCATTTAAATTTCATCCTGGTCTTGATATTTGCATATCAATTACCCAGGAAAGAAGGGGAGGAGGAAGGGCAGAGGTTATGTGGGAGCTAAGAAAAACAGTGACAGCAATAGTCCAGCAAGCACAGGTCTTATTGCAAAAAATTATGCTGACTGCCTACCAACACTTTTCTTTCTTTAGCATGTCCTCCCCATCTCTTTCTGTCTTTTACTTTGCTTTTTTTCATCTTGAATCCCCTATAAATGGAGCTTGGGCAGATTAGCTGGTTTCCCTTCATTCTTGCTTGTCCAAAATGGACAGTAAAAGGAGAGGGAGAGAGAAAGGGGGAAAAAAAACCCCACCAAACCACTAGCAACTCAAAATGCCTGGAGCCATGGCTTGTGGATAAAAACCAGCTGCACATGAAAAACAATTGATGTGGGGTTTGAGCTATTATGGCTTGGAGAATGAAACACCAACTCACTCTTCCAGAAAGATGGCAAAACCTTTAAAAAGCATTATTGAAAACAGGGTTTGAGGTTGGGTTTTTATAGCAATGGATGTAGAGAATTTAATGCACTTGGATCTAGTCTTGTGCACTGCCAGGCAATCCCCTGCAGCAGTGGACTCGGGACTGACCTTTCTTCCTAAAACAAATCCCTGTCAGAAAGAATTTTGGTGCTGCTAGTCAGAGGAGTGTAGCAGCTATTGGACCTCCTGGATACCTGAAACAGCCTTAACCCTCTCATCCCTCCCATGAATCTTAAGAGAGGAATGTAAGTAGAACCTGCTTTCGTGACCAGGTGATAAACACTTACTGGAGCACTGGTGTGGGGAGACCCATTCCCACACTAAAAGGACTAATGCCATACACAGAGCGACAAGGATTCCAATCTTTACCAGATTACATAGTAAACAGGATTTTCTGTGATTAACAAAGGGGTTTAGCACTATGTGCCAGGTACAGAAGTCTACCCCAGAGACTGTCATGGTCTCAGTTTTGCCCTCATAAAACATGAGGTGCAGTGAGTAACTCCAGGATTTCTTCTTCCTCTCTTTTTCAGGTTCCTGGCTGACCCTTTGCATTTTTTCCTTGTGGTGGGCAGAAATGGAGTGTTTTCCATCCACATTACAGACTTCTGAAGAATAGCACTATCGCTGTATAATCCTTCTGTGACTTGACTTCCAATTAGATTGAATTCCATAAAGCTCATGAAAGTGCTCCCATTCTTATATGCACTGGTCCAGCATGCGAAATACTTGGCTCCAAAAAGTAAGCCAATCACCTGGCAGAGGGCAAAGTAAGGGCACTTTGGCTTCCTCATTTTCTCCAGTTGTTTGTAGGGTGTTGTCATGTATAATAATTCAGATTTAACAGGAATTTGCATATCACAGAGCACTTGAACAGGTTGCCCAGAGAGGCTTTGGAGTTGCCCTCACTGGAGATATTCAAGAACTGTCTGGACTCAATCCTGTGCAATCCACTCTAGGATGACCCTGCTTGAGGGAGGGTGGACCAGATGACCCACTATGGTCCCTTCCAATCTTACCCAGTCTGTGATTCTGTGACACTATCAATACAGACCTTTAATCAGTAATGATTGCTCTGGGTTTTCATTTGGTATATTTTCATACAGAAAACTTAAGAATCAAGTTGTTTCAAAATCTCATGAGTTGGTGAAAGGTTTTTGTTGCTCATGGATGATGGTTAGAAGATTTTCAGTGATTTGCAAAAAAAAAATTGAGAAGTACAAGAGTTAACAAGGTGTTTTAATCGAAAGGATTTAAAGATGTGGTACCAAAACAGAAGGAGGGAGGTGACTTCAGACCCCATCCAAAATCAACTTATCAGCTGTCAGCTTCCATTTACTTCAGTAGGCTTGGAATTAAAACCATGTTTTTTATTGAATCAAACTTCTATTCCTTTCTACAAAGCTCTTCTAACATGTTTAAATGTGTGCATGGTGCATCAACCTCCATCCATGGCTGGAGGAGCGGATCATCTCCTGAAAATTGCAACAGCCACAAGATCTGGATCAGCCACATCTTCTCTGAAATCAAAAGGGCTGCTGATCCAGTAGGTCCTTCATAGAAAGAGTAACATCACCATTTCCTACCCAGTAAAGGACCAGTTCTACTGCTGAGCAGACTGAGATACATCCAGTCCCACCCAGAGGACACTGAAAGTGTCCCTCAAAGAAAAATAATTAACAAACAAAAAAAGAGCATCTCTAGAGCTAAAGCACATAGGTAAGTGTTCACCTGGAACTGCTGGCCTGCAGTTACACTGCTTGGCAGAGACTGCTCCAGTCCAGCCTCTCATCTTCCTGCCAAACAGTGATGCTCTTTCTGGGCAGCCCCTCCACTCCTTGCACGGCGCTGACAGGCCGTGCCCGGCCCGTGGAGGAGCAGTGAATGAACCGGCAGGCCCAGGGCAGCACACGTCACACCACTCAAAATAGTCAGGCATGTCTGGAGGACTGCCTCGACCCCAAGGGCCTCCTGTTAAACTGTAACAGGAGTTCTGAGTACTTGCACAGATGCTGAGAAAATGCTGATCTTTGAACAAGCATCTAGTTAAAAATAAGTTTGATCTTTTGAATTTTTGAGATTTTTTAATGACAAAAGTCTAAACCTGGTGGCTCTAACTGGGTGAAGTATTTCCCCCTACCCACCCACCCCCCCTTTTAGTCTGCTTCTAAATTTAGCTTCATAACTGACTTGAAAGTGTTTCTCCCAGCTCATCCTTACCCTTGGCAGGGTGCTTGGGGAGGAGATTCACTGAGGATCATCTCTCCTCACATGATTCAGGAGCCAGGATTTCGCACTGACAGATAAGGCCAAAAGGCTTCTTCATCCCCAGGGATGGCATCATGCCTTTGGGGACCTCCACCAAAGCAGCAGGCTCCTTCCTTCAGGGTACCTCCTCACATCTCTGAGAAGGCTGAGGTCATGCCCTCAGGCCTGTCATCCCTGCTTATTTCCTTCACACTTTCTGTAACATGTCTGTTGAGGGAACATCATTACTCTTTAAAGACTTCTGAAGTATAATTGAGAAATGCATACACCAGACAGGTGATCTTCACATTCTGAGCCTTTCCATCTCCCTATCTACCTTCAGCCACACGGAATCATGGAATCACAGAATGGCTTAGGTTGGAAGGGGCCAAATACCATCCAGCATCTACCCTCTGCCATGGGGAAGGACACCTTCTACAAGCCCAGGTTGTTCAAAGCCCCATCTAACCTGGCCTTGAACACTTCCAGTGATGGGGCATCCACAATTTCTCTGAGCCATTCTGTTCCAGTGCCTCACCACCCTCACAGTGAAAGTGATGATAAACTATCGAATGACAGCTGTAAACAACTCTTGCTCTTCTTTAACTAGTATTGCAGCATGAACCCAAAAGCTTATGATCCTGAAGAAATTTGGTGAGAAGTGAACATTCACCTCCAAATATGTGATTTTTCTTCCTCTGGCAACTCAAGAGGCAACACTGACAAGGAAAATAAAACTGTGCTGAAGCTCCTCTGTGCCCTTCTTACCTTCTGGTGAACTCCCAGCAGCCTTGTGAAGCAGCAGACAGCAACATCTACCCTAGGAAGATACCCAGAGTTTGTGGCGATGCAGAGCTCCCCAGGATGTATTCACTGAGCTACTGGCTTGGGTGCACTCATGCACCTGCAGGTGTGTGCAGGTCCCATGGAGCCTCCAGGAGCCAGGAAAGGGGTGCAGGAGGATACATGTTCCCCATGGCCTGAGCTGCAGACTGTGAGGCCTCCAACAAGTAGAGCAAATTCCTCTAGGAAGAGCAGAGCTTCTAGGCAAGAAAGGGCAACTGAATTATTTGGCTTAAGAGGACTGAGGCACATGAGCCAGCAGCATCTCAAAGGAGTGGGATCATGCTATCAAGCTCTCAAATGCGTGGATGCCTGAGATGACTTTTGGATGTCATCTCTGACATTATCTGGAAATTGTCCTCTATTTTCTCCAGTTTTCTATTCCATTGATCTGTTTCAGTGATATCTGACCTCCTGCCTCTGACAATGCTGTGAGTTTGTCCTGAGCACATGCTCTCTCCCTCTCCTGTCCTCACAACAACACACCCACTGTGTAACCCCTCTCCTCATTTCCATTCACTGGGCACTGCTCTTCCCTCTTCCAATTTAAGCCTGAGCCTGGTTGCACTCTCTCTCTTCAGCTGGTGATAGCACCATTCATCTCCTTCATGGTTTTTGTTCTGCAGTTTTTCAGTGCAGATCATCTCCTTCCCTCCTGCCTCAGGGATTTCTCCAGAACCATCCTCTGCTCCTGTCAGTCTCATCTTCTGCCCCATCAAGAAAATTACTCCTGCTGCTTTATGGACCTCAACCTGCTCTGTGCTCCTGATGCCAAATGGGTTGACACAGAAGTGTGAGCTCTTGCTCAGGTCCACCCAGATTTATCACCCTACAGCAGACTTATCACCTGGCAGTGTTGACGTAGAAGGAACTATGAGTTGCAATGGAGATAAATTCCCCACCTGTGGCTTGCATTTTTCACTGCCCAGCCCTGCAGAATGTGACTGCTGCAACCTATCTGTAACAACACAAACCCCTGTGTGATTTCTTGGCAATACATCACTGTTTTGAAAGATGCAAGACAGAAAGCCTCTGAACATCCTTTTCCTCTGTGGTCACTGCTATAAGAAGGCTCAGACATGGTGTGAGCAGCCCACACCATGAATCAGGCTGCAGGAAAAGCCCCTGAGTAGTTCCCAAGTAGCCATGGGCACTCAACAGGTGTCTGGGGACTGGAAGTCCCTATCTAGATGCTCTCATCTGGAGGGCAGAGAGAACGACAGTGGCAAGGCAAGTACAATGCTTCCCTGTGGCATGTAACTCAGCACTGAAAAATTAGAAAAATGGCAAAGATCAACCTTCCTGTACCTTTTAAGGTAAAGACATAGAAAAAACACTGTCCAGTCAGATGGTTGTGCACTAAATATCTTTCAGTGAGCATTTTGGTGATTATATAGTCCTAGCAGCTCAAAATGAGCAGCACTTTTGAAATGCATTACAAGAGGCAGTGTGATAGTCTTAAGACTATCATGCTGCTTTTTAAAACAGAATTGTTCCTAAGTTGTCCAAGTTCAAAGTGCAGAGAATGACATCTGCGACATTTTGTAGCTCTTGCAACATGCTCACCTCCCAGATTAGATTCAGGTAAGTAAAAAAAAAAAGTCTGCCCAGAAGTGCTCCACCCTTGCACTCCTAATGGTTCTTTGCTGAGACCTAAAAAGGTAATAGTCTGGCGGTGAACAGTGGATGTAACTGTGACTTTTCCCATTTCCAGAGCCAAAAACTGCTCTTGCGGTATGGTGACAGGTGCTATCGAACCCATCAGACCACATGGGAGCTAAGCCATAGATTGCCAATTCCCAGGAAAGAAAGGGAAACCTCTTACTTTTACGTGGCTCCATCGCTCAGTTACCAGAAGAGCCAATGAAACAAAGAACGTCTTCAAAGTTGAGCGACCCGGGGTTACTTGTGGTAAATTAAGTCCCTCGTTTGAAACGGAGCCGGGCCGGAGAAAGGCTGCAGTTTCACTTCCACCAGCTGTGGCCCGGCAGCGCGCCCGCTCTCGGCAGCCGAAGCCTCAGGGGGTTGGCGAGGGGGTAGCTCCCTATCCCCGGGGACCGCGGATCTGTCTCGGAGCACCAGCCCGCCCTCCTTGGGCTGCCGCGGCGGAGCCGCCGGGGCTGCGGGGACGGGGCGGGGGGTGTGTGTGCGTGTGGAGGGGCGCCCTCCGCTGCAGTACCGCGCCTGGCCGCGCACCGGCAACAGCCCCCCCGGCGGGCGGCCCCGGCGGGCA